>CM034151.1:31005267-31219403 GCA_019776745.2 Taxus chinensis
AAAGTCACTTTATAAAAGTGACCCCGTTGGTGGATGAAGAATACAAAAAGAAAGTCACTTTATATTGTTTATTCCTCTTTTAGAAAATGTCACCCCCTTGGTGCATGAAATAAAGTGAAAAAGTAATAAAGTGGAAAAAGCACTAAATAAAAGAGCTGAAAGCTTATAGGATGTTGAGGGAGGCTAGTTTGTCCATTATCTCTATGTAAGCAAGTCAACTTGCTTGGGGAAAGGATCACTTGATCATTTTATGAAATCTGATTGGTATGTTGAGATTTGAGCTTGCATCTTCAATCTTATAAGGATGAAAACCCTTAGAGATTCACTCTTGAGGACGAAAAACCCTTCAAGAGTCTAGTATAACGATGAAAACCCTACTCTTAGTTGTTAGGAATATCGACACAAGGGATTCCATTGGGCATCAAGGAGTTACCTGTGGTTTTCTATCATTTTCTAGCAGTGTGAAGGCTGTAATTTTGAAGATTTTCATGAGGGTTTCCGGGTATGCCATTGTTATTTATTTGAGATAATAATATTAAAATTACATTGTAATAATTGGCTGTCATAAACATGCCAAAAATATATTAGTTCTGATTTCTATTGTAAAACCCTCTTCTCTGATATTGGAAAACATTATTTTGGGTTCCATAATGTGTTATCTATCTATTATTTCATATATATGTTTTATTGTTATTATCTAACATTGTAAGCAAGGATCCAAGCCCAAATCAATTAGAAAAAATAAGGGAAGCATAGGAAGGGGTCCTTCAGTGGTATCAGAGCAATGTTCCTCCTACTTGAAGGGTTATGATTTTATTCTATGCAACCACGAGAGATTGACCCACAAAAATATTACACAGGTAGAAGAGCACGACTAGAGGATGGTCTTGAAACAAGTGTTGGAGTTGAAACCATGGGTGATAGACATGAGGATCCTCACAGCCCTCCCCGGGATGAGAAAATGGATCTAGATAGAGAAATTTTTAGGACTATGGTATCCACTCATCAGTGGTTGATTCAGTCCATGGAACGTATGGGATCTACTATGGATAGGTTGGCCTTGGAAATGCCAAGATACAAATCCATATCAGTTGCTAGCAGTCACATGAGGCACAACAGATCACCTTTGGAGATTGGTAGTGTGATGGGATCTCCTTTCCATGAGAGGAGGCCTACCCAAACATCAGATAGGCCTATGCAGCCCAATTTATTACCTAGAAATGAACCACTAGAGGTTGAAGATCCACTTGAGGAAGTGTCCTTCTAGGAAAATGTTATGACAACTAGTGATGAGTGGAGGAGTCTACCACAACATGTGAGGGATGTTTTTCCCCTTCCGTAGTATTTTGCACAGAGGAGAGATAGTTTGAAGGAAAAAGATGATAGAAGGCCTAGATCACATTAGAATAAGGAGATGAAGTAGGCTACCAACAAGGTGACTCTTTCCACATTTGATGGTAGTGGGAAGATCAGTGCCAGAGGCTGGATTCAAAAGGTTGACACATATTTCACCCTTAATCCTATGCAGGAGTAGGAGGCTATTCAGTTCACCAGTCTACACCTTGAAGGAGTAGCATATGATTGGTGGCATCATGGGTTGGTCACACAGAACCATGATCTTCTGCAGTCTTATAAGGATTTTAGCAAGAGATTGATTGGGAGATTTGATCATAAGGATGTGGAACTATACTATAGGGATTTGGCGCAGCTCCGTCAGACTGGACATGTTGATGCCTACATTAACAAATTTTAGCGCATAGTAGTAATGGTTCTGGGGATGCCCGAGAAAAGGGTAGTGATGTTATTCATAGAGGGGCTTCATGATAGGATGAGAGGATTGGTCAAGGATCTTAAGCCTAGGAAATCACATGATGTCATTCAGATGACATTACACTTGGACACATCTCCCACTTCTTATCGGCCCAATAAGATTTTTCTCATAAGCTCCAAACCATTTTAGCACTCTACTATTCAGCAGAAGAGTGCACCCCCTCTGAGGATGGATCAGGAGATTCATAATGAGTTGAGGAGGAAGAATATTTACTTCCATTGCAAGGATCCTTGGGAGCATGGACATCACTACCTTGGTAAAGGCAAGGTGCACCTCATTGAGGTAGTTTCGGATGTGGATGATGAGCAGTTACTAGATATAGATTTAGAGGATAATGATAATAGTCATGATGAGGGGAATCCTCAGATATATCTTGGAGAGGGTGAGGCATTAGATTCATCCAATGTCACTATTACCACACTTTTAGGAGTCCCTAGGTACCATCCTTTTCGGCTGAAAGGAGTACTTAAGGGGCAACTGGTTGTTTTTTGATTGACAGTGGATCTATGCACAAGTTCATAGATGAGGGGTTTGTGGTGAAGCATGGATTATAGGTTGAGGAGTTTCAGGGGTTTAATGTACAAGTTGCAGAATTTTTTTTTATGAGTTGCACTAGGAGGATTACTTAGCTTAATATCTAGTTGAGGGACTACACATTGACCGATGATTTCTTTGTAGTTGATCTTGATGAGATTGAAAGAGTGTTGGGAATTCAGTGGCTATAACCTCTTAGTAGGTATGTGCAGGATTTCAAGCGGATGGAGTTAGAGTTTATGGTGGACGGGAAGAAGATTGTGCTTAGGGATCTTTTTGATGCTGAGCGTAGATTTATTTCAGCACATAGGATGGAGTCCATTATCAGACATAAAGAGGTTGAATGGGTAGCCCAATGCTTCATTTCATCCAAATATTCTTCAGATAGTGGACAACCTTTTCATGCAGATATATAGGTAGTACTGGATAAACACGACCCAATTTTTGGTGAAATTCATCCAGGTCCACCAGATAGGGTATTTGAGCATGTCATAGAGCTAGATGAGGGTGCTAAGCCCGCGATTGCTATGCATTATCGCCATCCTAAGAAATTCAAGGATGAGATAGAGCAGGTCATCAGAGAGCTCTTGGATATGGGGCATATCTGTCCTAGTTCTAGCCCCTTTTCTTCTTTAGTTGTATTGGTCAAGAAGAAGGACATGACCATGAGGATGGGCATTGACTACTGTGTTCTCAATAAGAAGACTATCAAGAACATGTATCTCATTCCTCGCATGGAGCTATCTATTTTTCAAAGATTGATCTTCAATCAGGATACCATCAAATTTGTGTCCGTGAAGAGGATATTCACAAGACAACATTCAGATGTCACTACATGCATTATGAGTTTTTGGTGATGCCATTCAACCTCACTAATGTACTTGCTACATTCCAATCATGTATGAACCATATCTTTAATAGGAAGTTGAGGAAGTTTTTGATAGTATTATTTGA
Source organism: Taxus chinensis (assembly GCA_019776745.2). Lineage (NCBI taxonomy): Eukaryota > Viridiplantae > Streptophyta > Pinopsida > Cupressales > Taxaceae > Taxus > Taxus chinensis. The sequence goes on from CM034151.1 coordinate 31,008,587, forward strand.
TGACCTTCTGATTTACAATAGGACATGGGAGGAGCATATGAGGCATATTGATGAGGTACTTAGCATCATGAAGATACCTTCTCTATTTGCTAAGATGTCCAAATGAAAATTAAGAATTACATAGATTTTTTACCTTGGACATGTCATTGGGGCCAATGGGGTCAAGGTTCATCAGGAGAAGATACAAGATATGTAGGATTGGCCGCCACCTCAGAACATTTCAGACTTGCGTGGATTCCTAGGATTATGTGGTTACTACAAGAGGTTTGTTAGAGGTTATTCCGAGCTTGTATCTCCATTGAAATATATTACACGGAAGGGGGCATTTAGATGGACAAATGAGGCACATGGGGTATTTGATAGGCTCAAGGTGGTTATGAGAACTTGTCTATTTTTGGCTCTTCCGGATTTCTCTCGGCCCTTCATATTGGAGTGTGATGCATCTGGTTTGGGTATTGGTGCAATTCTTATGCAAGACCACCATCCTATTGCCTACAAGAGTAGGAAGTTGAGAGATAATGAGAGGTTATATTCCACCTATGATAAGGAGATGCTTTTCATTATGCACACCTTGGCTAAATTCAGATAATATTTGGTATGTGGGAAGTTTGTGGTGAGAACCGACCACAATAGTTTGAAATATTTTTTTGGAACAAAAGGAGCTCAATGAAAGGTAAAAAAGGTGGGTCATTATGATCAAAGCGTATGATTTTGACATTTAGTATGTCAAATGTAAAAATAATGTAGTGGTTGATGCACTTTCTAGGAAGCCACATCTTGTTGTCCTATGTTCTTTGAGTGATATTTCAGCAGATTGGAAATCTCAACTTTTAGTTGAGTATTACAAAAATTCTTTAGTATGTGAGATTATGGATGGTAAGATTCAGAATGAGCGATATAAGGTAATAGATGATTTGATTTATTATAAGGGAAAAATTTATCTAGTTCTTGAATCTAAGCTTAAGGGAAAGATTCTACATGCCTTCCATGATGCACCACTTATAGGACATCCAAGGTATTTCAAGACATAAAAACATATTAGAGAGATATTCTCTTAGAAGGGTCTTAAAGAGGATGTTCTATGCCATGTTTGTGAGTGTGTGACTTGTTAAAAAAACAAGTAATAACATAATTTTCCAGCAGGTTTATTATATCCCTTGCCCATTCCAGAGCAGAAATGGGAAATTATTTTGATGGATTTTACTACAGGTCTTCCCATAGTGCAAGGGAACGATCACATTTATGTGGTGGTTGACAGGTTGACAAAGTATGCACACTTCTATGCCATTCCAACCAACTTTAAGGCACCACACGTGGCTGATTTGTTCTTTTGACAAGTATTCATATTGTATGGACTTCTGAAGAACATTATTAGTGATTGAGATAACATGTTTTTTAGCAGGAGATTTTCTGATTGGTTGGTACAGAATTGAATCTAAGTACGAGTTATCACCCTCAGACAGATGGATAGAAAGAGATTGTGAAAAAAATGATAGAGGGTTATCTTCGCAACTATGTTTCAGGGTAGCAGAAGGCATGGGTGAGACAATTGTATTTGTGTGAGTATTGCTATAATACTACTTACGGGTAAGTGCAGGAAGTTGATGGACAAATATAGGGTCATCCGTGGACATCATATTGCAAAAAATAGCAAAATCTCAACTTGTAGGGATTATTAGCTATACACGCACTCTAAATTAGAAAAAATTATATAAATATGAATCGTAGCATTCGGAATCTAGTTTCTAAAATACTAATTTTTTGTAAAAAACGGACAAGTTTAGCCATATTAAACACTTAAAATTATATGAATTAGTGTTTTTTTTTTAAAAACTTATAAGATTGTAGTCCGTTTGCCCGCATTTTGAATGACAAAATCTTGTTATTTTTTTTTTCCTTTGGTGAAACGTTAGATGTAGTTGTCTATCTTGGGATGGATTTTATTTTGTATTTTTTTTAGCAATATTTTTTTTTATGATTTTTTCCGTGAAAGTGGTCTGAAAATATTTAGAAAACGGAGCGCTTTCCGTTTGCCCGCCATAACTATATCAAAAAATATCGAAATCAATTTTTTATTTTTTTTAACGTGTATAGAATTTGTCCACACTTGGGATGGTATAATTTTTATCATATTTTGATAAGCGAAACAAAAGTTACAGTCTTAAACGTAGACATGAACATTCACGGGAAAAAATGTCTTAAAGACCTATTGTTAGTAAAAAATTATAAAATGATATTTATCTTATTCTATTCACTTTAAAAACAATATTTCTATGAAGCTAAGAGTCTCCCCTACGTGATGGCACCATTTTTGTGAAATGTTTTCAGTTTTTTAGCACGGTTCAAGTCTTTAGAAGAGCAGATTTGAGGTTTTTTGACCTTTTACACTTCATAATGACCTTCCATAGCTTTGGTTGGGGAAAAAAAAAGATTTTCCGAGCCTTAGGTTCGGCAGATAGATCCACGATCGTGGTTTTTTAAACATAAAGCGTGATCACGCTTTATAAACCACAAGCACGATTTATAAACCGAGCGCGAGCGAGCGCTTTATAAACCGCGATCACGGTTTATAAAGCGCGATCGCGGTTTATAAATCATATTTACACACATCCCAATGTTCGAATTACCATGTGATTTTTACTCTCTGACCTTACCGTACGAATTACTGTGAAATTCTGTCTTTTTCTGCACGTTTTTCTTATCACCGGAAGCAAAACATCATGGGAGACAAAAAACGAAGTCAAAAAAGGAAGTCATTAAGTAAAAAAACACCAAACGAATTAGAGGCCAACAAAATTCAAAATGTTGGGCAAATGTGGAAACTTTGTGAATCTAGAAGAGGTTCATCTTCAATCCCAACTATTGTAAGCAATGAAGAACTAGGTAATGTTTCTACTATCAATGTTGAAGTTGAATTAAATACTCGTGATGAAGAAGTTTTTACTGTCAATGTTGAAGAAGAATTAAATACTCATGATGTAGCAAATGTTGAAATTGAAGGAGACAATGAAAATGTGAATAAGGAAATTCATGTTGAAACTGTAGACAAGCAAAATTTGACAAAAACACCTCCTAGGATTTTACATAAGAAACCTAATTTTTTTATTGAAATTGATGAAAACATTTTGAAACCAATGTCTGACAAAATTTTTGAACGACAAATCAGAAGAAAAGCCACTGAAATTTGGGATAATCATTTTGAAATTTTAAATGATTCCCAAAGATGTCAGTTGTTGGTTAGTTTGATGAAATTGATTAAAATGAGACCTACATTAAACACCTTAGGATTGACAACATCTAACATACGTGGTCAAACCTCTACAATTGTTGAAAACCTTCATGATGCATATCACACTGTTGGTGTCAAGAGATGCACTAGGGATAGTAATATTGTGCGTCGTGTACTTGCTACTAGTGTTGTAAGTGAATCAATAAAAAAATAACGTTTGATTACGCAAACAAGTCGAATGTTGCAAGTTAATCGAAAAACTCTAATGAAAGCAATTGAAAGACGTAATATCCTTCAATCACTCAATAATGCTGATTTTTGGGCATTTTCTGCTAGAGCACCGCGTAAGGACAAAAATAATTCTGATGCTATAAGAGAAGTTGTTATTAAATTTTGGCATGATAACACTAGAGTTTCACCTAATACAAGAGATGTTATAAAACGGAGAGTTGGTTCTACTAATCGTGAACCACATCCAAAGCATTTCTTAGATATGACTCAAACTCAATTTTTTCGTAAGTTTGAACAAGAGAATCTGGAAATTAAAATTAGTCAACGTTTTTTTGAAATGTTGAAACCATTCTATGTGAAAATCAACCATGCTCGCACCACTTGTTATTGTAGGCAACATGTTGAATTTGCGATGCATTATGCTAAATTTTTACGTATTCGTTCTAATTTTCATTCTGAAACTATGTTATCTGAATGTGGTGTTCAAGTTCCACCAATATCATCCAGGGATTTCATTCCTACTATATTTTGTGAAAAAGAAGTTGGACAATTTTTTTATAGTCAGGATTGTTTAGATGGAAGTTGTAGTACATACGGCGGATTACCTAAATTGGAAAGTTACATCCATGAGAAAATTGAAGGTACAATAGGACATAATTTAGTTGAATTTGATAAATATAAATCAGTTGCATACCAGTTGAAAGATGGAAAAGAGTCGAAAAGGTGTGACCTAGTTACAGAACAAATGCCCATTTTTCAATTTATGAGAAAATTTAAGGATGAAATTGTTTATGAGTATGCGAGGCATACACATAGAGCTCGATGGTTGGATGAACAATTCAAGCTATGCAAAGACACATTTCCTATTGGTACTATTGTTTCAGTGGTCGATTTTGCAGAGAATTACACATTGCAACCACAAATGGAGGTTCAATCGCAATATTACAACTCAGTACAAGTTGCCATTTTTGTGCATATAACATTTCTACATTCTCCTGATAGTACAGAGAATTATTGAAAAATATTAAGAGAGTACCACTTTTATATCAGTGATGATCGTACTCATTCTACTGAATTTGTGCAAGGGTGTTTCTAGTTATTTTATGGAAACTTGTCTGATAGGGACATCCACTTCAAACAACATTATATATGGTCAGATAATTGCACGTCTCAGTTTAAGAATGCACGAATGTTTTATTGGATGAGCAGAATGCACATCAAGATGGGTGTGCAACATATTTGGAGTTTCACTGAGGTTGGACATGGAAAAGGAGAGCATGACGGTGCAGGGGCATGTGTGAAAAGAGCTCTTGCAAGAGAAGAGTTGAAGTACAAAGATGGTGCTAAATTAAAAGATGCAAAGAGCATAGTGGAATGGTGTACTGACAACATGGCCCGAGGTTCTCAAGAAAATTCCATAGTTTACAGATATTTTTGGTCGATAGAGGAAAAACATATTGCTAACTACGAGGATTGTATGACACTCACTAGGTCCAGTGATATGCACTCATTTTGTAGCTCAGACACTACTTCATGGGCCGTATGGACAAGAAAGTTGACATGCTTTTGTGCATCTTCTATCGAATTTGTCACTGCTGAGTGTGATTCACAAGAATGGGTGGAAGGATGGATTTGTAGGCCTCTAACTCCGCTTCCTAGTTATCAACCTCCACAAGCATTACGACTTGTTTCTGCAGATGAAGTTACAACATCCAAGGACTTTGACGAAATTTCAATTTTGGTGCGACAAGGTATAAATATGGTTATTTATTTAATTTTTGTAAATTGAGTTATATGTCCATTGAAATTTTAATATGTAATTTAAATTTGAGTTGTTCAACTTTCCTTGGTTATTTTTTTGTAGGACATGTGTTTGTAGTAATTGCGACAGAAGACAATGAAGAAGGAGCAGACTATTTCTTATGTCGTTGCATCGAGGAAAGAAAGAAGTTGACTTCTCCTATTATAGATGGCAAAGATATTGAGTATCCTACAGGGTCAGTGGTAGTTACTGGAACTTGGCTTCGACGGTATCCATTAAAAAACTCCTCTGTTTGGGTGTTTGAAGACTTTGAGACACACAGGAAAATACTCTTATATTCACATCTAGTTCTAGCGACAAATATTCAGTTGTATAGATATCGAGGAAGGCCTAATAACAAGATTCTTTGGAAGGTTCGAGAGTCAGATCATGAAGCAATCTTGTCTGCTATTCAGAGTAGATCCGATCTTGATGGTTCATTGGAATGAATTTTTACAATGCGAGCATGTCTGGTATATATATAATTTCTTTTCAATTTATATATATATATATATATATATATAAATTTTTTAGAAATTAAAGATCTAGATTTAAGTTTGAATATATATTTTATTTTAAATTTGTGTATTTTGCATGTACATTATATCTAGATCTATAGTATATATGGTTTTGATTTGAAACTTAAATTTATTTGACTAACACTTTTATGTTTAGGTTAGTGGTGCCATAAAAGCTTCCACCTTCACGTGGTTGGCACTGTTAGTAGAGAATTTTAAATTCTCGAAGCTAAGAGAAGCTTTCATTGTTTGAAAAAGTTGTAAATTTTGAAAAAGTCAAGTAAATTTTGAAAATGTTGTAAATTTTGAAAAAGTTGTAAATTTTGAAAAAGTTGTAAATTTTGAAAATGTTGTAAATTTTGAAAACGACTCCTCCCCAAGTGTTTACAAGACCATACTTACGCGTGTGCACCGATATGAGAAGGAAAAAATAGAGAGAGGCTATTATAGAGGGTCCCTACGCCGAGGTGTCGGATCAGATGAGGCCTCTCTAGGTGCCACAGAGTCTGAGTAGTCACCCGTCGAAGTTGAACGATATTTTGGTCTCAGGACTCTTAAGGGACTACGCCCGAACGAAGTATCCTAGAAGAAACGACCCACCGTTCGGTGCCACGACCCACCGTTTACAAAATATAGCGTTTGACAACCTTACACTGGCTCCAACTGCACTATTTTGCGCGTTTGCAAACAATAGGACAGCGAGAGCACCAAAATGAGAAGGGAAAAACTGAGAGAGGCTATTGTAGAGGGTCCCTACGCCGAGGTGTCGGATTAGACAAGGCCTCTCTAGGTGCCATGGAGTCTGAGTAGTCACCCGTCGAAGTTGAACGATATTTTGGTCTCAGGGCTCTTAAGGGACTGCGCCCGAACGAAGTAGCCCGAAAGCAATGACCGTTTCGCGCACCAAAACACCGCCTCCTCTAGCATTCACCTGGCCACCTGAATGTGTCGGCGCAGTCTGTTTGGTGCCACGACCCACCATTTGCAAAATATAGCGTTTGACAACCTTACACTGGCTCCAACTGCACTATTTCACGCGTTTGCAAACAATAGGACAGCGAGAGCACCGAAATGAGAAGGAAAAAACTGAGAGAGGCTATTGTAGAGGGTCCCTACACTGAGGTGTCAGATTAGACGATGCCTCTCTAGGTGCCACGGAGTCCGAGTAGTCACCTGTCGAAGTTGAACGATATTTTGGTCTCAGGGCTCTTAAGGGACTGCGCCCGAACGAAGTAGCCCGAAAGCAACGACCATTTTGCACACAGAAACACCACCTCCTCTAGCATTCACCTGGCCACCCGGACGTGTTGGCACAGTCCGTTCGGTGCCATGACCCACCGTTTGTAAAATATAGCGTTTGACAACCTTACACTGGCTCCAACTGCACTATTTCGCGCGTTTGCAAACAGTAGGACAACGAGAGCACCGAAATGAGAAGGAAAAAACAGAGAGAGGCTATTGTAGAGGATCCCTATGCCGAGGTGTTGGATTAGATGAGGTCTCTCTAGGTGCCACGGAGTCCGAGTAGTCACCCGTCGAAGTTGAATAATATTTTGGTCTCAGGGCTCTTAAGGGACTGCGCCCGAATGAAGTAGCCCGAAAGCAACGACCGTTTCGCGCACCGAAACACCACCTCCTCTAGCATTCACCTAGCCACTCGGATGTGTCGGCGTAGTCTGTTCGGTGCCATGACCCACCGTTTGCAAAATATAGCGTTTGACAACCTTACACTGGCTCCAACTGCACTATTTCACGCGTTTGCAAACAGTAGGACAGCGAGAGCACCGAAATGAGAAGGAAAAAACTAAGAGAGGCTATTGTAGAGGGTCCCTACACCAAGGTGTCAGATTAGACGAGGCCTCTCTAGGTGCCACGGAGTCCGATTAGTCACCCGTCGAAGTTGAACGATATTTTGGTCTCAGGGCTCTTAAGGGATTGCGCCCGAACGAAGTAGCCCGAAAGCAACGACCGTTTCGTGCACCAAAACACTACCTCCTCTAGCATTCACCTGGCCACCCGGACGTGTTGGCGTAGTCCGTTCGGTGCCACGACCCACCATTTGCAAAATATAACTTGTTTCCTTATTTATTTAAATTAAATTACAATGACTTGGTTGTTATGTTATCTCTTGTTGTCATCTTGTCCTTGGTAGGATGATATATGGGGCTCATGAATCTTATTTTCTGCCTTATCCTTAACACTTGGTTTTGTTATAATATTATGGGTAATATTGTTCTATGGTTTTCTTTTCCTTTCTCTTCTTTCTCTCTTTCTATGAAGACCATCAGTTGTGCTACCTCTTGATTCAACTCTCTGACCTCCTGTGAAACCATAATTATCTTCTCTTCCTCCTTTCTTCTTTCCTTTTCCTCTCTCTCTCTCTCTCTCTCTCTCTCTCTCTCTCTCTTCTTGTACCTCATTAGCTCTATCAACCTTTGAATCACATTTCCTGCTAGTTCTTCTTCTTCTTCACCATATATATCAAGTCTGATTCATGAGGCCTAATAACCTTCAATTACCTTTCTCTACGTTTCTTCCTTGTTTCCATCATCTTTTCTATTTTTCACATATGTTCTTGAACTCTCTTATCCTTTCATGTAATTGCTTTAGTCTAGCATCTTATCTCTCTGATACTAACTTCTCCATCCAATGTGGCATTTTGTAACCATGACCTCACTCTTTACTTCACCCATCATTTTCATCTCTCTTTGTCTCTCTTCTTGGACCACTGTATCAACCTTATCTCAAATCCTTTTAGCTAATCTTCCTTGATCTTCAAGCTATGATACCACATGTTGCAGTTCAAAAAATTTATAACATATGTATTCAATGGTTTCTATGTTTCCCTAAAAACTCAACTTTGTCTTTTGATCAAGTTCAAACAACTCCTTTTCACTACTTAACATACTCCAAATTTAATATTATCCCTTATCCTCTATATGGTTTCTTACTGATATTATTTATCTAACTCTAATGTAGATACTATGAGCGTAATCAAAATGATCAACTACCATCTTCAACTGCCAAGTTTAATATCCATGATGCATAGGAAAATACAACAATGCCCATGTTGGAAGGTACTTACAGTCTTCATAGTTTTGGAACTCAAAATACATGAAGCAATCAGCTAAAACAAATGTATAAATACATTTGAAAATAACTTCTAGGTTGTAGAGCAATTGAAAGAATGTAGTTTCATGGTATTAGTTTCATATCCAGAAGTCTAAGAAGATTGCAACTATAATGGCATGTTTCAGTAATGCACATCTAACAATACAAGCTTATGATGCAAATAAAAATAATATAAAGATACAGCCACATATCATTCAGATTTAACAATATTTCAGGATTATTATGAGTTACAAAAGAACAGTACGGCTACATGATTGGAAAATCAATACAGTTAAGTTTCAAGGATTAACTCATATGTACACAAAAGTTACAAACAATGTAGACCCAATTTTGGGTATACCTGTAATATTATCAAGATGTACAGTCAAATACACCAGAGTTTCAAGCACACTTTTCCAAATACAACAGGATGATAAATTGAAGAATTCCATTAAATATAAGCTTTAGTTACTAATACTTAAGTTGGCAATAGAGCTAACAATATTGTTTTAGTAAATGAAAAATAAAAATTCAAAATGCCCATGGTGAAATATACCACAAATAATAATAAGAAAGATACTAGAAAATATATAACTAGAAGTAATACACTAAATCCACCTCAAGATTTAAAAGACCTGAAATAGTTCAAATTTATAGCCTCGGAAACAAAACCGTAGCAGAGATATCCATAGGAGTTCCATATATGGAGGAATCGCCAAAATAACCAAAATAAATATGATTTAACCAACACACATGGATATATATATATATATATATATATATATAAGAATCAAACAAAGTGTGCTCCAGACGTGCACGTCTCTGAAAATATATATGTACATAAGTTCATAATGTATGTATACATCTCGAAATAAGCACATGTCATAATGTACATATGGGACCACATGCGGTCACAAAAGGCTATATATAGTACAATGGACTGTGAATCTACTCATGACCACATATGTACATCCAGGTGGACTATAAATCTACTCATGAAACACCTTCCCTCTCTTCGCCCTGCTAGAAGTAGCACGTCCACGACCTGGGGATGTAGTGGAAGGAGATGCCACTACGGATTTCATCCGTGTGGTCCTAGGTGTCTCTAAGCATGCCTGCAACCTAACCTGCACATTCATAAACAACAAGTTTTTAACACCCAAAATTTTAAAATACATTCAAAATTTAGAAACTTGTACAATTTAGTTAAAATGCATGTGAAATCTTACCACAATGTCATGATCCCTATCAATTTGTTGTTGACGCGTCGCAGGGACAACAATAGACTCACGAGGGGTAAGCTACATACAAATAATTAATTTTTAAATTAAATATTTCACATATATACCTACAAAATTTGATATTGTAGATTTAAGTTTAATAAAAAATAATGAAGGTCTCCAAAATTTAACAAATTTAAAAAATTGTGTACCTCAGTTAGTGGATCTGCAGATGCTATGGCAATATCTACAGCAGCCTCCACAGTCTGCATATATGGAGGAGTCTCTCTAGCAGTCATAAGCTATACAAAAAACATGTACAAATCAATATTAAAATCTACTTAAGAGCTTAGCACTCCTATCGAAACCTATTGAAAAAAAAATAGTAAAGGAACTCAAAGGTCCCTACACTCTAAACATATCTTTTCACGTTCATCAAGGAAACACCAGATCTATATATAGGTACATGAAACATTTACAAGCACTCATTCCACATGTTGAGATTTTAAGAAGGTAAAAAAACTATACGAAGGAGGGAAATTATACATTCATTCCTGTCCCTACTATACAATCTTACCCTAGGTGGTACTTTCAAGACATGTAAAACCAATATATGATTACATACATGGCTAGTTATATCAAATGAATTGGCATTTCCTACTAAATAATATATAAGTTGAGTATAAGAAAGTGAAACTCATGTACAGAGGTCCAAAACATGCAATCCATGCGTGAACTTCCACTAATTATAAACAAAGTGTAAAGAGATTTACTAACCTGCGTAAAACTCATGTGAGGCGTGCCAGTAGCCTCAGTTCCCTGAGCAAATGATGAACCGCCAAGCTCCTGTGTATAAAAGAGAAAAATATTAATACATGTACAACATACACGTGAAACAAATTATAATAATAATCTAGTGCAATTAAATGATTTATTAAAAATGTAAGTTTGTACAACTTGAAACTTACGTTTGAAACACGCCCAGCCGCAGTAGCTAGCATGACGACACCGGATGTTTCCTTCACCGGCTCTTGCTATTTAAAATAAAATAAAAAATTAGTTTTTTACATGTATGTACATGACGTACAATCAAATATATATATATATATATATATATATATATATATATATATATATATATATATATATCTCAAACATGTGAATTAAACTATTGTATATATATTATTTAAATTTATTTAAAATTTACCAGTGAAAGACCAATATCAGTGGCTCCAGTTCCAAAAACACTCCCCAACATCTCATCTATAGAAAAGAAATCCTGTGAACCAGCAAATGATGTCTCGCCTGCAGTGCATATGGCACCACATGATCCACAGTGGTGTGGTGCACTAGAACTGGCGCCTCCACCAACATCACCAGATGCAATCTGGGTGCTATGCTGGGTGAGAGTGTCAGTGAGCTCCCTCAATGCATGCAATGTATCAATCTCTACAACCTCCTTCACTGTAGGAGGGATAACTGAAGGTAGTGGGGGTTTTGGGGCATGGGGGATCCTAGGCTGACCTACACGTGCACCAGGTCTGCTCTGTGCAGAGCCACCTCCTTGACCAAAAAAGTCAGAAAATTCAAAATAATTCGGGACCTCATTGAGCACGAACTCACAATATAATTTCTTCAAAAAATAAAGAGGAACCTCATTGTTGTTGCATGGTGGATAATCAAAAACCATCCACCATCGGTCCCAAAAATTGTTTTTGATTCTATCATCATGGCACCAATGGATTGGGAACCATTTGCAAGTAACTGCAGGGGGGGGCATTGGTTCTAGGGTCGGTAAATAATGCACAAATGAGGTCTTTTCCAATTTTTTTGTCTTTGACGGCCGCATGGGATAGTTTATCCACATACCACCACCTACAGTCACTTCTAAAGGTGTTCCATCTATGTATTTGGTTGGTTGCAGACTCGACTTCGCCAATCAATGTTTGCAATGTATTGGCTAAAGTCATGCGGGATGGATTTGTAGCATGATTTTGTCTTATATTTTGAATTAGGTTCTCAATGGAAATTTTATTTTCTTGGATTCTTCCAATGATATTATCTTGTGTTCCTGCTAGCTCAGTGGGGACAGAAGGAGCCACAGGAGGCGGATCTATGTTTGGAGGAGGGTTTTGAGGAATGTTCTGAGGGTTTTGAGGAATGTTCCGTGGGTTTTGAGGAATGTTTTGACGGTTTGCATGATTTCGAGCTTGCTGACCAACTGATAAAACAAGAAAATTGTATACATAAACAAACATTTCAAAAAACCCATGAAAATGCAAAAAAAAAAACCTAAAATGCAAAAAAAAAACCTAAAATGCAAAAAAATGATTACAATCGGGGACTTACCTCCTCGTCTTGGCGGCATGGTTGAATATATTGCTATCCAGAAGTCCGATGAGCAATTTTGAGATGGTATTGAGAGCGCGAGTGAAAAACGTTTAGGAAAAGTCACGGTTCGAAATGAAAAATGAGGAAAATAACGAGTCGCGGGACTGTTAAATTTTGTCTCAGAGTTCCGCGATCGCGGTTTATAACCGTGCTCGCGGTTCTAAACCGCGATCACGGTTTTAGGTTTGGTAATTACCGAACCTAGAATTCAGGAACCGCGATCGCGGTTCCTTTATTTCAGGTTTTTATGTCCACGGAATTGTCCACCAACTTTGTGCACTTACCCTTACCACATGTCTATTGGTATGACCCCCTTCCGAGCATTGTATGGGTATGATGTGACATCTTTTGTTGATTTGGATTTTGGGGACAATAGAGCTCCTAAGGATCGGGAGTGTTTACAAGATAGTCAGTATATCCTTAAGATACTAAAGGATAATATTCAACATGCCTAGAACCAAAAGAATATGTATGCAGATTGGCACAGGATTGAGAGATCATTTGAGGTGGGAGACATGGTATTTTTATGTCTACAACCATATAGGAAAAGTACTCTCAAGAAGAGTGGTGCAAAAAATAATAAGCCTCAGTTTTATGGTCCATACAGAGTGTTGAGGAGAGTTAAAGAGGTAGCTTATGAGTTGGAGTTACCTTATAAAAGTAAGATACATAATGTTTTTCATGTCTCTTTCTTAAAGAATGCATTGGGGTAGCATGTGGTATCTTCTGTAGAGTTTCCACCCTTGGATGAAGAGGGGAGATTGAATCTAGTTCCCGAGGAGATCCTAGATAAAAGAGAGAGGAGATTGAGGAGTAGAGTGATTCAGGAGTACCTAGTTAGGTGGAGATATTTACCATTGGAGGATGCTACATGGGAAGGAGACTCTATACTTTAGCATCCAACTTTACAGTTGCTTGGGGAAAAATAATCCCGGGAAGGGAGGACTGTAATGTCCCTCTCTTCCTAAGAGATCACTCAGTTATTAAAAATTGGCCTATTACCGCATTCTCGTAGGCTAATGGAGATGATAAGGGAATTCCTTGCAAAAAATACATGGGTTTGGTCACTTTAGCTCACTTTATGCCTCTTATTATAAAAATGAATTTATTAAAATAACTTTATTTTATAAAGTGACTTTATAATATTAAAGTGAATCAATAAAGCTGAAGTGACCTTATTGAAATAAAGTAAATAAAAAAAGGAGAAAAAGCCACTTTATAAAAGTGACCTCCTTGGTGGATGAAGAAGACAAAAAGAAAAAGTCACTTCATAAAAGTGACCCCCTTGGTGGATGAAGAATACAAAAAGGAAAAGTCACTTTATAAAAGTGACCCCCTTGGTGGATGAAGAAGACAAAAATAAAGTCACTATATATTGTTTATTCCTCTTTTAGAAAATGTCACCCCCTTGGTGCATGAAATAAAGTGAAAAATTAATAATGTGGAAAAACCACTAAATAAAGGAACTGAAAGCTTATTGGATGTTGAGGGAGGCTAGTTGGTCCATCATCTCTATATAAGCAAGTCAACTTGCTTGGGGAAAGGATCACTTGATCACTTTATGAAATCTGATTGGTATGTTGAACTTCGATCTTGCATCTTCAATCTTTTAAGGATGAAAACCCTTAGAGATTCACTCTTGAGGAAAAAAAACCTCCAAGATTCTAGTGGAAGGACGAAACCCCTTCTCCTAGTTGTTGGGAATCTCTACACAAGGGATTCCATTGGGCATTAAGGAGTTACATGTGTTTTTCTATCATTTTCCAGCAATGTGAAGGCTGTAATTTTGCATATTTCACGAGGGATTCTGGGTATGCCATTGTTCTTTATTTGAGATAATAATATTAAAATTGCATTGTAATCATTGGTTGTTACAAACAAACCAACAACATATCAGTTCTGATTTATATTGTAAAACCCTCTTGTCTGATATTGGAAAGCCTTATTTTGGGTTCCATACTATGTTATCTTTATTTCATATACATGTATTATTGTTATTATCTAACACTGTAAGAAAGAATCCAATCCCAAATCAATATGAAAAAATAAGGCCAAGATAGGAAGGGATCTTTCATAATCCTAGTGCACCCTTAGCATCAAAATCTTCTTTATCATCTCTTGATATTTCTATGATTACTCATAATGGAAAATTAAAACCCCTCAATACATTTTTGCCACTTCCACTATTCCTACATAGGATATCATCTCTCTCATGCATGTTGTAGGTCAATTAAAATATTAGGTGCAATCTCTCACTTCATTACATGGTAACCCTGTCCGTAAGAATATTCATAATTCTACATTTCCGAAGGACTTTATCATGCCTACATTCACATGTTTTAATGGTACTGGTGACCCTCATGCTCATCTTCTACATTACCACATGCTTATGACCTCTTATTCTGATGATAAATTATTTCTTAAGGCCTTTCGATACAATCTTATTGATGAGGCGTTACAATGGTATACCCATCTTCCCTTTAGGTCCATTAGCACTTACTATGACATGGAGGATGCTTTCCTCCATCGATTTATCATCAACAATGGCCCTAAAGTTACTTATGACCGCTTACCTACTTTTGATCCATAGGGATCCAGAATAAACTCTAGTTCATCAGAAACAGTCAGCATAAAGAAGTAAAACAATAAACGAAGGTTCCGTCCCTTAAGTAACAAGACCGCCACCTTGTACAGGGCGGCGGTTACAGAAACGCCGACTGGCCAGGGTGGTAGTCTCGGGACCGTCGGTCTGCACAGGGCGGTGGTCTTGGTCATTACAAACAAAAAGTAAAATTGGAAATGAACAGCCTCCAAATTTGAAAGGATGTTCGTTTCCCTTCTTCTTCATGACCTTTCCCATTCTCTAGTGCACGGGAGGACATGAGAAAAGCTATAAATACATGATTTTAGAAGTATAGAAGGACATTGACGCATTTAAGAAAGTGAGCAAGAAGTCTATGTGCTGGAAATTGTATTTTTGTAGAAGAAAGGAGTGTTGAGACAGAGCAAACAAGTAATTGAAAGGAAGTGTTGAGATATTATCTACTTCCCTTTCATACTTATTGTAAATTCTGTACTTGTTGATTTGAATTTGCCAATAGAATTGGGAAGAAAGAGAAATTGCCCTTCCTGAATGGTTTTTCCTCCATTGGAGGTTTTCCAGGATAAAATTCTTGGTGTTATGAGATTATATTCTTTCCTTTTTATTGCAATTGTTAATTCTAAGCACAATTATAATTCAGTCACTAGCTATCTCTATTATTTCTAAATAGAAAGTAAACAACAATGAATATTTTGATTTGTGAATAATTCCAAAGATGAAAGTTTACAGATCATTTTGGTATCAGAGATAACAAGTATCTAGGACTATGGTATTTGTTCTTGAATTTGTATGACAATGAAAAGATCTAAAGGTGAAGAAACTTTACCTTGCGATCCAGAGATTTCTACAAAGAAATGGAAACAAAGAATTCAGGGAGAAATGGAGGAAGAGAACTTGGTCCGTAGAATCGAGATGCTGGAGACCATGATGGATAGGATGTTTAGAAGGCAAGAGGAACTTGTAGATTTGTAGAAGAGAACTTTCGTTAAGCAAGACTCCATGGACTCGGTGGTTCGAGGCTTAGCCAAAAAGTTTGGTATAGGCAAGAGCCACCATGAGGAAGATTATGGGGAAGAGCATGAAGAAGAGACTTCTAACACAAGGGAAAAGGTAAAATATGAACATACTCCTTTCAAAGTTGAGAGGAAAGTTGAGATTAAAAGCTTTGAAGGACAAGTAGATGCATAATTACTTGATAAATGGTTAAGACAGTTAGAGGTCTACTTTAACGTCCATAATGTTACTGAGGCACAAAGGATCACCTTTGTACGTCTCAAGATTGAGGGACATGCTCTAGTTTGGTGGGAAACCCATCTAACTACTTGTGAAAAGAAGAAGTGTCCTATTTTGAAGTCTTGGCAATAATTCAAAGAATTTCTTAGAGCTAACTTTTATCATATTGGCCATAAAATTGACCAAATGATTAAATGGCAGTATTTCAGACAAGGCAGTGGTCAAAGTGTGAAGGGCTATACTACGGAGTTTTGGAGGAAAGCCATGTTGCTAAATATGGAATTGGAGGATGAGGATATTCTGACCAAGTACTTGGGCGGACTTCATACTCACCTTCAAAGAAAAGTCATCTCCACAAAGCGCAAGGATGTCAATGAAGCATGTGTATAGGCATACTACATAGATGATGAGAAGAAGCAAGGAGAAGCAGAGCCGAGGGTTAAGTAGTCAAACAATCATCAGAAAAAGGATTATGGGAAAATAAGTAATAAGAGTAAGTGGAAAGGGAAAGGTAAAAAAGCTGCCACTACTTTAAATACTTGTAAAGATCCCAAGAATTTTTGCAAGAATTGTGATATCAATGGTCATACTGATGCTACATGTTGGAAGTTACATCTGGAGTTACATTTGAAGAACCGAACCAAGGACTCAAAGAAGTCCATGACAGCTGTAAAGACAAAAGGGGAGGTGGAAATCAAATATGACTCTGATGTAGATGAAAGGCTTGGATGCACGGCCACCAACAAGGACAATGAAGAGGAGATGATTAGACTATTCCAAATCCAAATCCAAATCACGAGAACTAAGGTAAATGCTTTGGTTG
Organism: Taxus chinensis; assembly: GCA_019776745.2. Classification (NCBI taxonomy): domain Eukaryota; kingdom Viridiplantae; phylum Streptophyta; class Pinopsida; order Cupressales; family Taxaceae; genus Taxus; species Taxus chinensis. The sequence goes on from CM034151.1 coordinate 31,025,746, forward strand.
ACACCGGTTCTCAATCTAATTTGATTTTTGAGGCAGTTGTAGAGAAGCTTGGTCTTGAAACTTACGAGCATCCACACCCTTATCCTTTATGTTGGGTGAAGAAGGGTGTTGAAATTCAGGTAACAAGAAGATGTAAGGTCAATTTTGGGATAAATTCCCAATATATAGATGTTTTTGAAGTTGACGTTATTACACTTGATGCTTTTGATGTTGTATTTAGGAGACCTTAGTTATATATTAGGGATGCTATATTTATGAGAAGGGAAAACCAATACAGATGGGTCAAGGATGGGATCAGCTACAACATCCGGGCACACCAGCGTAAGACACATGTTACTATGATAAGTTCTAACCAAGCAAAATGAATCATTCAAGCAAATCATAATCAGTTTTGTTTACTTTTATTAAAGGATAAACAAGATGGGGTAGAAGTTTTAGAAATTTCTAACCAAGGGGATAAGCAGGATTTGGATAGCATTAGTTCAATATCTTTTTAGGAAGTTTTCCAACTCCTAGTGAGTTACCACCAAAATGAGAAGTAGAGCATGACATTCAGCTGTTACCAGAGTCCCCTCTACCAAATATTAGGTTGTATAGGCAATCCTTGTAGGAGATTACAAAGGTACAGAAATAACTCTAGGAGTTATTAGACCAAGGGGTGATACACCCAAGAACCTCACCATGCAGTTCACCTATTGTGATGGTGCCAAAGAAGGATGGTTCTTGGAAAATGTGCATTGACTAACATTCTTTAAAATAAGATTACCATAAAGAATAGATATCCACTCCCATACATATATGATCTCTTAGACCAACTTCAACATGCAATGTTCTTCACAAAGTTGGATCTGAAGTCTTGTTATCACCAAGTCTAGACGAACAAGGAGGATATGTGGAAGACTACCTTCAAAATGAAATAGGGTTTTTATGAGTGGTTAGTACTTCTATTTGGCTTATGTAACATGCCCACTAAATTTATGAGATTTGTGAATTATGTATTGCGGGAGTTCATAAATTCAAGTATCATTGTTTATTTGGATGATATTCTAATTTTTAGTGCAACATGGGAGGAAAATCTAACACACTTGTAGCAAGTCTTGCAAGTTCTCAAGGAGAAATAGTTGTTATGCAATATGAAGAAGTGTGAATTTTCCAAATAGTCACTTGTCTATCTTGGGCACGTAGTTGGAGGAGGAGAGCTACGAGTGGATCCAAATAAGGTGGAAGCCATCACAAATTGGACATTACCAACAAGAGCCATAAAGACTAGGATTTATGTGGGAGCAGTACAATACATGAGGAAGTTCATTCCGAGATTCTCCGCTATTGCAACATCTCTACACATAATGACCATAAAGATTAAGGGTTTTGACTGGGGTAAGGAACAAGACGAGGCTTTTGAGTTATTGAATACAAAATTAGTCATGATCTAGTACATTCTCTTCTAATTTTCATTAGCCCTTTGAATTAGAGATAAATTCTAGTGATTGCGCTATGGGAGTAGTGTTGCTATAAGGAGGTAAGTCAATCTGTTATCATTTTGAAACTTTCACTTCAACAGTTAAAGGATATTCAATATATGATAAAGATATGTATGCAGTAGTTTAGGAAATAAAGAAATGGAAACATTATTTTTTAGGTAAATAAAATGTTGTGTACACTAACCACAAACCTCTCCAGTATTTGCAAGCACGGTCTAAATTGCAGTAGGAAAGGGACTACAAATGGATGGAGTTTCTTCAGCAGTTCCATTTGGTGATCAAATACAAGAAAGGTAGTACAAACTTGGTGGTAGACATGTTGTCTAGGCCACCCACACAAGAGAAGTTCTCTTGTTTGGCCACTATCTCTTAGATCGAGTCATTCATGAAGGAAGCTTACGAAGAGGCATATGCCCAAGATAAGGACTTTGGGGTGACATTTCAGAAGTTGCAGTTCCAAGGGGCTGAAAGGATGGGGATTGAAGACTGTTATCTCAAGGACGGGCTACTCTACCGATGAGGGAAAATTTGTGTGCCTAAGGAAGAAATACTTCTATTGATGAGGGAAGCACATACCTCGAAAGTGGCAGGACATTTCGGTGTTGGTAAGACCATAACCCACTTACAAAGGTATGTATATTGGCCCAATATGCAAGAAGAAGTATCAAAATTCATTCGTGGATGTAAACTTTGCTGTACTAGCAAACCAAAGACTAGGAAGGAAGGTTTGTATATGCCTTTACCAGTACCTACTCATCCGTGGGAGGACATTTCTATGGATTTTGTATGAGGATTGCCTATGTCTAAACATGGCCATGACTATCTTTATGTTGTTGTTGATAGATTTAGTAAAATGTGTATTCTTATGGCATGTAAAAAGACAGTAAAAGCACATGAGGCAACAAATATTTTCTTTGGTAATGTATGGGTGCATTTTGGGTTGCCAAAGTCTATTGTCTATGATAGGGATTCCAGATTCTTGGGGAAGTTTTGGACTACGTTGTGGGACAAGATGAATACTAGGTTACAGAGGAGCACAACTTTCCATCCACAAACAAATGGAAAAATAGAGGTGGTAAATAGGACTTTGGTACAGTTGATCAGAGGATATAACAGTAAATACCCAAGGACTTGGGATGAGTCCTTAGCCTACATTCAACATTCCTACAACCAGGCAGTAAACACATCCACCATGAAGTCACCATTTGAAGCATGCTTGAGATATCTACCTAGGAATCTGCTGGAAATAGTAGTTAGATGGTAGGATGAGGAGAATACATGAGACATAGAGGTGACTAGAGCAAACAAATTTATTGAGAGGATCTGACAAATCCATCTAGAGGTCAAAGAACAACTAGAGAAATCTCAAGCTAAGTACAAAGCTAGGCATGATCAACATAGAAGGGAACACAAGCTTCATGTTGGAGATAAATTTTGGATTTACTTGAGTAAGGAGAGACTCCAAGGTCAAGCACAGAAGCTCAAGCCACTACGATATGGACCCTTCACCATATTGGAGCAGGTTGGAGAAACTTCTTTTCAACTTGATTTGCCATCATTTATGAGGATGTACTCTATAGTAAATTGCAAAAAATTGCACCTATATGAGCCATCCATGCTAGATGAAGATGAAGAACTATAGTTGCTTCCTTCCATTGAGGATTGCCTCTTGGACTCATGAGGCAAATTGGAGGAGGATGTAGTACTACAGTAGAAGGTCAGAGAGACTAGAAGAGGTCTGTATGAGTCTTCACAGATTAGACTGAAAGGAAAGACACCAAGGCAGGCCTGATGGTATTCAAAGGATAAAGTGAGGGAATTATTTCCTCATCTACTCCCCCACTAAGCTTTTGTGGGACCAAAAGCCTCCTAAGAAGGGGAGGTGTGATCCATAGGGATCTAGAATAAACTCCACTTCATTAGAAACAGTCAACACAAAGAAGAAAAACAATAAACGGAGGTTCTGTCCCTTAAGTAACAAGACCGCCACACTGTACAGGGCGGTGGTTACAGAACTGTCTCCCAGCTAGGGCGGTAATCCCAGGACCGCCGGTCTACATAGGGTGGCGGTCCTGGCCATTACAAAAAGAAAGCAATATTAGAAATGAACAACCTCTGAATTTGAAAGGATGTTTGTTTCCCTTCTTCTTCATGACCTTTCCCATTCTCCAGTGCACGGGAGGACATGAGAAACGCTATAAATACATGATTATAGAAGTATAGAAGGACATCGAAGCATGAGAGAAAGTGAGCAAGAATTCTATGTGTTGGAAATTGTATTTTTGTAGAAGAAAGGAGTGTTGAGACAGAGCAAACAAGTAATTGAAAGGAAGTGTTGAGATATTATCTACATCCCTTTCATAATTATTGTAAATTCTGTACTTGTTGATTTGAATTGGCCAATAGAATTGGGAAGAAAGAGAAATTTCCCTTCCTGAATATTTTTCCTCCATTGGAGGTTTTCCAGGATAAAATTCTTGGTGTTATGAGCTTATATTCTTTCCTTTTTACTGCAATTGTTGATTCTAAGCACGATTATAATTCATTCACTAGCTATCTCTGTTATTTCTAAATAGAAATTAAATAGCAGCGAATATTGTGATTTGTGAATAATTCCAAAGATGAAAGTTTACAAATCAACTTTACATTAGGGCTCATCCGAACCTATCAAGGATTATATATTACAGTTCAATTCTTGTATACGTCAACTAATATTCCAGCCTATTGATCTAGAAAAACAATTTTTTTTTTGGTATGATTCCCACCCTTAAGCAAAGATTGCAGTATGATACATGTGAGTCATTCATTCTTCTCTGCTAAAAATTCCTAGATCTATAGCAAGATATTATTTTAGAAAATGTATTTGACCCTCCACACACATCTACTTATATTATATCATCTATTCCTCCTCCGTCGAAAGTGGTTGAGCATCCTACACAGTTTCCACCTTTTCCTCACAAGCAAGAAATATAAGATCAACCTACTCCACCACCACATAGTACTTCTTCTCCTCCATGACAGACCATTTCTCCTTCCACTCCATCTATGTCACGTGAGCCATTGTATTTCTCCAATCATTCTATACCTCATGATGTGTTGTTTTCCTTACTTGAAAAGATCCTAATTCACTTACCACTAAAAAAACATCATCCACAACATAGGCTACATCGTCAACATCACCAACCTTATCGTAATTATCATAACATAAATAGCCATAGGGACAAGTGACTATCTTGTCCTTCATGATCGATTACAACAATTTAGAGGATAAGGGCATCATATCCTTTGGATCTCGCTCATGTGACTGAAATCCATCTCTCCTTTACCTTGATCAGAGAGATTCTAATATAGTTGATTCATCTCCTCCTTCTAGTGCTCAAGCCATCATACATCTACCGTTGCAGTTTGTTACTCATGTGTGATCTCCACTACGTCCACACACTACTACATCATCACATCCATTGTGTTCACGTCATCCATCTCATCCATCAAATTCACGATATCCACCGCATCACGTTGATCCTTCACATTGGCTTCCATAACTCACCCTCCTTCGTACATAATACCTGCCAGCTCTATTTGACATCTTGTTTTGGTACATATTCGCATGTTGCTTCTATCCCACATGCATCCACAACTTCTTAGCGCCACCTTGGTATTCTAGTATGATGATTTTTCTCACCTTACCTCACGATGATGCACATTGTACATTCTTTTGGTTCTTAAATCGACTGTTGAGGGTTTTTCTCTAATAACATTTCATCACATGCTCCGTCGTTCATCTAGTGCACCCAATAATTTCCCAATGATGGAATTTTGTTTTCTGTGGTTAAATCTTGACTATTGAGTGGTCTTAATTAAATGAACATAATCATCCATACACTGGGGCATTGCTAATTTCCCCCCCATTTATCACACTAACATATTATGATTACATTACATTATCATGACATACATTCATTAAAACACCAACACATTAGTTCAATCATCATACATCATCTCTTTTAACATTCAGTATACTATCATCATTATAATAACTACATGTGTTATCTATTGCACATTCTATTTTTCATCATTGCAAAAATATAACATCAATAAAAACTGACAATATCCACAAAAATCACGTACATTCCAACAATAATCACCCAATCATACACATCAATACACCAAAAAATAATCTCATCATATATAAATCACATGTTTCCATACATATATAATGAATATAATCATCAGTTTGGGAAAGATACAATACATAATATACAATAATACTAATAACACATCATCATCATTATCCCTTTCGGGTACTGCAAGAGCCCTAGAGACTAGATGCCTCGCCACCAACTCTGCAATGACTTTTCTCGACCTCGATAACTTTCCACTTGCCTACGTAAAAAGGTTTTCTTTGTAGAATTGTCTGAAAAGTCCGACGCTAAAAATCCACATATTATGAGAAAAACATCCTGTACATTAATGGATCACTATCTACCAACTCCTTACAGGATTTGTCGAGTATCCTGACATGCCTCGTCCCTCTAACCTAGACAATTTAATACATGTCGCCACTGTTATGACCAATGGATCTTATAATAAATGGGCATGATCATCCTACTATATCATCCACTCAGTCAAGTATACCTCCATCAATTACATCAGTAAGGTATATTTTATGTCAATTTGTATGGTTGGATGTGTCTAACTATCAAGGACCAATATGCATCACCTACAAAAAAAATAACACAACATGTTATATATTTACCATTACTAATACATTTTCCATAAAAAACAACGTACACAACATAGATATATATAGAAATACTTATGCTCAGCTACAAGCCACCACTAAATTATCGGGGGCATTCTCTTCGCCCTCTCTTACTCCTCCTTGTGGTAATCCTACTGGACATATGTAAATAATGGGAAAAACAATACCCATCTGATGTGTCACCCACCATGCACGTTAATCCTCTATGCAGACCTGCATTGTTTGAGTCCTATCACCTCTAATGCCATGTCTAACTCATCTGGCCCAATAGGTACTAAGCTTCTCTCACTGTAGGCCTTGCATCTAGATCTAACCCTCCTAGGTGCTCTGATGTCTCTCAACCATATACATGGCTCTGGGGGTACATCGTGAGACATACCAAACTATCGTGATACTCTCTCCACCTAAAAAATCTCAGCCACATCTGGGAATCGATCCTCTAACGACATAGTCCTCTAAATATATTACAAATCTACAACATCCTCGGACCATCCTCCATAGTCACTGTATGGCCTCCATGTCACTGCCTTGATCCCTATCCTATCTATTAGTGTCTTATAGGTATTTGTGTCCATCCTACACCCAGAAATATTAATCCACCTCCTCACATATATCTTTTACCTAACGTAATCTTCTCATGGACCTCAAACTAGCCTCAACACTGCTACATGATCATACAGCCCATATATGTAATAGTGTAGTAACTCCTATTCCACCTCTGTGATCATCATGATTAAGTCGTTACAAGATCTCTATATAGGTCAGACAACACATACATGTGGCACATGCGTATCTAGTTCTCTCCTCCTCTATATGCCAATATATATTGTGCATCTTATAATAAGATTCCTACACCTTTTCCCTCAACTGCGATAGCTGAAATAATCACCACTGGAAATTAACTTCCGCAAGTGTGAGAACACTAGACTGTAAGGATAACATCCAAATTTGATATGGGCCTCGGATAGGTACTCGATTTCCCACAAAATATGGTATATCAACATGCATCTCATCTTCCTCTATATCATCCTTCAAATGGCATAAACTGCACTCTCTCTCTAACAACCGACAACCACATTATATGCGATAAACATCCTGTAAACTCACAATTATCTCCGCCGTAGGAAACCAAAATGTGCTATTTATCTGTGTACCATATCTTACATAATGCAGTTAATATAGGCATATTGTGGGGCACATCCACCATCCATGATATGGTGTCGCTTAGGCCGACACGATCAATAACATCCCTACTCATCATCTGATAAGTCCTAATCCTAAGAAATTTAATCAAATGACTTCCACCGTTGGAACTCCCTTAAATGAATATCCCTCTAAGTACATCACAAAAATGACAAAAAACATAATTTTACAACACTAAAAAAATCCAAACACACTTGTTTATCACATTACTATCCATTACAAATCTTATTTTCACTATTCTAGGTCACATACACACTTTCTAGACTAGGGCACTCAGATGCAGGATTGGGATGCCCAAGAGTAAGACACTAGCACCCAGATTTGGGTGTTCTTGTGCTAGGGGTCATCAGTGCCCTCACCTCTCTTGTCCAGGTCTCAAACATTTTGATAAATTTAAAATTCTCCAAAATCTACAAAAATTCACATAAACATGAATACTACACCATACATTTTTTGAAAAACAATTGACTTACCAACTCCGCAGTCGTGCATGATGCTGACACTATGACAATCATCCACCCTCTCAAATCAAGCTAGGATGTGGTGCTATTAGTTGTGGAATTTTCACTTACTTGGTGCTCATTCTCAAAATCATGCGTACAATGAAAAATTAAGTAACTAAACAAAAATTCACTTCACTATTTATAGTTACTTTTTTTTTCATCACCTAATTTAATATAGTCATTACTTTAAACTTATTCTTCACAATTAATACACACTATAGCCATTTTTTTCATATCTTCAGCACTTCTACTCAAATTTACACCCCTGATTTGCAACATTCTTTATAAAATTTTACCTATCATTGTAATTTATACATTACATACGCATGGTATCTCTCTTCAATATTGTATTACATCCAATTTATCACATTTTTTTTGGTGATTTCTATCACTTTCTATCTATTTCGTGCTTACTTTTGGATTATTGAATTCATTTTTCTCATCACTTTCCATTTTTCACTTAAAGGGGAGGCATATCATTGGGGTCTATCCTATAATTCCACCTTATATTACCATAGCAATCAATCAAACACTACCAAGTCATAACTTTCAAACATTTACTAATTCACCGTGCAACATCTCACTATTAATTCCCCCTAATGACCTAATCTGAGGGATAAAAAATGTACAATTATTCCATGTGACATTTCATCACTTCACCCTAATGACCTAACCTAACAAAAAGCACGTGATTAAAATCCATTACTATGTGATACATTAACCAATTTCTATCGATTCTCCCTAATGACCTGCATCTAGGGGGTAAGTAGCATAAAATATCTTTCTATGAGTAATAAATTAAATCGAATCAATCAATCAATCAAACAAACAAAAATTTAAAATTTCAAACAATCAAAATCATATCATCAATACAAATTCAACATAATCGGCCTCCTAGATGACCTAACTTGGAAGTTACGTACATAACCTCCCATATTACCTAACTTTGGGAGATTAGATCCGTTTCTTTCCTCAGATGACCTAACATGGGAAGCTATTTTATCTATTTGGTAGTTTTCTTCTAGATGACCTAACCCTGGAAGCCATCATACATTTCATGTTTTCTTCTGGATGACCTAACTTGGAAGCCATCAAATTTTGGTGACACTTGTGGAGTGGGGGTAAGAGTGCATTTCCTACAGCACTCCTATATGGGTCAGCTATTTGAACAAAATTATTTGTATTGAAAAACCACAAAAAAATTGATCTGAGTCTGTTTGCAGTGACTAGATCTTGAGGATGTAGTTAGAGATTGGAGAATAACATACTTTTTTCCCTACACACTCTTCTCTTATGGCAGTAGGACGTCACAAATCCTCTTGTAAATTATTCATGTATACACATTTGGGTCGGGAACTGATCGCTCCCTACCCCATCTCATCATCATCATACAACATTTGAAATCATCAAACATATAATATTTCTATCATTACTCTCATTTAGTACACTTCATCATGACATTATTACGCTTTTTACTACATTATCATTGATCAACATGTTGATCCATGATTAGACATGCTATATGGTTGTTTTCATCACGCTTTTACTACCACATATGCTCATTCATACTACAACACAGGACTTATCCATATTTCTCTTAGGTACACTTACTCTATTTAGTTTATGTTACTAATATTTCCACTCACCAACATAAAGTGGGGGAAAATGTAGTCACAAAATCATGCACTTACTATTACATATATAACACCAAATATTTTATTTTATATATGGATCTTGTGTAAGAAAAGTATTCACTAATGACCCATCCCCTAGTCATGTTGTCAGTTAGTTATTTGTCATCATCATTTGTCTTACACAATTGTCAATTTATTGTCCATAGTTATAACTCATCTCTCATGGATTATCAGGTGTCATTATTTGGTCATTTTTCATCTCTAGTGTTTGAATAGGGTGCAACTAGGGGTAGAACTATGGGGCACCCATGGGTGGACCATTCCTTAATTTATGGAGACTTAGTTTTGATAGCACTTAGCATCATAATTTAGAGTTTCGAGGTCGGTCTTTATAATTTTCCCTCTCATTTCCCTAGGTACTGATCGACATGTAAGGTCATTAGTGTCGAAATTTGAACAAGAGATCCCTATATAAACATAGCATACATACTATCTTATGGGAGGACTATCTACCACCAAGGGCTAGATATCTACTAAGGCAAGGGACTGCATTTGTGCATCATTGGATCACACACACTACATATGAAGGGTTGTATTCCTTCTATTCCATCCACCATTTGCATTTTACATCTAGTTATTTCCCTCTATCTCTGCGTCATTGGTGCTAGGGCACCGTAGGCACACAATTGCACACATAAGCACATAGAACTACATTCAATATAGAATGTAGTGAAACACTTAGTTGTAAGTCCACCATTGTGGCAGCTAAGGTCAGTACAACCCCTTCATATGCATATTTCTTTTTTAGGGATTTGGTGCTTTGTATGGGGTTTTAAAGGTAGATATTCATTACAGATTTACAGGGACATAAGAAAAATTACTACTATAATCACACTACAAAGATCAAGACACTGCGAAGATCTAACGATACTTCTATATTCATGTCTTGAGATGTTCTACAAACTAGAGCACCCATATTATAGACTAGGGCACCCACAAGTGCCTTGATCCTCTTCCTGGAGCCCCAGTCTGATAAAATATTCATCTGTTGTAATTTCCCAGGTTTCATCGTTATACTCTGTTTTGTCTACACATCATCCTGTTCAATCCAAAATCACAACGAGGTAAGTTTATTTTTAGGTTAGTACCTTATCCATCCTATTTCAATTATTTCATTTCAATTAATATCAAATAAAATTAGCTAGCATCTACACTTCATTTTATACCATTTATTTCATTGTTATACTATCTGGATTAACTCCTTAAATTCCATATTTTAGTTAATCATAATGTGTGATGTGTAACGTGTAATGTGTAGTGCGTAGTACGTAGTTTTTGAGGTTCATGTGTATAGGATGCCCTCAACAGTTAAGTGTAAGCTGAATCACAAGAGTGTGTCATCAGGTAATGAAAATGTGTATGATGAATGTAAAAGACTATATGCGATGTGTGTAAGACAACTGAAGATGCTAGGAAGTGGGGGGTAAGTACGATGCCCCCAAGTATATGGTGATGAGTGTGTTATTTGATGAATGATTTTTGGAAACAAATAGAAAAGTGATGTATGAAGTTGGTGAAGTATTATATATATTGTAAGATTGATTGTGTAATGACATAAATGATGAGAGATTGTACTATATGCATGGCGAGTGATAGATGGTTGTAGATGTATGTATGAGTGATTATGTAATAGATAGATATGTTAATGAAGCATGTAGTGTGATGATGAAACGAGGTTCTTATTGTAAGATATTCCTCAAAAGTCCTATAAAAACCGTGAGAAAAATGAGTGTGTCATCAGTTGGTAAGGTGATAGGAGTCACCTACCAAAGGCCAAGTTTGCGTGAAGTGGTGGAAGCATGTGTGGAAGAAGCAACAATAAGACCATGCAATGGTGGCAGAAATGTGTCTTGGCTATTAGTACGAGTAGTTGCTTTGATGAAATGAATTTTAAATTGAAGTGGAGTAGGATGGGGAGGAATCTTGAATGGTGGTAACTTAGGTAGGATTGATGTCACTGCAGATGACCTAATAGGAGAAGAAGATGGACTGATTTTGAGTGAAGGTTATGTATTTGGACTTAGTAATGCCACATATGACTTAGTAAGAGGGGGTGTTAGACTGATTCTTAATTGAGGTTTGTTAAGTGACGCTTGATTTTCTGTAGAAGGAATGTGAGAGGTGATGGCATGGTATTCATTAGACATAGAGGAATCAAATTTAGGAACCCATTAGGATGTAGCAATTGTAGATGGGTATTCCAAAAATTATTTTGAGAAAATGAGATAAATCCTTGACGCTCAAGATGCTTGATTATTCATCGTAAAGCATAACAATCATTGTAATTATGTCTATTGATTTAATGATAATTACAATATGGACGACCTTGATATTTTGTAAGTCGGTAAGGAGGATAACCTTGAGTAAATGGTAAAGTGATCAATTGATGACTAAGGAGCTCAGTAAGAATGTCATGTTGCATGACATTGTGATCAAAGGTGATAGGATTTAGTAATGGTACGAATTGAGGATCACTAATATAAGCACATGCAATAGAAAAAATGAAGATGGGATGTAGAAGGAGAATAAACATGAGCTTGAGAAGCATCCTTAAGATGTTGGATTTTAGATTTAAGAGATGTAATCGTGGATTCCGTAGCCTAAATTTTTTCTTAAAATAAAGAATATAAATCTTAAATTGAGTCCAAAATAGATTGATTAGATGGAGGATCATGAAGACTAGGGTCATTAGATAAATGATCGAAGATAGGATTTATTTCATGTGGCAGCATATCTTTAGGAAGATACATGGTGTCTAAGGTTTTTTACAAAACAACATGGCAATTGGGATGCATCTTAAGTAAATCAAACAAAGACATTTAAGAAATTTTACAAGCCATGATAGAGGAAAAATGAGAATCCTAAGCGGGAAAGTGTTTGGGTTCACCAAAATGATTGAGCTAAAATGTGAAATTATTGCCTTATCTAGATGTTATAGCAGTAGTAAATAAATGAATAATGAAATATTAAATTTTACCAAGAAACTAAGTAATAAATAATGAAAACCTAATTGCAAAGAGGGTTTTAAGAGTGTTAGATGATTCACATAGGTTACTGGATTGTGTCACAGTGATGATTGGCTAAATAGGAGTGGAAGACCATCGCACAAAAGCCTAGAAAAATGTAGATCCAACATATTTGACTGGACTGGGGTGCCTAGAGAGGGATGGGGGTACCCTTGGGTGCCTTGGTATTGTTTCTGGGTTCCTTGGTCTACGTGGATGCTAAAAAAAACTCCTTCAAGGTATCGTAAGAGGTTTGCACTTGTTATCCTTTGATTTCCTGTATCTCGCACTTGGATTGCCGAAGTTGCTGTAAAACCTGTAACAAAGGATGCACCTAAAAAACCCCTAAATAGACATCAAATCCTTAAAAAATGATGCAAAATGAGGGGTTGGCTATCCTCAGCTACCATAATGTTGGAATTAATACTGATTTATGCACTAAATATTAGACCCAATGTAGTTCTGTGTGTGTATGTGTGTGCGTGCACACAAAATTGTGCCCTAGGTTGCTCTTGTGTGTGTCATACTTGAAGTAGCGAGCAAGTAGATAGATTTAAAATGTAAATAATATGTGCATGGAAATAATAGACTCCCCTTAGGTATGAAGTGTGATGCAGATGAACCAACCTTTTGTCCCTTGTGATGGAGCTAGATAGATGTAAATGGAGCTCTAGATGCCTTGATGGATGCAACCTTAGGTGGTGATAAGTAGTGCTTAGTGCTTGGTCCTTTTTTATGATCACATAAATTTATATTTATATGATTCCTTCACTTTAATTTCATAATTAACCCCGAAAAGGCCGAATACTAAAAAGATAAGATGCTCAAATGGCTAGAAAGAACCCAAAAATTATGACCAAAGTATAAAGAGGACAAGGGTACCTAGAGGGGATGATGGCACTAGGCGCTGGTGTCCTAGCTAGGTGTTGGTGTCTAGAATGAAAAATACTAAAAGGTGAAAATATAGACTAAGCAAGTAAGAGTACAAGACTGAAAGTAGAAGCATAAAGAAAAGAAAGGTGGCCAAAGAGATGGGTTAATCATTACTTTTTGTACTTAGGAATCATGTAAATAGTAGCATGTAATCAAGACTAAATAAATACCCGAAGCATGTGATTTTGTGTCTACAAATAGAACCTACCTGAAATATTTAGATAATTATAGGGTAGGGAATTGTAATGAATATTTTTACAGGTCTTTCGAATGACATTGACAGAGAGTTCCTACTGAGGTTTCCACTCAGAGAGCCGTCTATCCTGGTGACAGGATCACACGACCCCCATAAGAAACAACATAATATGCCATACATGATGTCATGTATATAACGACCATCTATGGGACTTGATTCTACTTCCGTGGCTTCTACCAAAAATAACCCAGTCACCAGATACGTCAGTGACTCATCAGCTAAGAGATGTTAGTTCCCAAGGCATATCCCAAGGCATATACTAAGGCATAGAAAGGCGTAGGAAAGGAAGAAAAAATGTGGCGCACATTTATGATGCATTACTTTGGTTTTTGTTGCCTTATGCAATTCTGAGACTTGTCATTCCATCGATTAAACAATAAAAATTTAATCACCAAAAAAATGAAACAATTTTTTTGTGAAGTTCCATATCTATTATTGGAGAATTGGCAGGGCAGAGAAGAGTAGGTAGATATAAGTCCTTTAAAGTAAGTTTTTTAAATTCAAAGTACTGCATAGACTAGTTTTTTTCCTAAATTTGTATTTGGAAACTAAATTTTCAGGTAGCCTTAAGATTATTCTAATCGTTCCTAATATATATTTAGAAATTTTTATTTGAAAACTGATCGAGCTTATTCTGTACATGTAAATATATTGCTACTCAATGCCTCACCATTAATGGATAAACCATCTTTTTACAACTGTGTTTCGGGATATGGTGAAACATTCGGTGTTGTTTGTAGTGTTGTGAATTGGGATTCCAAAGGGACGCATATCAAATTTCCGATGCCTAATAATAATCATATTTAAGTTTAACATCCATTTACATGAATCGCAACTATTTTTTTTTTCTTTTTTAAAAGATAAATTTGTGTTCTAGATTTTAATATTAGAGTTTCAGATCATTTTTATTATCATGATGATGACATGATCATGTCCATATTATAATCTAACTATAATTTATATCATAGTTGAAAACATATAATTTTTGAGTCTTTTACAGTATTAAGTGTTTTAGATGTAAGAAACTTGTATATTATAAAAATAACATTCACCATTCAATTTTTTATATTTACAAAATGATGTCATTTCCATAAAAAATATTATATACAAATTATATTGATAAGCTTAATAATATAGTATAAATTATTAAAATATATAAATTTATATTTATTAGTCATATATTAATATTATTATTTAAAATATTTTGAAGAATAATATTAAAATATCACCCTCACAAAAAAATTGTTTGAGATAGACAGCTCCGATCAACTCACCTCAAAGAAGTAGGACAAATAAAAAAGCAAAATAATAAACCCATCAAAAGGAAACAACGTCAATCTTACTTTTAACCTTTTTGTTACTACAATCCGATTTTTAGGAAGAAAACCTAGAGATAATCACTTGAAGTTAGAGATTTCTCTTTACTAGACTCATAATTTTTAGATTCATGGACTCTCTTCATTGATTTTATTGGAAGTTTTTCTAGAGCTAGCTCTCTTGAATTAAGATCCTCCACCAATAGAATAAAGATCACATATAGTAGATATACATATGCCGAGTAAGTGTATATATAGACAAATACACACAAAAAGACCTTTTGTGTGTACCACATAATTTCACTTTGAGTATTTTATTACGGTGTTTGCATCATTTGTCAAATATGCACAAAAATGACAGCATGTGTATACCAAAAAAATTCATTGCTAGTATCATAATAGGGTTTTTATGTCATTTGTCACATACACACAAAAATGACAGTCTATGTATACCACAAATTTTTACTGCTAGTATCCTATTACAGTGTATGCGTCATTTTTCACATGCGTAAAAAAATGTCAGCCTATGTATACCACAAAACTTCATTACTTGTATCTTCTTATGATGTTTACATCATTTTTCACATACGCTAAAAACAACATCTTATGTATACCACATCATTTCACTACCAATATCCTATTACGGTGTTTACGTCGTTTGTCACATGCGCACACAAATGATAGCCTGTGTATACCAAAAAATTTCACTACCAATATCCTATTACGATGTTTGTGTCATTTTTCACATTGTTGTTGAACTAAAATTACCCTCTTGTGAAAGACCAATTTGTAGGTCCCAAGTGTTGACACTCGGTTTTTAATCCGGTACGTTCCATTTAAAATTCCTCAGTCTGCGCGGTTTGAAATATTTTTCTATCTCTTTTCATGGATGTGTGGAATTTTTCAATCTTTTTCTATGGCTGTGGACCATGTCGAACCTTGTATTCCTTGCATTTATCTTTCTTCAGGAAAAATCTTTGATTTGGGTGTGAATGGTGGAGTTTTTCTTCTTCTCTACATTTTTCCATGGTCGTCTTCCCGTCAAATTCTTTTCCAGCGTCTTTGGATACGTGGTCACCTTTAATTGGATGTGGTGTGGCGGGTCTTTTTGTGAACTTGTGACTTTTGTTACATTTGCAAAAAAGTGTCAAATTGGCCCCATGGCCTGAAGGATTCTGATTGGCTATTTGAAAATATGAAGCAACGGGTCCTTTTTGTGAACTTATCATTTTGGTTATTTTCGCAAAGTGTCAAATTGGCCCCGTGGCCCCGAAAGATCCTAATTGGATTTTTGGTGAAAGGAGGAAAGGTGGGCCCTTTTGTGTCTTGAGGCATTATGGAAAAAGGCGTAAAAGTATAAATGAGTGCCTAAAACCCGTAAAAGGACACGTGGCCATTTTTAAAGTCAAAAGCGGAGAGGCGGGTCATCGGTACACTTTAGGAATTTTAGCTTTTTTTCCATAAAGGGCTTAAAGTTATAAAGTGACCGAGGCCCTGCTCATGCCAAGGGATAAAGCCACATGTTGAGCCCACATCAAAATTCAAAGCGGGGAGGCGGACCGTCAGAGCACTTTGAGATTTTTGGCTTTATTTGAAATAGTATAAAGTTATAAAGTAAGTTGCTACTCCGTCGTTGAAAAGTCAAAGCACGAAGGCAGGCCCTCAGAGCATCTTGGGAATTTTGGTATTATTTCCCAAAAGAGAGTTAAAAGTTATAAAATGATCCACGACTCCATTGGAGTCTTGAGCCCGTGTTGAAAAGTCAAAGCGGGGAAGCGGGTCGGTGAAGAAGTTTGAGTTTTTGAGCTTTTCTTTGAAAAAAGCTAAAATTTATAAAGTGACCTGCGGCCACGTCAATGCCCAAGAGAAGCCACATGGAGATCCCGTATCAAAAGTGGATGGGCAGGCCTAAATGTTCTGAAGTGCCATTTCTCTAAAAGGCACAAAATATAAAAAATTTCCCCAGATCCACTTCGGCTAAATCTCTCCCTCGTGGACAGCTCAAATTCAAAGTTTGTGAAAGTAGGATGAATGATATGATGCATCTGGTTTGGCCGCCAGGTATGGAAACGGTCAAGGCATTAAAGAAGTTTAGACATCGGTTTATTGAATCATTTTCACCATTTTTTTGTAACCAAATGTAACCATTTCTTGCAAGCTATATGATGGGCTCTCAATGCCATTGTATGGGGTTGTATCCTGGTACTCTGTAGATGTAATACATTCGAAAGTAATCAATACAGAAGTTTTTCCCCCTTTCTTCCTCTGCTATTCCTTCTTTCCTTGTTCGAAATTTGTGAACCATCCATCTTTACATGCTAAGAAACTTTGTGTTCTTGTTTATATGATTTCTGGAACTTTGTGTCCATGGAATTATATATGTTATGAAGGTAAATGATTCTATTTTGCATCTCTCTTGCACAATACGTATAAGGTTATACTCTGCTATCTATATTTTCTGAAAGTATTTTTATGTTCTTCCTCTCTCGTCTTCTTAGTGCTTCTATTCTTTTGTATTGATGATCTTTGGGCATAAAATGTTTCAAAGTATCAGGAATCCACACTTTGAAAGTTGTACATTTGTATATAAGATTTTCTCCTTACTTTCAATAAGGGAACCTCTCCCATAAAGAGGAGGGACTTGTTGTCCCCCGACTGTTGTTTCCATTAAAGTACCAATTTGAAAACCAACAATTTTTGGCGACTCCGCTGCAGAATTTGTTTCAAATGGACCCCTTTCTAAAAGAACAACTTCAAGATAATTTTTGATCTGGTGACTCTATGATATACATGTGGGAAGAAGGCTCTTGAGGTATAAGAATCCCATTTACAACTTCTAGAGCAACAAAACTTATCTCTTCTTCCAACAAGAAGGAACAGAAGAACTTGTTCTACAAGCACACCTCCTATTAAAGACATAAATTCCAAGAATAACAATCCTCAAGAACAACTCAGTCCTAATCTTCGTTCTTTGATACTTGCTGGTTTTTCAGTTCCCCTTCAGACAATATTCCCACAGATGGCAACACCTTTGCCTTGGGTACAACAGATTGGGCCTCTTGTTCTTCCTTGGCCATTGCATGATTTACCCAGGGATAACAGGAAATTTTTCCCTAAATTCTAAGGTGATGGGAAAGTGCACCCAGATGAACACATTGTAGCCTTTAGTGTTGCATGTGGGATTCTTGGGATTGAACATGAAGACATCTCTGTCAGGATCTTTGTGGAAACATTGTAGGATAATGCTGTTGAGTGGTTCTATCATCTTCCTGCTGGGTCAATTACTGATTGGAATACCATGAAAACTCAATTTGAGCAATGTTTCAAACCTGCTGAAGATGTGCATGCTCTCTTAGATCAAATATCTCATATCAAGAAGGAACCATTCAAGCCCATGAGGGACTTTCTAGCTAAATTTAACAAGATAATTCATAAAATCCCACATAATACTCATCTTGTGGATCAAATCCAAAAGTGATTCTTCCTCAATGCCCAGTTACCTGAAGTAAGTTATTCACTAAGGAGATATAACCTTACAACTCTGGATGCTGATCAATGGTTAGATATCAGTGTTTAGGATGACTTGATCATGTCTGGTAAATTGAAATAGAACCTTCCAAGTCTAAGGCATCTTCTTATTCCTCTCCTTGAGCCAACTTAGATCAGTTAATGTAGAAGTTGGAAAATGATCTCATTGCCATCAAAAAGCAATTGGCTCAGCATGCCCCTTACCAAGATATTCCAGGGAAGAATTTTGAGCCTAGGAACTGGTTGCCTCCTTCTCAGACTAGATTGGCTATTAAAGGCCCACCCATCAAGGTTCTAATCAATGCAACTTGTGAAGTTTAGGAACTTGATGATGAAGAGGAGAATGAAGATTTTTAAGAAACAGAAGAAGAAGCTGATGAATAAATATAAGAGCTTGGTGGATCTCAAGTTCATTTCCTCACCACTGAAGGCATTGATGATGAAGATTACTATGATGAAAGAGTGGCAGATATGAATAGTGAGTCATATGTTGTTATGACTCGGGAGTAAATGAAAAGAAAAGAAAAAGTGATGTAGCCTGCTAAGAAATCCAAGGAGTTTCCTATAACTATTCTAGTGGTTGCAAGAAGAGGAGCTCCTATTCTCAGTGCCTCCACAAAAGGTGAGTAATGATAATCCTCTTCCTTCTACATCTACTTCCAAAACTTCTTGTCCTTCAATTCCTAAATTTGATAAATCAAAAGTTTCTCCTATTCCTAGTAATGATTCCCCATCTGCCTCTAGATCTTTTGATATCATTGATCACCTCAAGAAGACAAAAATCCAAATTTCAAAGGCAGAGTTTTACCAAACCAATCCAAAAGCCTTTGCTAAAATGGTAAACTTTGTCAATTCCAAATCCAAAACTTCACCTAATATTTCCAAAGGTCTATTTCCCACTCCCCCTCCCTCACCTCAACCAAGTCTTGTGGCCGCAGTCACTTCACCTAACGAGAAAATCAAAACATTCTATGTAACACTCCTCATATCTGGCCATAAACTCAGTAATTGTGTCATTGACTCTGGTGCATTGGACAATGTGATGCCTGCCAAAGTGGCTCATGCTTTGGGCCTAACTCTAACATGTAATTTTGGTTCCTGCTATTCCATGGAGAGTAGGGAAGTACCATTGGTTGGAAGAATTAAAGATGCACAAGTAGCTTTTGCTACTTTTACAGAGAAAAGGGTCTTAACCACTATTTTGGTAGCTAATATTCCTCCCTCATATGGTATGTTGCTGAGTAGGAATTTTTGTAAGGATGTAGGAGGTGAAATTCAGATGGATTGGTCTCACGCTTTGATCCTGGTCAATGGAAAAATGAAGAAGATGCTACCTGAGAAACATAATGAATACATTATGAACAAGACTGATTATCCAAAAGAACAAATACTCTATGAAGATAGAGGGCATGATAACTACATGATCATGTCACAAGATGATGTAACACTTCCTAAGGGAGTGATTCATGATCCCAATGACATTTGGACTCTGGAATTTGATGGAAGCTTCTCTTCAGCTGGTTCTAGAGCTGGTGTGGTGTTGATCTCTCCAGAAGGACAGATTCATCCATTCTTGTTCGAGATTTATTTTGAAAATGGAAACAATAAGAGTGAGTATAAGGCTCTCATCCTTGGGTTGAACATGGAAAAATAAATGGGAGTGAAGAATATTTGTTCTCGTGGTAATGCATAGTTGATTATAAAATAGGTCAGAGATCTTTACCAGGTCAAAGATAGGAGACTGAAGTATTATAGAAATCTTGTCTGGGATTCTATTGAGTTTCTTGATGCTTTCTCCATTGAAGCTGTGCCAAGAGAAAAGGATACTAGAGCTGATTCTATAGCTGTCTCAGGATCTTTGTTGATTCCTCACCCAATTTTCTCTCAGGAGAAATTTACTATTGAAATGATTCATATGCCTAATGTTCCAGATAATGCAAGCAAATGGAAGGTTTTCAATGATGATCAAAATTTTCTCTCTTCCTTGGATCTTAAGGGTAATTCTGATCAATTGTATTTTGAAGGAAGTGAAACTCTTCCTAGAAAGTATGTGCCCTCTAATGAAGATGACATCAAGGAAGAAATGAATCAGGATGGTTATATTAGGTTGAAAGGTAACAAGATTCCCAAAGGGCTAGTGAGTCTAGAAGATTTGTTTGATAAGCATGATAGGTTCATCAATTATAAAGCTTCTCAAGGGGCTTAACAGTCTGCTGAGTTTGAAAAGGTTAATGTTAGAGATCGTGATGAACCCAAGATGGTGAATATTGGGAAATGCTGCACTCAGGAAGAAAGGGAGAAAGCAGTGAACCTGTTGAAAAAGTATGCTGATATTATTACCTATTCATATGATGATCTCAAGGCTTTCCAATGAAGGGAGATGTAACACTATATCCCTCCAAGACCTAGGATCAATCCTTTAAAACATAAGCAAAGACAATATAATCCCAAGAAGGCTAGACCCAAAGTTTTTGAAGTGGGAGACATCATTTTGTTATGGGACAAAAGACATGAATCTCGAGGAAGCCATGGTAAGTTTGATTCACTTTGGCTTGGTCCTTTCAAAATCAGACACTTTGCTAGAGAAAATTATTTCTATTTGGATTATATGGATGGATCTCCTCTCCCACTTCCTTATAGTGGGCAGTATCTGAAGTTGTTCAAGTTCTAGGTGACTAGGCAGTCCTTTTGTATATTATGTACATGGTTTTGGTTTTTGGCTTTCCTTGTTTTGGTTTGTTTCCCTTTTTTGTGTGTTGTCTTTTGTATTAGTTTTGCCTTTGACTCTTTTTGCCCAATGGATAAGGCATTGTTATTCTTTCCCAGAGTTTTTCTATAGTTCTTGATATTTCCTTGTTTCTTTGTTCCAAGCTAAGTCATCCCCAGAAAGAGCCATCTGTTGTCGCCCTAAAATTCCCCTCTTGTGAAAGACCAATTTGTAGGTCCCAAGTGTTGATACTCAGTTTTTAATCCTGCCAGTTCCATTTCAAATTCCTCAGTTTGCACGGTTTGAAACATTTTTCTATCTCCTTTCATGGATGCGTGGATTTTTTCAATCTTTTCCTATGGCTGTGGACCGTGTCGAACCTTGTATTCCTTGCATTTATCTTTCTTCAGAAAAAATATTTGATTCGGGTGAAAATGGTGGATTTTTTCTTCTTCTCTACATTTTTCCACAGTTGTCTTCCCGTCAAATTCTTTTCCAGTGTCTACGGATACGTGGTAACCTCTAATTGGATGTGGTGTGGCGGGTATTTTTGTGAGCTTGTGACTTTTTTTATATTTGCAAAAAAGTGTCAAATTGGCCCTGCGGCCCAAAGGATTTTGATTTGCTATTCAAAAATATGAAGCGGCGGTTCCTTTTTGTGAACTTATCATTTTTTGTTATTTTCAAAAAGTGTCAAATTGGGCCCGTGGCCCCGAAATATCTTGATTGGCTATTTGGTGAAAGGCGAAAAGGCAGGCCCTTTTCGTGTTTTGGGGCTGCAACATGATAAAAACGTTCTTCTCCATCTTGTTCATTACTCATAGGATCTTCTTATTCACAAGGAAAAGTAAAGGCTCCATGCTTCCTATGGTGATCAACATTACCCGCTTTCAGTGAAGTTAAGGATATCAACTCCTTGGAATGGTTTTTTTCAATTTTATCATTCATGATTATATCAAGAAAGAAGTTACATTCTTAAATATTCTCCATCTCCTTTCTAGTCATCTGTGAGTCAAAAGGAGAGGCTAAATCAAAGATAAAATAAAAAATGATTACCTGAAATTCATCCTCTTGAGTAGTTTGAGTCCAAGATGGAGAACTTATTTATTGAATATCTTCATGATTGGTGAAGCCCTTGGTATGCTCCAGTTCATTTTTCATAGAACAAGAATTTCATCTCTTTTACATGTTGTTTCTTCAAAGGGTTGTGCCTCAAGCCAAAATGAATTTATGAAAGGCACCTCAACTATCATTCTTTCTTAATCATCCTCTAAGGTCCTGACCTAATTCTCATTGGAAAGTTCAAGGATAAGGAATTCATTGGAAGTGCAAAAGTATCTTCTAGGAATGAACACCTTATAATACGACCGATCATCATGATCTCGTTCCAAAGGAAAAATCTCTTCTTCCCCCTTGTTACAAAGTTTTTCAAGTTGTTCATATATTTCTTGTATATCCTTAACATAGTTTAGAATTTCAAGGTAGATTTGGGGATCTAAATTTCCTTCTGCAACACTTAAAATTCTTTGTACATAATCAATTTTCATGGATGTCATTTCCTTTTCCTCATATGCAACAAAATCATCTGGAGGAAGGGAGAAAAATACAATATTTTGAGTTTCTTAATCAGTTACGTGAAATTGAGAACATTACCTTCAGGAGATCCTTCATCTTTGTCATCTTCACAAAATTTTTTATACCTCCTTTGAATCTTTTTCATCAGACTCTTAGATTTTTCCTCATCAACAAGTCCCATTTTCTTTCCTTAAGCAGTAGTCCACTTAAATCGAAGCCACCATGATTTGATAATAGGTTCTTCACAGATAACAATTTTATTCTTTCTGCATAGTATTTCCTTGATTATTGGATACATTCCACTAACCTTATTTTCCTTAATTGATCACAGATTTTTGTTTAAATCAAGAGACGTCTTCATTGTTCCTGAATCTTTATCCTTGTAAGAGTTGGTCTAAAATGATGGCTGATAAAAAATTTGCAGGTCTTGGTGGTCCTCTTCTTCTTCGTGGTTGTTGTCAGTCATTGGTGTTGAACACCAATCTCAAAGCTTCATCATTGTGATGCAGGAAATGAATGTGACATGGATTCATTCCTTGATAGAGTTTCATTTTAAAAACTTATTTTATTTGAAATATGGATTTTTAATTTATTTTTTGAAATATACACTTTTTTGTATTTTGCAGAGATCTTTACGAGTGCACAATGGCAGATCTCTCCCCAGTAGAGTCACCAAATACAGTTGTAAAAATAATTTATCATGTTACAAATTATGTGTTTCCACCAATGCTCACGGGGTTGTGCCCTTCCTTCTTGTGTATGGGGAGGCTCCCATTATTGAACATAAACCATCCAAATTATATCTAAATTCTATGGGGTGGCTAAATATGATGGGGATCACACAAGAACACTTCACTGAACTTGTGGAAAATTTATTGTATGGGGTACAAGGGAGGAATTTGCATTGATGAGGGTAAATAAGAGAAATTAGGAAAGAGGAGTTTATTGTTGTGAGTATACACTAGTAGATTTCACACCAAATAACTGGAATATTTTCACATTCAATTAGAGGAAAGAAAAAATGTAGGAACTTAGCAAGATTAACAAATTAGAGACACATAGTTCTTTATATTCATCAATCAAGGATGTAAAGTTCCTTCTTGATCACTATGCTTGAAAATTTATATAGTAGAGAGGAAATAAAGGAAAACATAAGAATAGGGAAATGGAATAAATGTAGCTTTTGTTTCTTGTGTGGTGGTGATACAAAGCTCAACAACAACAATCCACAATTGCTATAGAAAACTAATTTATTTTTAGATCCCTTAGAATGGAAAAGCCATTCCAATTTATAGCATTGTAGATTGTTTCTTCATCTACCCCCACATGAATTTTCATCCTCCTAGGAAGTGAGAAAATAAGTCCCCTTCTTATAAATCAAAAGGTACTTTTACAATGAAACATTAAGAAGTAACTTAAGTGAATAAGAAAAAATACAACGATTGCTTACACTGAAGAATTAGAAAGGGAGAGAGAAGAAAGAGGAAAAGAGAGAGAGAGAGAGAGAGAGAGAGAGAGAGAGAGAGAGTATTTGACTAACTAGTTTGATGAAGAAGTCTCATCCGATGAAGAGTAAAATATTGTAGGCTCCCACAGAAGATAGTGGATGATGGATTTTTTACCTTCGACCGCCTTGCTAAACTAAGCCACTATAAATGCTATCTTCTCATAAAGCAGGATGCACACATTTTCCAAATTACTTAGCCAATTCTTAGGGATGACATTGATATTTCTACACATTCTGAAACAATTCTCATGATCTTTTTCAATATTGGAAATAGAGCCCCTAATATCTGCGAGAGATTCTAAATTATTTTCATTGAATGAAGAGGGTTCTCCTATAATTTTTTTGACCAGCTCTTGAAAAGAAATCAAGAGTCCATATGAGGATGTGTTCTCATTGAGTGAAGGTGTTTCCAACTCTTTCACACTTTTGATAATATTATCCAAGATCCCAGACATATTTTCTTCAAAGGCCTTGAGCTTAGAAATAACATCATTCATCACATCGTACCTTGTAATCATGGTGCGGGAACCAAGGGAAGGGGTAATTTTATGGAGAATATTTGTAATATGGTGAATATTCCATTTTGGAAAATGAAAAGGTGATTTTCCAGTGTGGGTCAGTGACTTGTTCACCTAACAATTACAGTTTAATTTTATTAAGGGATACGTTTGAAATATATCCCCTATATAATCCTAGATTATTGGCCAGGTAGAACACTTCTACTTCACTCATACCACCTAGGGCATATCTATTATCAATTACAATAAAATTGCGAAGCAACAGAGGCCAGTACAAAAGTGTATTTTTATAAATATTCATCAAATTTGCAGCCGGGTGACAAGTATTATTCTCAGGTGCACGAAAAAAAAGTTCCACTGATGCATGTCAAGGAGATATTGGAATAGTGAGAGAAGACCGTGAAAAAATATTTCTGTTCCGAGGTTTTCGTGCAAAAATAATCATCAGTAAGGTTTTTGTTCGACCAATTTATCATTGGCTCTTCAACAACCTGTTGATGAAAAGAGGTGAATGTCAACAACCTTGAGCTCCGATTTTGATTTTGTCAGGGAATGCACACAAACCCCGAACCTCAGTGAAACTCCAGGGAGATTTTCCACCTCATTTCAAATAGGATCTTAAAATGAAAGGATGCCCAATGAACCTTAGAAATGGATTTGAGAAAGGAAGATAGTACATATGAAGATGTGGCTTTCCAGGTCTTCACATGATACAGTCCTGGAATTGAGATACCAAGGAATAAAATTCTTCTTCTTGTACTCATATTTATCATTG
Organism: Taxus chinensis; assembly: GCA_019776745.2. NCBI lineage: Eukaryota > Viridiplantae > Streptophyta > Pinopsida > Cupressales > Taxaceae > Taxus > Taxus chinensis. Next base: position 31,051,509 of record CM034151.1, read on the forward strand.
TTCCTTGCATGGTGAACAAGGATCCTTGTTGAGATATTGTCTCAGTTGGATGATAACCTGGTTTGAGCATATGAAGAAAAGGTCTTCCTCATGAGTGGCTTGCCAAGGATCCAAATTGGAATACGTGAGCATCATCCTCATTGGCATCAAAGATACCTTCATAATTGCATAATCATCAGATGTAATTTATCCCATGGGTTTATTTAACTTTTTATGTGCTACCTCCACATATTTAGATCTAAAAGCCTCAGTGTAGAAACATGGAAGTTTCTTGTGCTCTCTGGCCCTTCTTATTCTCTATGTACTTCGAGATGGCCTATATGTTAGGTGTCATTACTTATTGCACTATCCTAGATGATTCTCTAAGTAATTCATTTACCCATGGGAAATGATTAGTAGGTGTGGAAATGAAACTATGCATCTCAGCTGCTTGGTGTGAGACCAATGCATGACTGAGATGATCTAATTACACTGCCTCAGTAGGAACACCTGGATCCACCGAATGATTAGGAGACCAAGGAGGATCAATTTAACTTGGCTTAATTTGTTCAAGAGGATGTTCTATAACCTTAAACATTTTATATACCTTCACAAAAGGATATAATTCAAAATTATCTGCATCCACCTTCTTTCTCTCTCCCAAAACATCCATTGTTCTTTGTTTGATGTCACATGTTTCTTGAGCATTCCATGAAATTGAAGAAAGAGAAGATGAATCCACAATTCCAAACTTAGGATAAAAATGATTGGATGAAGGTGTGAGTGAAATTTTGGTTTGATCAGATTACTTACTATTTTTTAGTAAGTCACACCTCACCCTTAGTTACTGTTTTTTAGCCAATTTTGTAGTTTGTTGAGTTCTAAACCTGGGGAATCGTACATGGGTTTTAGAATTGTTTCTTCTTTATATTAAAAACTTACTAATGTTAGTAAGTCTTAAATAAAAATTTAATAAAAATATAAACATGTCTTCTGGGTATTCTGATTGAGATGAAATTCATTTCATTGGATTATGAATTTTAATGTGATTTCATGCTCCAATTATTAGGAGTTTTCAATTGCCGGAACTCTTAGGATCTGAAAAGGAATTTTTTTATTGTAGAATATTCAAGGAGATGCTATAAAAATGGATTAAATAAATGGAAATGAAGTTTTAAATAATCTTCAAGGCATTCAGGAGTAGAATCTACATGCAAAATTTCATGGGAAATGAAGCAAATATTAGGGAGATATGAGCTAAACTGTGGTTTTCAATGGAGGGTTTCATGAAATTGTGGAAACATAACAACATAATAGTAGTAATTGATGGAATCCAAACATGAAAAATGACTCAAAAATGGTTAAGTGTTTATTTAAACTCGCCTCTTAACACTAACCTAGGTAACTCATTCTCAAATTCACCCTTCACCATTCTGGATTAACCTGAGTTACATGACAAATGAGAGTGGGTTATAAATTTATAAATGGATTTTTCCTTTCCCCATGTCCCTTACCACATTTAGTAAGGGAAAAAGGGATAGTAAGGGGTGAAAAATGAACCAAGGGTGAAGGCTTCATGAGAGGGGGGTCAAACAAGCAAGATGGAGTGTTTGAAAATCAAGCTTAGGGAGCATGTTTGCAAGGCTTAAGTGATGGGAGAGGGAGAACTCACATGATGGCACATTATGATTCCCCCCATGTACCATTTGGAAAGGGAAAAATGGATAGAAAGGGTGATAAATTTTTGCTAAGGGTCAGGTTCTCATGGGGAAGGGCCACGTTCAACTGGTGAGTGGATGACTTGTTTCTAACACATGAAGTTGTGTTTTAAGTTGCAAAATATTCTCCTCAATATGGTGGCACATTTTTATGTCCCCCATGTCACTTTGGTAAGGGGAAAATGGATATAAATCCCTCATAAGTGTGCCTAGGTTCCACACATCATGAGGAAGGGTCCAAAAGGATTTGTCAGTGCATAACAACTTTCTGACATGCCAAGTGATCTCTTAAGTGATGCAAAATTAAAGTGTGATTCTCTCACCATGGTGGCATATTATAATGTCACCCATATAAACATTTACATTTTTAAAAGGTAAAAAATGAACATTATGGGTTTCCAAGTGCACCTTGCTAATTTTAGAATCCTTGCCTTCACTAAATATTGTCTAAAAATAGTCATCCAAGAGTGCCTTCTTACCCCTAGAATTCCCTAAGAGTTCCCCTATTAGAGTTTTTAATGCAAAATTTTATGAGATCATTCACACCATTTTCAAGAGTCCAATTCTTTCTAAAATTTGAAATTCCCCCCTTCTCAATTTTGTTTGAGCTTGTGCACCGGAGAAAGGAACTGCCACCAAATGTTATGAAGATGATAAGGATAAAAAACACATTATATGTGAAGAGGGAAATATATATGTCATATTTTACTTTGAATCAGGTCTTAAAATATTCCCATAACTCCCAAAAGTTTTAGTTGAATTTCCACCGGCATCGGAGGTCTTCATCTGTACTACCAGACCAATATCTCAAAATATGAACCATAAAATCTCCTAAAACCTTTGTGAAGTAGGAAATTATTATATTTATAAGAGTATAAAATCACTTCTCAAATCATCCTAAGGATCTTGAAACATTCAGAACAAGTTAACTAGGTTTTTCATTACTTTCATTTCCTTACACCATGCCACAAGTAGCCCGATGTTACACAATTTGTTCCTAAATAAGATTTTTCTCTATAGAAATTTCCTAAAATACCTCACATGATTTCATATCTCTAAAAAAAACTTCCTAGATACTTTATCTTTTCCCTTTACGTTCCTAGGGGGTGCCCACTGGGTGCAAAAATCCTAAAAAATAGGCCTTTTTGGGCCTCCAGGAGTACTTGGCTTTGCTTGGTTCCAGACACCTTCATGAATCATATTGAATAACATCCCATGCATGTTAAACACACTTGAAAATAATATTATCACATTCCTCCTAGACATTATGAGGGTAACATAGTGACTGAGTTGGATGGAGGACATGTTTACATCAACCAGGAGAAGGATTTTCAAATGTGGTTTAGGTTGTCATGGCATTTTTTTTGAATTTTCAATGCTAAATATTTTTCATGACAATAATATGGAATCATTTTCAATAATAAAAATAATTCTTATGGATTTATTCCCATGTTCCCAGTACTTGTTTTTGTTTTGGTCATTCCAATTTTGTTATATGGCAAAAACCGTCTACTAGCCAGTTATGCCAACTTCGGTCACTTTTGGGTTTTTTCTCAAAAATATGAATGCATGCACTTTAAGATCTTGGTAATGGTTTGAATTTATTAATTGGATGTTTTTAAGTGAAATGCATATATTATATGGCCTCATAAGTCCTCTTGCTCCAGGAGTGAAGGTTCCACTTTTCAGTTCTTGTTTAGGTCTCTAGATGCACTTTTGGGAACTTTAGTTCCTCCTTCCACTCTAAAATACTCTTTTATAAATGATTGGTTCCAATTTGAGGTTCAAAATGCACCATGGTTCCTTATTTCACTCAAAAATGCTATTTTTTTGGGCTTGCACTTTTTCACTTTGATTCCTCATGGGAAGCAAAAGTGCACTTTTGGGATTTAAGTGGTTCTAAATTATATTTTAAAGTTGAGTTTCACTTTTTGGTCACTTAAGTTGGTTCCAAATTATAATTTTCTATTGGGCTTTCACTTTTTTTCACTTAAGTGACTTCCTTCTTATATTTTCCCATTTACATGCACTTTATTGTTTCTCATGTCCTAATTTTGCATTGACATGACTAAAAGTTCCATTTTGAGTTAAAAATCCAACCAAGAACCTTGTAGGTTCCTCATGAATATCCAAAACCCACACAAAAACCTTGTAGGCTCTACTTGGATTCCAAAAATTCTCCCAAGAACCTTGGATGTTCCACTTGGAGTCCAAAACGTTTCCCAAGAACCTTGGAGTTCCTAAAATTGACCAAAAGTGTGCCCAAGAACCTTGGAGTTCCTCATCCACTTCAAAAATGCACTTTCCCTCCCAAAATCAAATTAAAATAACTTTCCAAATACACCCAACTCAATTTTATAATAAAGGTGCATCTCCATTTGTTCCATGAACTTCATTTCTTCCTTCCATTCCTCCATGAAAACTTGTCGATGCCCTAGTTTTGTAAAAAATATTTTCTCTCATATCTTGAGCTTCTATGGGCCAAATACTTTTAGATTTTTCATTTATTTCCTCCATGAAAACACACTTAATCTGATATAAAACACAATTAATATAAAAAAGTGGTTTATTTTATCTTCCCATTTGAAATTTGTAGATGTAAACCTTTGTTTTCCATAACTCTTCCAAGAAATCCAAGTGCTCATATATTGAAAACCCCAAGGAAAGTCTCCATAACATTTTACATGAGTTATTCTATAAAACACATTTCCATTGATTTATTACTAACATGCTAGAGTGGATGGATTGATTCCATGTGATTTGGTCATAATTTGCTCACAAACTCCAATAAAACACTCACCTTGCATCTAGAACGTATTTTGTAATTTCTGAAAAATCCCCGTGAGAGATCTACACAAAAAATGGATTAATTATTCCTCTCAACAACACATTTCCAAAAAATTGGTCTCATGTTATTTGGATGAGTTTTTCTCCCTTTATCTAATCAGTATTTCAGCCCAAGTCCCATTAAAATTTGCTAAGTCATGTCCAGAATCCGTTTTCTCATTTCCCGTAGACCCCGCCTCGAATTTGGAGAATTTTATCTCCTAATCAAAAATTTCAAATGAATCAATTACCATGTGATTTGGACGAGTTTCTCTCCCAAAATTTTCCAATCAATATTTCATCCCAAATCCCGTTAAAATGTATTAAGTCATGCCCAGAACTTTCTATTCCATTTCACGTTGACCCAGATGGGAGAATTTTTCTCAAAATTGGATAATTTATTACTCTTGGAAACATATTTAAAATGTATCAATTATAAATTGGATTGGATAATTAATGCTCTCGTGGTGATCGAATTAAGGTTATAACTAAAAACCTGCATTTTCAACTAGAACAAGTGAAAAGTGTTTTACCTTTTCCCGGTGACTCGATGAGCCGAATCGCCTGAATTTTGGAGAAATTTTTTCTCTACAAATAAAATTTCATTTTTTCGATCTATTTTATGATGAGGTGAAGGATTTTTGGATATATGGAGGACTGATTTTTTCATATTATTTTTCCCACTTTATTAGATTTTGCATTTTCCCATTGATTATGACGAGAGAATTGTCTCAAAATTAGAGCATCACTTCTTCTCTCAAGAACCTTTCAAATGAATCCATACATGATTTATTTTTATGACTCCTTCATCCATGGTCATCACATATATGTTTCATATAAAATCATCATTGAGGACAAGTGTAAACATTTGAATAGGAAAAAAACTCATTTTCTAACATGGGTAAGAGAGGATAAGAGGATTATTGATCATGAATAATGTAATTAAATCGAATGAAGGATTCCATGATGGGAATCATGGTGCTAATATTTTCTCGATATCCTTACCATCCTCCATTTAGGAAATGTGACAAGAAGTACTAGTCTATTTATTCGGTGCTTGATTCCATCTCACAATGAGGAATTGATTCCATTAAGAGGATTGTTATATTATCGTTGAGGATTATCATGAATTTTTGGTACTATCAATTCCAATATAGATCATGGTGTGATTTTCCCTATCGATTATGTGGTATGTGTGATGTTAGTACATGCTTGGGATGATTGCAAGATAAGTGTTTTGATCCATAAATTACATTATTGATATAATAAACAAATAATATTCTAGTGATAATGAATGATAAATGGATAGAGTTCTTACTAGGAAAATATGTTATGAAAGGATCACTCATAACAATACTAAAACAAAGAGACAAGAGACAAGAAAACAAGAGTTTTATCATGGAGAAACCTAATGTGGGAAAATCTCCAGCTAGGTAGGCAACTGCTTCCCTTTCACTACGTAATTATCCAAACAATACAAGTTCACTGTCAATATATGGCCTTAAAGAAGGATTAAGACTCCTTATATTTGTATTTCCTTGCTTACAATCCTCAACATGAAATAACTCTACTGTTTGTAAAAAAAACAAGAACAATTTACAATTTTTCCTTTGCTCATGCTTGAATTCACTCAAAGTGTAATGAAATTACTTGTATAATTTAGATTAAGAGCAACAATAGAACACCAAATAGCACAATATTTCAGAATAATGATCTCAATATGCAATTAGAATAGCTTCACCACTTCGAGGGGGCAACCTCCAAACCATATAATAAGACTCAAATGCTTAAATGATAATGAAATACTACCTATAATCCCCTATATATACTATTCATATGCTATGGACATCACCAAGGCCGACCTATTAAGCATGAGAAAGTATAAATGATATAATAAAATGATATGGTAAGCCACAAGTCGACTACTCATATCCTAATACAAGTAATAGGTTAAGGGCGTAGCATTCCCTTCCCCTTAAAACCAATGTTGTCCTCAACATTGAATAATCCTGGATGTTGCTGCATAAAACCTTCATCCTCCCAGGTGGCATCTTCTATGCTCAGATTCTTCCACTTGATCAGATATTCCTTAATGTCTCTAGTTCTCAGCCTCTTAGTACGTGTTTGTAGAATCTTCTCTGGATCCAAAATGATTCTTCCTTCCTCGTCAAGTTCTGGTAACTCTATCTAGGCTTCAAATTTCTGTCCAATAACCTTCTTCAGGCATGAAACATGGAATACTGGGTGTATGTGTGAAGATGGAGGAAACTCTAGTTTATAAGCAACACTACCAATTTTCTGTAGAACATGATAAGGGCCATAATATTTAGGAGCAAGTTTGTTTTCCTTTTTCTGTTGCTTTAGGGACATCTGTTTGTAAGGCTGGAGACGTACAAAAACCCAGTCACCAATTTCAAAATGTCTTTCACTACGGTGTTGATCTGCTTATTGTTTCATCCTATTTTGTGCTAATGCTAAATTCTCCTTCAAACTAGCCAAAACATGTTGTTGATGTTGAATGTGTTCCTCAACATCTCTGACTTTAGTTTGCACCCTTAAGGAGGAAGTGATAGAAGGCGGATGGTAACCATATAATGCTAAAAATGGGGTCATTTGAGAAGAGGTATGAAAAGATGTGTTATACCACCATTCTGCCACTGGTAGCCATTTAATCCACCTTTCTTGCTTATCTGATACAAAACAACGTAAATACCCCTCTAAGAATTTGTTGACCACTTCTGTTTGCCCATCAGTTTGAGGATGATAAGATGAACTGTGAGCTAGTTGAGTACCCAAACATGAAAATAATTTCGTCCAAAAATTACTTTTGAAAATAGGATCATGATCACTTACAATTATCTTTGGGGTTCCATGTAGCCTTTGAACTGTCTGCAAAAAAATAGCTGCGATTGTACTGGCTGCAAATGGATGTGATAGGGCACAAAAATGGGCATATTTTGTGAGCCTATCCATAATAACGAAAACAACATTCTTACCCTCTGAACAAGGCAATCCGGTGATGAAATCCATGGATACCTCCTCCCATCTCTGGCTAGGAATTGGTAAGGGTTGTAACAGACCTGGTGTCTTAATTGTTTCCCCTTTGTTTTGTTGGCACACTAAACACTCTGATACAAAATTTTGTACATCCCCCTTGAGGCCTTCCTAAAAGAATTCTCTTTTTATTCTATGATGTGTCTTCAAAAACCTAGAGTGTCCTCGAATAGGTGAGGCATGTAGCTCTGCAAGAATCTTATGCTTCAACTCAGAATCTTTACTCAAGTATAACCTATCCTTGTACCATAGGGCAGTACCTTTCCACTTAAATTTGTTAGATGTCATAGATCCTTGCTTGATATTCTATATTAGAGATTGTGTATCCTTATCTTGATTTCCTTCTGGACAATGCATCAGCTACTACATTTTCTTTACCCTTTTTATATATGATTTCAAAATCATAACCCAACATTTTTGTTACCCACTTTTGTTGTTCCTCAGATGATAACCTTTGCTCCAAAAAGTATTTGAGACTATCATGATCAGTTTTTACCTTGAAGTGTCTACCCATGAGATAGGGCCTCCGTTGCTTGACTGCATGAAGAATAGCCATCATTTCTTTCTCATAGACAGGTTTGAGTAGATCTTTTCCTTTGAATTGGCAACTCTCAAATGCAATTGGTCTTCCTTCCTGCATTAGAATTGCTCCCAATCCTGATCCTGAAGCATCACATTCAACAATGAAGGTTTTTGAGAAGTTGGGAGTAGCCAAAACTGGGGTGCTGCACATGGCTTCCTTCAGATACTCAAAGGATTTAGTGGCTACGTCTGTCCAATGGAAGGCATCCTTCTTTAACAATGCAGTGAGTGGGGTTGCTATTCTACCATATCCCCACACAAATATTTTGTAGTACCCTATTAGTCCTAGGAACCCACGAAGATTTTTGAGATTTTTAGGCCTTGGCCATTCCACCATAGCTTTGATCTTCTGAGGATCAACTTTGACGCCTTCATGGGATACAATATGACCCAAGTACTCTACCTCTTGTACACCAAAAGAACATTTGGATGGATTTTCATACAGAGTATGTTTCTCCAAAACTTCCAACACGTTATTTACATGTTGTAAGTGTTCTTCCCATGTCTTACTGTAAATCAATATGTCATCAAAGAAAATGAATACAAATTTCCTTAAAAACGGCCTAAAAATAGTGTTCATCAAGCTTTGAAAGGTAGAGGGCACATTTTTAAGACCAAAAGGCATTACCAAAAACTCATAATGGCCCTCATGAGTCATGAAAGCTATTTTATGAACATCTTCCTCTTTTATCCTAATTTGATGGTACCCCGAACGAAGATCTAATTTTGTGAAATAAACAACACCATGCAATTCATCAAGTAAATCATCAATTACTGGAATAGGAAACTTATCTTTGATGGTGTACTTGTTGAGTTCTTGGTAATCTGGACACATCCTCCATGTTTCATTCTTCTTACGTACCATGACCATTGGTGAAGAATATGCACTTTGGCTATGCCTGATGATACCTGCCTTCAACATTTCCTCCACCATTTTCTCGATCTCACTTTTTTGGGAATATGGGTATCTATATGGTCTGATGTTAGGTGTTTGGCTCCTTGGAATCAACTGAATGGCATGATCATGATCCCTAACTGGTGGTAGTCCCTTTGGAATTGCATCAAAAACAGATGAGTGAGCATCCACAATCTTCTGAAGATCGGGTGACATTGAAGACTTTGTATTTTGTACTTCTATGGAAAATAGCTTTGCTATAAAGCCATCCACTCCTTTTCTGAGAACCTTCTGCATCTGATGAGAGCTAATAATCTGTGGAGACTTAGCTACCATCCCATTCAATTGTATTTTCCTTCCATCTAAATGAAATCGCATGAACAATTCTTGGAAATTCATTTCTATAGTACCTAAGGTTATGAGCCATTGGACCCCCAAAACAATATCTGCCCCTCCCATAGAAATAGCAAACATAGGTGAGTCTAACATGTAGTCTCCCATGGAAAGCTTGATACTATGGCACTTTCCTGTGTACTTGACTGTCCCACTGTTCGCAATCATAACTTGCATTTATGGAGCTGGGTAAATAAAACAATTGAGGCGGGTAGCTAACTTACTATTTATGAAGTTATGAGTACTCCCTGAGTCAATCAACACTGCCACCTTCTATTTTTTGAGATATCCAATAACCTTGAGTGTTTGAGGAGTACTAATACCTGATAATGCATGGCAAGAAATTGTAGGTTGGTGATCCTCTACTTAATCTTCTACTGGTTCCTCAGCCTCTCCTATAATTTCAGCTTCCTCATCATCCTCATTACCTTCATCAATATAGAACAACTTCTTCTTAGCATATTTATGTCCCATTCCATATTTTCTATCACAGCTAAAACATAATCCTTTTGCTCTCTTTTCTTTCATTTTTTGAGGAGTCAGTCTAATTGGCCTAGAAAATGAAGGGGAAGAGATACTACGGTCTCTGTTGTTAATGAAAGGTGGCCTCCTACTACAAAGAACTTTTTCCTCTGCATGACATGCCATGATAATAGAATCAGAAAGCTTGATTGGATTAAACATACGTACCTCATGCTCGATGTGGTCCTTAAGACCCCCAAGAAACAGGTCATTCAAATTCTCTTCTAGAATATTCTCCACCCTTAAGGATAGGTTTTGGAATTGATGCACATAATATTTGACTGATCCTATTTGCCATAATTTTTCTAATTGACTAAAGTAGTTCTCTGAAACACTGGAACTATAGTGCAATTGCAACTCCTCGGTAAAAACTGTCCAAGTGACACCTAGACCATTCTTCTGCCTCTGAGCACATAACCAACGATACCAAACAAATTGGTTAGGTTCAAGATATAGGGATGCCAATGTCATCTTTTTTCCTGATGGTGTTTGATGTAACTCAAAGAAGTTCTCCATTTGATTTATCCAATTCAGGGGATCCTTACCATCAAATTTGCACATATCCACTTTCGGCATCATGTTTCGTGGTTGTGAATAAGTTTGATTCTGATGGGACTGGAAAAGTGATCCAATATGGTTAGTTTGTCCATGATTTTTAACTAAAGGTCCTCCTTGGTTGATATGGGCCGGATTTGGGCCATACTAGTTACCCTTTACATGTTGCATGATATCATCCAACCGATGATTGATTTGGGCTATGTCTCCTTTAGAGGCCATCTTAGATTGTACATTTCGCAACTCATACTCAAGTTGGCTCACCTTATGATCAACTGAGGTAAACCCTAGTGCTGAGGAATCTGTATTTACCCCTTCTGACTCCATCTCTTCAATCACTATCCCATCTTTATTTGGGGTTTTACCCGGAGTAACTAGATTCTTTTTTGCTCTTGTGGAAGGCCCTGCCATGATGTCAAACCTTAGGGTTTAGGGTTTCGATACAAATTCAGCCAAACAGGAAAAAACACAGAGAAGATATTGATACTATTTTTTGAGAGCTTTTCGAAAATGTAAAGAACTTGAAAATTTTCCACAATTTGCACCCTAGGGAGGAATTTTATGAAAAACCCTAAATTTGTAATAACTTTTGCAAAATAAATAAAAAAAGTTTGAAATTTTCAGGGAACCTTACTTGAAATTCTTCACAACTCTGGTAAAAATATCTCCCACCAATTCGCTCTAGTTCACAATATGTGGAGAAAACAAAAAAATTAGGGTTTTTACCCTAATTTCGGCCTAGATCGCAGCTCTGATACCAAATGTAACGAACTGTTACACCAAAACCTCAAGGTGTTAGTGAAATACACACATGAGGATCATAACATCCCACCATGCTTCTATAGAGCCCAACTCAGGATGGGTTTGTGCCCGCCCTCCCATATGTACGAGCCCTGCTTGACCGACGTTTAGGCGCCCCATGGGCCCTGGCTACACGACGTAACCAACCGAGTGGGATTCGAACACGGGTGGTCACTTTGATACCACTTGTAATGAAATTTCTTGTATAATTTAGATTAAGAGCAACAATAGAACACCAAATAGCACAATGTTTCATAATAATGATCTCAATATGCAATTAGAATAGCTTTGCCACTTCGAGGGGGCAACCTCCAAACCATATAATAATACTCAAATGCTCAAATGATAATGAAATACTACCTATAATCCCTTATATATACTATTCATATGCTATGGCCATCACCAAGGCTGACCTATTAAGCATGAGAAAGTATAAATGATATGGTAAGCCACAAGTCGGCTACTCATATCCTAATACAAGTAATAGGTTAAGGGTGTAGCACAAAGCCACCTCCTTGAATGAGTAAAAATGCTTACATTTATAGTTTCTCTTCCCAAGGATGGAAGGAAACATGAAATCAAACTGAATTCAGAATCCCAAACATTTGCAACTATTGATTTTCCACTTTTTGGAGTCATCGGGGCGACATTGTCTGCAGGGGCGGTTACGCAACCACCAGTGCCTACAGGTGGTGGTCTTGTAACCACTATGGTGGTTACAAAACTACTACTCTATGAAGAGTGATGGTTCTTTAACCATCGCAGTATTTCCATGACCGCCATATAGTTATCACACATAATAGAATAATAATGGACCTTTTTTGTCATTTGAAGGTGTCCAAATCACTGACAACTTGACTCATTTTTAGAATAATGAATATGTTGAGGATATGTAATGCAAGTTTCAATAAGGATTGATGAGATTCATTTCAATCCTCATCTTTTAATCTTAAATAATGTCAAAACTAGGTTGTTTCCAATGTTATCTGTAAAAGGGGCTAAAGGAAATAAAGATTTTATAGTTCTTTGCTCTAGAATTGAAAATGCTTGAAAGTAAATTCAATAACTAAAAGTGAATCTAATAAAAAAACTAAAATAAACAACCAAAAGAAAATCTAATCTAACAAATTGAAAAAAAAATGACAGTAAACAAATAAAAGTGAAGCTTCACAAACAAAAAAACATAAAATACACAATGTAGATTTAAACAATCAAAGTAAAACAATAATGATTCTATTCTAAAAAACAATAAACCATCATTTTCCTTGAGTAAGAGGGATCCCTTACTCTTCCCTCAAAGTTTGGTTAACAAAACTAAAAAATAATTTTCTGCTAAGATACTTGAACTGTGGATTTTATTAATAAAAAATGAAGTTATAAAAATCATCCATCTTCTACCATTGTTGCATTGAGTGGTTTGGAAAGATATTTAAAACTCATCCCTTGGTCAATACTCCAATATTATAGAACTACTTACCTATAATCTTGGGAAATAATTGACTATATATTCCACTTTACAATGAGATAAATGTGGAAGTAATTTATTCAAACACTATAACTCCAATTTTAACTATTTCTTTCACTTACATTCCACTACTTCTTCCACTTAACAAAGAGAAAAATATGGAAGAGATTTAATCAAACATTATAAATCTAGATTGAATTACTACTTCTTCCACTTGACAAGGAGACAAACATGGAAGAGAATTAATTAAATATTACAACTCTAGATTGAACTACCTCTTCCATGTGAACTTAACTACTTTCCATTTGCCAATTTTGCTCTTGCATGATTGAATCATTCAACATGAAATTTGTCCTGCTAAATTCTCATCCCCGATTTTTTATCATTGCTATGAATTAAATTTGAAGAATATTTTCAATATTTTCTAGGTTTGGTGCTCCTTGTTTTAAGATTTCCAAAACATCTTGAAATAATTATTTTCATTAAGAAGTGAGGGAGATATCACAGTTTAAATGAATTTGTGTGTTTTAGTCTTATTTACTTTCCTTCAACCTTATTTTGTTGAAACTTCAAATGAATATGTTTCCTTAATTATTAATATTGTGTAAAAATGGAGATATGTTTTTCCTCATATCAATAAGAGGAACAAAAACCTCTTTAAGTTTCTCATTTGGAGGTCTGCAATTTTAGTTAGAGAAAATTCAGTACTACTTGTGCGAGTCTTGTACTTGAAAACCTCCTCCAAATGTTGATATATTCACAAATATTATTGTTATGTAAAAATGGAGATATTTTTTACCTCCTAAAAATAATAGCAATAAAAACCTCTCTCAAATTATCTTTTGGAGTTCGACAATTTTAGTTAGACCAAGTTTTCTACGATTCCTACACTATACCATTCTTGTGCTCTGTGATCTGCGATTCATACGCTTGAAAACATCTTCCTTAAAATTTTTATATATTTGTAACCATTATTGTTTTGTAAAAATGGAGAGAGTTTTTTCCTCCTAAAAATAATAGGAACAAAAACCTCTCTTAGATTCTCATTTGGAGTTTTGTAATTTTAGTTAGAGAAAGTTTTCTATGAGTCCTGCGCTCTATAACCTGTGAGTTTTGTGGTCTTTGATGTGTGAGTCCTATGGTTTTTGAGTCTTTCACTCTTGGCTATGTGATTCATGCACTTGAAAATCTATTTCTTGCACTTGGCTATACATTCTAGAGATCAAATGACCTGCTCATACACAATACTGAACTCCAATTTATAAGAAATATTAGGAAATAGAAACATTCAGATTGCAATGGACTTTTCAAAGATGGATAAAATATATTCTACATTTTATTTTAAATAATATATCTAATTCTTAAGACTACATCTAAATCCACTTTATAAGAGAAGTAATAGTGTTATTTTGTGAATTAGATGAGACTTAGTTTGATCTCATCAAGGAGAATACATAGAATTGGGTATTTCTAGATCCATTTTTGGATCATACCTCCCCAACTTGAGTATTTTAAGTCCCTAAAATTTTCAAGGACTAATGAGGTGAGGAAATGTCTTCCCTACATCTTCTTTAGAATACCACTTGGCTAGGTAATTGACGTTTCAACCCAATCAACCACCTGTCTTACACTCCTCGTTGTGTTGTCCTCTCTTTTCACTGCAACACCACATCTTCCTCTAATTCCAATTGAATGTCTAGAGAATTATATTAAATAGATGGTAACGGTAATCCCTCTTCTTCTTGATCCAACATGGAGGGCTCAAAGAGACGTAAATTCTTAACATTCGCAGCTGAATATATTGTCATATAATGAGGAAAATTCAAGTGAAATGCATTCTTACCCACTTGTTCCAGAATTTCAAATGGGATATATTAGGGAGGCTTTAATTTCTTAGCTTTACCTTGTAGCCTTTCTCTTCTCAAGTATAACCATACCTTATCACCAACAAGGAAATAATGTTAAGTTTTGTGTTGATCATCCCTTGCTTTGTACTTTGCATGTGACTCTTTCAACCTCTCATGTACCTGGAGGTGTATCTGGTGAATTTTCTCAATGAAATTCTAATCTTTTTGGACTTCCAAATCCACTTTCTTGTTTTCTCTACATGTTAATTTCAAAAAAAATCAAATGCACTCTTAGGAAAATAACCAAAACATGTTTCAAAAGGAATCTTATTGGTAGAAGCATGACCTGCACTTTTATAAGAATTTTAGATATATATCAAATTATCATCCTAAGTCATAGAATGTTTCTTGTTGTACCCTCTCAAGAGCTAAACCAAGGTATATTTTACCACTTCTGTTTTCCCATACAGTTGTGGATGAAAATTAGTCTAACTTTTCATCTTAGTATCCATCTTATCCCACAAAGTAGACAAATTTTTTTTTATGAATCATGAGTCCTTTTATGACAAAATATAATTAGGAAAACTAAAATGAACCCCCACATTAGTAAAAAAATAACTTACTTACATCACTAGCTTTAATAGTCTTCCTACAAGGAATGATAATACACATTTTTTTGAACCGATCCACCACCACAAATAATATAATCATAACATTTCTTAGAAGTAGGAAAACCACCCAAAAAATCTATGGAGATGCTTTCCCATGGCCGAGAAGAAACTGGTAATGGCATATATAAAACCAAATTTTTATTACTAGGCTTGCTTTTACTACATAAAACATAACTCCTAATAAATTTGGCAACTTATGCTTACATATTTGGCCAATAAACATACCACTATAAGTACACCACATTCTTTGTCACAACAAAGTGACCAACCACTTTATAAGTGTGTTCTTTCCTCATTAACTAAATGTATGTGGGTCAAAATGTGTCTCAACAACATGCACTCTTATTCGTCCAGTCAAATAGGGTATTCAAGGAAACAAGTAGGATACATGCAAGTATCGACATATAAAGGGGTAGAATTAAAGGGGCTACATTGAGTGCTAGGGTCGCATATCTAAAGGGAATTAACCCTTACACTAGGTCAACCTAGGGTTTCCAATGCTCGCGGTCAAGGTAGAGGAAGGAACCCTACTAGGATATCGATGGTTGGGTGTAAAGAGGTATGGATAAACAATAAACATACATGACATAACTGAAATGAAAGCTAAGTATCTGATATGTGCTAAGAGTACTAAGTTATCTAGCATCAACCATGTACAATATTAAACTAACATAGTACAATGAAGAAGAAAGTGAACTAATCTATGTAAAAAGATAAAGAAGGGTTATATCACTCACCTATACCTGTAGGGTGGTCGTTGATGCATATATATCTCATGTGAATCATCACACAGAGAGAGTCACTATTAGGTGGAGAAAGGGAATACCCTTATTTTCCTTGACTCACTATATGTTGACCTAATAGTACAAACAACCATCTAAGAGAAGGGTGTCCAAATAAATCCAAGTAAGATGTAAAGATGGAGTAAAAGAGAAAAGAAAATGGTAATTCACATGTATTAGCTTCATGTTCCCTTTTTTCTTATGAAATTTCAAGTGAAGTGGAGGTATATATAGGACACCATTTCCTGTGAGTGATGACATCATCCATGGGAAAATATGACACTAAAACAATCACCTACAGACAATTGTGTCAGCCAAGGATGCAAAAATGAAGTAATGTGTCATGAAAGGTAAAATAAATGTGTTGTAATTCATGAAAGTGGATGAACAAGGTGAAAAATCGTGGAATGCAAGCAATAAGTCATGAATATGACATGGATGAGACCTAGGAGGACAAGGATACCTAGATGCAAGAAAAACTAAGGCCAAGACCAAATAGTGACATTATCTTTGTGTACTGTCTCTAGCCCATAATAGTTACGTGAATAACCATTCCCCGATCTCGGTAGGCCCCTTAAGGAACCCACTCAAGAAATAGATGCATCAATAACCCTTTTCTGCACAAGGAAATTATTAGTAACAGGTATGAAATATTACAGGTGAAAAATTAGGTGTATACACTGAACTCTTTCCCCCTAGGCACACAAAGTTTCTTGTTCTTGTAGAGCAGCCCATCCTGGAAGTAGTATTATCCCCTAGTTGTAAAGCCCTCACTTGGAGGTTTCTGCTGAAAGAGTTCTCCAAAATTCAGATACTACTCGTAACCTTCCTGATATCCTTCACAAACAAAAGGTTCAAGAAGATTTAAAGTGCAACTATAGCTGAAAAGAGAGGACGTCTAGATAACATATCATCTAACTAGTTAGTCACACATTTCTTATATTTTATGATTAAATAAAATTGTTGCAAGAAACCCATCCACTTATAGTTTCTAGCTTGTTGAAGTTTATTTTGAGCCTATAAATATTGAATAGGTTAGTGATCCGTGTGTATGATAGTTATTTTACCCATCAAATAATGTTTACATTTCTTGACCATTTATACAAGAGCATACTATTCCTTATCATACGTACAATAATTCAAAATGGCTCTATGAAACAATTCAAAATGATAACATACATGCCTACCTCCTTGAAGTAGGACAACCCCCATAGCTTAGTCACTAGCATCGATTTCTACTTCCAAAATAAGTTGCAAGTTAGGTAATGCTAAAATTAGAGCATGACTAATCTTGTATTTAAATGAATTGAAATCATCTTGTTATTTATTACCCCCAATAAAATTCCTTACCACCTATTGTCACAAAATGTAGCAATGTTGCTATGGAAGATAATTTAATAATAAACTTCCTTAAATATTGAACTGTGCCAATAAAAGTCATTGTCTCACTCAAACTAGATAATGTAGGACAATTTAGGATGACCTCTATCTTATCTGGATCAATCCTCAACTCTCCATCTCTAACCACATGCCCCAAAAAGACAAGTGATTGTTGATAAAAATCACACTTTTTCTTATTCAACACTAGTCGCTTCTCATTTAAAACTTTCAAAACTTAGTACAAATGGTTAATATACTCTTAAAAAGTTCTACTAAAATCATAATGTCATCCAAGTACAAAATGACAAAGGAAATAATAAATGGCCTCATTACCTCATTCATCAACCTCATGAAGGTAGTTGGTGCATTGCATATCCCGAATGGTAATACCAACCATTAATACAACCCTTTCTTGGTCTTGAACATTATTTTCTAGATGTCCTCTTCCTTAATCTAAATTTGGTGATACCCAGATTTCAAATCAAGCTTAGTAAAATATTTAGTATGTTGTAATTCATCCAAAAAATCATTAATTTGAAGAAAAAGGTATATTTTTTTATGGTTATTTTATTTAATACTCTATAATCAACACACATCCTCCATGAACCATATTTCTTGGGTACTAAAACAATAGGAGAACCATATGTAGAAGTGTTAGGAGGAATTATACCTTGCTTAATCAAAGACTGTAACTATTGTTTTACCTCATTGACATCCTTCAAGGACTACCTGTATAATCCCAAGTTTGGAAGTGGACTATCGATTAGAAAATGTATCTCACCCTTAATTGTCATGACTGGGTGAAACCCCATAGGCTCTTGGAAAAATTCCATGAACTGTTGAACCAAATATTTCATCTACTTCTCCTCTTTGTTAGTAAACATGCTACAAGTGGTATTAGATGCAAAAAATTCCTCTTCTTGTATATATCTCAAAACAATTAATGAAAATTTCTGACTAGCATTAATAAGATTATTAGCTTCAAATTCACTTACCAAAGAGATCTTTGAGTCTCCTATAAAGGCTGAAATGAGGTAGATGTTACCATCCTTCACAAATCAGTATTGGTTAGCTCTTCTCATGAAGATGACATCCTTGATATACAAGTATGGGGTGCAAAACACTACACCACACATATCAAGAGGAACAATATCTAAAGTAGTTTCATTAATAAAATTCTTATCAATACTAAACGTAATTTTTCATTTCTTAGTAACCTTGATGTCTACGCATTTCTTCACCCAACCCAATGAATATGGATTCAGATGATTATAAGTCTCTAACTTGAGCTTATAAAATAACTCCTTGTTTATAAAACTAGCTTGAGAACAAGTATCAAAAGAGCACCCACTTTGTTTTTCTTCACTTGTATTTTTATATGAAAAAGCTTAGTAAGTTCATTTTGTTGAACAACATTAATACTACTTAAACATACCTCTCTACAGACGGATGTACAACACACTTTATCATCTATCTCTTCAATGTAAAATATTTTGTCTCCTTGGAGGACAGTCATGGCCTACTTTTTATTCTTCTTATTCTTGAAGGGATGAAATTCTAGGTGGAGCTTGCAACATTTTTCCTAGAAATGAGTGTCAACATCATAACGACCACCATGAACTTTAGTACCCTTCTTGGAAATAGAAGTATTATTATTTTTACCTTTCCCTTTTCCTTTCTCATTTTTCTTAGTGTCACCTTATTTTTTTGAAGCATGCTGAGAGGTAGATGAACTCATCTTTTTGTCCATCTCTAGCTAGTGTGATTGAGAACAAACCTCATCTACATTCGTCATCTTGGCCAATATGACTAGTCTCCTCAAGTGGTTATGGATTCCACTGATGTGCTTCATTAAAATGTCCCAATCTGCTACATATTTTCCCATTTGGATAGAATTCTTACGAAACTCACTGGTGTACTCATACACATTTTGGCCTTGATTTTATCTGAGATATTACCAATACATGGACCTCTTTTCCTCATAACAAATAGGATATAATTACTTTTTTATTATCCTCTTAAATTCATCCCACTTATAAATAGGAGGTATATTCTTAACAACCAGAGTGTGAACATATCTTTCAAACCAATTTAAAGCATTATTAGTTAACTTTAATCTTAAAAATGAAATCTTCCGATTCTCATTGATTTGATTCAAAATAAAATATACCTCAAGTTGAGATAGAAAATGGTCTAGATTTTTGGCATTCATGTCTCTATCATAAGGCTAAATCTCTATCTTTGCCTCTACTTTGAATAAAGGAGGAGTAATGTTGGTAAGGGGATGTTTTTCCTCATACTCATGAGTTTCTTCTTTATGGTCTCCTAGTACCTATTTTGGAACACCATGCTTCTCCAAAAGCAATCCCATGATTGACTCCAAATAGACAAGGAAGTACTACCCACATCTTTGGAAAAACTTGCCACATTTGCCTCCAACTTGTAGAAACGTTCTTCTTCAGTCTCACATATATCTCCACTATGAGTCATAATTTTGATTTCTTACTTCTACTTCTTGGTGGAAATATATGCTTCAAAAATAACGAGGATACCTTCACCACATTCAGTACCCTTCTAGGTAAGGGGCATCAAACTAAAAATGTCAACACAAGGTAAACCACATTAAAAAACTTGATCTTAATTGCTTTGATACTAATCAGGTCCGTAAACTACCTTATTTAAACAATAAAAAATCCCTATTCTGGTGATAATGAATGAAAAATGGATGGATTTCTTATTAGGAAAATATATTATACAAGAATCACTCATACTAATAGTGAAACGAAGAGACAAGAGACAAGGAAACAAGAGTTTTATCCTGGGGAAACCCAATGTGGGAAAAACTCTAGTTGGGTAAACAAGTGTTTCCCTTTCACTATGTAATTCTCTAAATAATACAAGTTCAATGCCAATATATGGCCTTAAAAAAGGATTAATACTCCTTCTATTTGTTTTTCCTTGCTTACGATCCTCAATAAGAAAGAACTATGCTATTTGTAAAAAAAACAAGAATAATTCATACTTTCTCCTTTTCTCACACTTGAATTCACTGCAAAACACCTCCTTGAATGAGTAAATGTGCTTGCATTTATATTTTCTCTACCCAAGGATGGAAGGAAAGGGGAAAAAACTGAATTAGGAATCCTAAACATTTACAATGATTGAGTTTCGATTTTTTTGATTCGTTGGGGTAGAGCCGTCGTTGTCTGCAGAGGTAGCTACAAATCTTCTGTGGCAGTTATGCAACTGCTAGTGCCTGCAGGCATCCCGAAACCCCTAATCTATGAAGAGTGGCAATTCCACAACCATCACATCGGTTCCATGACCATTGTATAATCATCACACGAAAAATAAAAATAATGGCCTTTTTATATCATTCGAAGGTGTCTGGATCACATTTATCCTAACTTGACCATTTCCAAAATAATGAACATGTTGAGGATATGTAATGCAAGTTTGAATAAGGATAATACATAGAATTAGGTATTTCTATATCCATGTTTGCTTGTGTGGGAGGTAATAGATCTTGTTTGTGATAAATATTTGAGTTGTGTGGTCTATCATTGCTCATAGAGATGAAGAGTTAAGAGAAACCTTTTAAGGCATGAATGAACATGATCAATTAACATAAGATGTGGAGAATCAATTCCTAGTCCAAGAAAATACATGTTCTGATCAGAGAAGTAAATGAGGAATATCATATTCAGTTACAATAATCATCTCCACAATGAGGAATAAACCAGTAGTTCATTTTAGATCATCTTTTGTTGACTAAAACTTCTCTATATTCTTTTCTCTGTCTAACATTATTTTTCTTTGTTGACATACAACTTTTGTAAAAGTGACTTAAGTCACTTAAAGTTTCTATTTCTTTGTTGAGATTGCACTTTAAGTCGAAAATTCACATAGGAATGCGAAGAGTCACTTGTTTTGGCTATAAATTATAGGTCTCTTCATTCTGAGGGATCACTTTTTTCTCTATTTATAACATGTTATATTTCTTCTATTCATACTTCAAATTTTTCCTCCATTCACCCTCTTTTCGCTCAGCCAAATGTATGAAAATTTTGTAAAGACATAAGGACATTGTACCTTTTAAAATGGAATGAAAATCAGTAGCTAAACTTTGTGTTAATCTCCATTATTATTTCATACTCTTTATAATCTGCATATGTTTACTAGTGTTTTTTGATTAGACAAAAAATATCTCTAGATTGTAGTTAAAGAAATCTGATTTCGGCTCATTAGTACAATTTTATTCCTCATTTTTCTCCCCCCACTTACCTATATTTCCCTCTCTCCCTCATATATTTTTGTAGTCATAGCAAGGGTGTTTCTACACATTCTCCTGTTTATAACCACCCTTAAGATACAATTTATTATATATTTCTCTATCTTTCAATAAATGGGATGTGCACCATCCTAAAGCAGAGGGATTTAGTCCCACAAGCATTGGAGAAATATATTTTTTTCATTGAGAAAATATTTCTCTAACACAATGTTAGTACGCCATGTGTTTTAACAAATAATAATCTTTTATGATCTACAAAATCCTTCATTCTTGAAATATATGAGTGGCTTTGACAACTGGGCACCAGAGTAATGAATACATCAATTTAAAATTGGATTCTTGATCCTATGAGAAAGAGTCTTGCACTTTTCTTGGGAGTCTTGTGATTTTTTGTAAACATAAAAAATGTCAACATAATTAATTCTAATTACTTTTTCCCATAAATATCCTAACATCATTATCTAATTAATCAATTTCCTATAAAATACCACATATACCCTTTATCCTAATTAATTTCATTATATATCTAATATCCCATAATTTCATCATTAATCCCTTTAATTCATTATCATATCTCATTACCCCATTTTAATCCTTATAATCATTTTCTAGGAATTTAATATTCCTACACATACCTATCCACCTGCTCTACACCTACCCTACACCTAGCTTCTCCATGAAATCAAATCCCTAATTATATTTTAACCTAATATAATCCTAAACTAATCATTTCCTCTGCCTCTAAATCTAGAGGCTTATATTTCTAAAATCCTCTCTAAACCTCTTCCACTCTCCATTGAATTTTAAATTCAATAGAGGCTTCTCAACAAATCTAGAATTCTCCATTCTAGAATCCTCCAATATTCTCCTTAATCCTTAACCATTGATCCTCATCCCGCTTGTATCAATCCTCACCATCCATTCTCCAAACCACAAACTATAAATTTATCTCTCCTCCTCCATGAGAGCAAGAGGGAAGAATCCATAACAAATCTCTACCAATTTATTTATCCTCTATCAAACATCCATAATCTTCAATCAATTTAATCCACTATATCATCCATTAATCCAAACAAATTAATGGGAAGTGATGCCCAAGTGTCTCCATAAAATATTAAGTAATCAACATAATCCATGAGAAAATCCAACAAAAAAAGGAGGATTATTGCATCTTCTTGGTAAGTGTAGGTATTGATTCTCTCCCCCTTTCCATCTCTTTCTCAATATGAGGTATTGTTTGAAAGGATTAGATTAGGAATCAAATTAGTTTTTAGTTTCTAACTTATATTTGTATCTAATCTTTTCTAATGGTAAAAATCTACATTGTCTCCTCAAACTCCTCCATGAATTCATCAATGAGGAAAAAGGTCATGTGCTCATTGTCATTGATGGTGCACATGATGTCACCTAGTCTATGAAACATAACCATCCCCACCTCCTTCTTTGTATATATGTAAATAAAAATTTCATATGACATTAAGCAATGCAGAAAAATAAAAAAAACCCAATCCTGTAAACATTGTATCACAAAATGAAGTTTTTTTTTTTGTTTGTAAATATTCTTTAGCCGAGCCCTATGAACATTCCATATGCATAACAAGACAGGATAACCAAATACAACCCTAAGACACAAAAAATGTTGTTAGGGTTGTAAATTATTTCCTTAATTTTTATAGAACAAAATATTAGTATATTTGTACCTTATAGCTTGTATTTTGGAAGTCGTGGCATCTGTAATGAATGCATTGACATGTTAATCCATCCTTTTCCTTTTCTGCCTTGTGTAGACTTTGGCAAGACATAAATATATTTTATCCACTTTATTACGAGATGAAATTTTCCATACAATGGGAACCCTAGAATATTTCTCATCAAAAACAAGAAGTGTGTACAATTGGTACTGAGGAAAATGTGTATACGAAAATATGGTTAGAATGAGAATGACTTAAACAAGTAGATCCAAATATCAATTATGCTTGGAAATGAGATAACCATTTCCTTACCCCATATTTATTAGTTGAGAACGTGGAATCCATTACAATGATGGAGTTGTGGGAATGAGGAACCATAATTTCAAGTATCCACGGTGTTTGAAGGCCCATAATGAAAGGCACGTTAGTCCCACACGTCCTCTAATAATAGAAAAATGTATCTCTTTCTATGACATGCCATAAGTTGATACTAGTGTTGTCTTGTTGGTGGATTTAGGATCTAATGCACTTCATCCTCCTCCATGCATTCAACATATATTTCTTGGTTATGCACTCATCTCTTTTGTTGATAATCCTCGCCAAATCTAGATTTGTGTAGTGTCTTTCAATAATGGTGTCAAAAGATATACTAGAAAGCAAAATAGATTCCATGTATTTCTTGCATTTAACTAATAAATTAGGAGAGAAACCACTTCATGGATCTAAGCTTGTGTCTTTTGCACCATGGAAAAACTCACCATTCATATCACAATGATACATATCATTGTATATGATATGTGCCACATTTGGTCTACCAAACATAACCCTCACATTGAAATGACATTGACATCCATGTTTTATCTGAAACCTCCTTATTCTTTCACTAGTAGGTGGTTTGTTCCTATTGTTGTCACGTCCATAAGAACACCCGTAGTTGAAACAAAAGGAAATACGTACTAATATTAGGTATGGATATGAAAAATATGGAACTAACTTATGTGAACACTATCCCTATGGAATACAAAACATAAAGTTAATATAAATGAATCTGCAATACATGATGGTAGCATGTGGTGCTCTGTATTCCACCGTATCCATGGATATTCTTTTCTGTTTGCATATGAATGTTGTCTCAGTGCAATCGAGAAGGCCTTCCCCTTTGATAAAGGCATCAATCAGTTCTAAAGGGATTTTCTCAAAAAGATCCATATGATCATTATCTTCACCAATTGGTGTCCATTTAAGATCATCTTGTGAAAAATGAGATTTACCATTTCCCACGTCTTGAACATCTAGGGAAATAAATTGTTTGTACTTTGTCTTTCACGACATGCTAAGCAAAAAAATGTAAAAAAATATATAATCAATAAGTATAGTATTGAACATATCATTATATGATGAAATATTACAAACAAAACATAAGTATTATGCTCTTAAGATATTTGTAAACAAGCATGCATGCAATGATATACAAACTATGTTTTTTTGTAAACAAAAAGCACCATAATATGATACAAGTAATGAAAAAATTCTAAACACTATTTTTTGTATACACAGGTTGTCATTTTTATGTGTATGTGACAAATGATGCGAACATTGAAATAAGATACTAGTAGTGAAATTATGTGGTATACATAGGCTTTCATTTTTGAGCGTATGTGAAAAATGACACAAACACTGTAATAGGATATTGGAAGTGAAATTTTATGGTATAAACATGATGTCATTTTTGTGTACATGTGACAAATGACACAAACATCGTAATAGGATACTGGTAATGAAATTATGTGGTATACACATGTTATCATTTTTGTGCGCATGTGACAAACAATGCAATCACCGTAATAAGATATTGGTAATGAAATTTTGTGGTATGCATAAGTTTTCATTTTTGTGCGTATGTGAAAAATGATGCAAACACCATATTAGGATACTAGAAGTGAAATTCTGTGGTATACACATGTTTTCATTTTTATGCGTATTTTAAAAATGACGCAAACACCATAATAGGATATTGATAGTGAAATTATTTGGTATAAACATGTTTTCATTCTTTGTGCATATTTTACAAACGAAAGAAACATCGTAATAGGATACTAATACTGAAATTCTATGGTATACACATACTGTCATTTTTTGTGCATATTTGACAAATGACGCAAACATTGTATTAGGATAGTAGCACAAAAGGATGCATTTGTGACAAACAATTCAAACACCACAATAGGATACTACGAGTGAAATTATGCAGTATTGATGCAGAAGCATCAATGAGAAGACCTTCAAATGCAACAAATTTTGTTCATCGGGTCAATTTGAGTTGTTGGAAAGCCTTAGAGGTCTTAATAGAACCATGTGAGTCATTTAAAGGAGGTTATTTCTCTAGGTATGGTGTGTACAGAGTCACCATGATTCCAATAAAAGCCAGTTATGGATCCAAGAAGGAGATATATAAAATAAGGAATTTGAGTTAGAGAGGAGTTAGTTGGGGGAAAATAGTGAGAGGGGGAACTTCTGAGGAAAGTAGAGAGAGTGAGGAAGAAAGACTCCTCGAGACTGGGGAGGGGAAACTGATAAGAGTGTGATTTTTGTATAAATAATGGCATTTTGTATGAAATTGCAGTTGAATAAGTTAAGGATCTGTTCTTGAATGTGAAGTCAATTGATTTTTGTAGATTGTTTTGAAAGTTATGTATTCTTCTATTTAGTGAAGAATTGAAGCGTGAAATGACTTTGCATGTTATTCGATTAGTTAATTCAATCCAATTTGATAAGGTGATGCTCTATTTTGGCTAGTTAGAAGAAAATTTCAATTAAGAACTAGTATATTGAGATTTTGGAATCCTTACAAAGGTGCAAAGAATGAGTTTTTAAGTATCTTATGCATGAAGCTATTGTTAAGGAGATTATCAACCCAGGTAAATAGATACATTGCTCTGTTTTATTATTTAAGGTTCACTATAAGACTGTAATTGTCATCAATAGCATGAAGGAATCTAAGCACGAGTTGATATGCACTTTTGATTCGATGTCATGATCATTCAAGTTCACAAGGATGTGAGGAATATCTGATATAATTTGTAAGGGTGAAAGAAAAGTGGTTTACACTCATGCATGTGTACATCTATGTCATGCATAGTCTAGGTAAGAAGAAATGAGAATTATTTCAAATTTTCACATGTTATTTATGCCGACTGATAAATAATTAATGAGGATTATAGTGAAATAGAACCTTGGGTAAATTTTTGGGTCTTGAATCCATAATTATAGGGAGTTAAAGAAAAATTTAGACTCTCACGTAGACATAGGCCTAAGAAACCCTCTAGCTAGGGTTTGGAGGTTAAAAATCCATTATCTCTCGAATACACTCATGGAATTGAGTAAAAATTTGTAGTAAATTCCATCGTAGTGTGATGTAAGTGTTTATTGAGGTTTTAGCTAAAAATAAGTAGTTACAAGGAAGATGTTAATGGCAATCTCTTCAAGGACAACAAACACATGTTAGAAGGCTATTGGGTAAGACCATTTAACAAAGGAACTATGTCAAAGTGGTGAATTCATAATATGAAACTTGGTGGACAGAGGAAACTTGCAAATGTGAGTCCAATAATTCCATTATTTTTTCTTGAAACCTCTTGTATGGAAATTTATGATTGAATTTTCCTGATGACAATGTTAGTAGGAAGATAGTGAACTTGTAGAGGAAAAGAGGGATAACATGAAGAAAAAAGTGAGTTAGGGTATGAAAATTTTCATACATCTTGATGGTGGAAAAGGGTATTTGGAGAATATTTGGGTTTGTGTTGGGTATGCTTGGGTAGCTTCAACTATGACTCATGAAAGAACATTGTCACAAGAACACTATAGGGCAGTTTTGGATAAGTGAGGGGTTAATGGATAAGTTGACATTTTGGAATCAATATAGTGAGTTTTCTAACAATTGTTTTGAGTCTTAAAATAGGTTAGGAAGTTGAAGAAGAGACATCAAATACTTCAAGAGAAAAATTTATTTGATTTGGAGGTTAAGGACCAAGAAGGCTAGTGAAGAAAAGTATAAGAAATGCAAGAGGAATTGAAGATTTGTGAATTGAGATATTTTAAAGGGATATAATGAAATTTATTACAGGGCATTTCACATGGTGAAGTGATTAGTAGATCCTATTAAGATGAGTTTGGTCAAAATATAAAGAATAATCCATTTTGGGCTTGGAATGATCCTCAATTGTAGAGGTTATAGTTAAGTTATTATATGAACCCTTCTTTATTGGATTGTGTGGTCTCCTTGCACTATAAATTGATATGCGGTCAAAAGGTTTCCTAGAATAGGATATACGAGATCACTAGGGGAGTTCCCGATAAACCTTGTAGTATGTGAGGCCTAAGTTTGTGTTGCAAGGATGTTGTCTGAGGATTATGTATTAGGACGTGGAAGCCCCTCACTTCATGCCGCTCTTAAAATAAGCTAGCACTTAGCCAATAACGATAGATCTCTAAAAATTTACATACCCCACTGGAACATAGGGTGTTTCTACATGTGTGGAGGTGAATTCCATGGTCACGAGACCCCTAGGAATATGGAAAGTGCATGGATGTCACTTCCACATCATATTTCCCTACAAAAAGGGCTACTCATTTTTGATCCTCAAGATCTTCCTAGGACATGAGAGGAGAGCATACACGGTTTTTCCTTTGGGATAAACAAGTAACGATGCAAAACACACAAGAAAGATGATTCGATAAAATAGATACAAGATAGTAAAATTAAACGATAAATATTATGTGGTTATGTCTTCAAGAGGAGGCCCTGCAAAACAAAGATTAGTAATTTTATTTATAAACCCAAATGTCTTGGACCGATCATCCTACAAAATAAAGGGTTAGTAGTTTTAGACTGATTTTTATCTTTGGTAAATGTAGGAAGTTGCACACAAAGTGTTAGTAGTTGGAGAAAGAATAATATAACTCAATGTGTAGTTAAAATGACAATATTTAGGAAAATTAAAACCATGATTAAATTATCCTATAAAATGCTAAATTAATGCTTCCATTGCATAAGATACTAAGAGTGAAATTTTGTGGTATACACATGCTGTCATTTTTAGCATATTTGACAAATGACATGAAAACCCTATTAGGATACTGTAGTGAAATTATGTGGTATATAAAAACTATCATTTTTGTATGTATGTGACAAACGACGCAAACACTGTAATAGGATACTGGTAGTGGAATTATATGTTATACATAGGCTGTCATTTTTGTGAGCATCTGATAAATGACATAAACACCGTAATAGGATACTAGTAGTGAAATTTTGC
The DNA here is from genome assembly GCA_019776745.2 of Taxus chinensis. Lineage (NCBI taxonomy): Eukaryota > Viridiplantae > Streptophyta > Pinopsida > Cupressales > Taxaceae > Taxus > Taxus chinensis. Next base: position 31,080,279 of record CM034151.1, read on the forward strand.
GGTATACATAGGTTGTCATTTTTGTGTGTATGTGACAAACAACACAAATACTGCAATAGGATACTAGTAGTAAAAATATGTGGTATACACAGGCTGTCATTTTTATGCGTATGTGAAAAATGATGCCAACACTGTAATAGGATACTCAGAGTTAAATTTTGTGGTATACACATGCTGTAATTTTTTAACATGTTTGAAAAATGATGCAAACACCCTATTAGGATAATAGCAGTGAAATTATGTGGTATACATAGGTTGTCTTTTTTTGTGCGTATTTGACAAACAACGCAAACACAATAATAGGATACTAGTGGTAAAACTTTGTGGTATACACAGGATGTCCTTTTTTTACACATGAGACAAACGATGCCAACACTGTGATAGGATACCCGAAGTGAAAGTTTGTGGTATACACATGTTGTCATTTTTAAACGTGTTTGACAAATGATGTAAACACCCTATTAGGATACTAGTATTGAAATTTTGTGGTATACGCAGGCTGTCATTTTTGTATGTATATGACAAATGACATAAACACCCTATTAGGATACTAGCAGTGAAATTCTATGGTATACATAGGCTGTCATTTTTTATCGTATGTGTGTTGGTTTTTAAATTGGTACTTTAATGGAAACAATAGTCAGGGGACAACAAGTCCCTCCTCTTTATGGGAGAGGTTACCTTATTGAAAGAAATCATAAAAGATTATATACAAATGTACAACTTTCAAAGTGTGGATTCTTGATACTTTGAAATGTTCTACGCCCAAATATCATCAATACGAAAGAATAGAAGAACTAAGGAGATGAGAGAGGAAGAACATAACAATAATTTCAGGAAATATATATAGCAGAGTATAACCTTATACGTATTGCATTAGGGAGATGCATAATAGAATCAATTACCTTCATAACAAATATAATTCCATGGACACAAAGTTCCAGAAATCATATAAACAAGAACACAAAGTTTCTTAGCATGCAAAGATGGATGATTCACAAAATTTGAACAAGGAAAGAAGGAATAACATAGGAAGAAAGGGGAAAAAACTTCTGTATTGATTACTTTCGAATCTATTACATCTACAAAGTACCAAGATCCAACCCCGTACAATGGCATCGAGAGCCCATCATATAGCTTGCAAGAAATGGTTCATTCAGTTACAAAAAAATGGTGAAACTGATTCAAGAAACTGACGTCTGAACTTCTCTAATGCCTCGGCTATTTCCATGCCTGGCAGAAAAACCAGATGCATCATACCATAGCCGTTCATCCTGCTTTCATAAACTTTGAATTTGAGCTGTCCACGTGGGAGAGATTTAGTTGAAGCGGGTATGGGGAAAATTTTTATATTCTATGCCATTTAGAGAAATGGCACTTCAAAATTTTTTGGCCTGCCTATCCATTTTTGATATGGGCTCTCCACGTGGCTTCTCATGGGCGTCGATGTGGCCATGGGTAACTTTATAACCTTTAAATTTTTTTCAAAGAAAATCTCAAAAACTTAAACTTCTCCGCCAACCCACTTCCCCACTTTGACTTTTCAATGTGGGCTCAAGACCCCAACAGAGTCGTGGATCATTTTATAACTTTTAACTCTCTTTTGGGAAATAAAACCAAAATTCCCAAAATGCTCTGACAACACTCCTTCACACTTTGACTTTTCAACAATGGAGTCGCAGCTCACTTTATAACTTTATACTTTGTTTAAATAAAGCCAAAATTCTCAAAGTGCTCCGACGGTCCACCTCCCCGCTTTGAATTTTGATGCGGGCCCAACATTTGACTTTATCCCTTGGCATGGGTGGGACCACGGGTCACTTTATAACTTTAAGCCCTTTATGGAAACAAAGCTAAAATTCCTAAAGTGTCCCGATGACCCGCCTCTCTGGTTTTGACTTTATAAATGGCCACGTGTCCTTTTGTGGGTTTTAGGCACTCCTTTATACTTTTACGCCTTTTTCCATAATGAATTTTGACTTTAAAAATGGCCACATGTCCTTTTGCGGGTTTTAGGCACTCCTTTATACTTTTAAGCCTTCTTCCATGTTGTATTCTTCACCACGTCATGATAATGATCTAATGGACCTCGAGATGAAGGTGTACCTTTCCCATATAACATGAATCTCCTCTCTCTGTCTAAAAATCACAAAGACCGGGTATTCTCAAGCTTGTAAGAAGGAAACTCATGGAGGGAAAGAAGTGTGTATCATAAGGAGGATAATTTTAAAATGAATTCTGACCATGTGTAAATCAGATTTCCAATCATCTCTTTGTGGATCAAGTTGAATAATTTTTAAATGGAGGAGAAGTAAGTACACGACAACTTTGAAGGATGATTTTGTGTCGAATATCTTGAATATTATAGAGGAGATTGAAGACCCTTAACTGAGTCTCAAGATATTGACTCATGCCATGGCTATGCAAGATAAGTATGATTTTAGTCATGATTCTTCTTTTCATGCACAAGTACTCAATAATGTGATAAATCAAGCGAGTGAGCTTAAAGTTCTTTTCGAAGCCTTGGTAGATGAACATGAAAATAAAGGTGAATCTTCCCATTTCTCATTTTGTAAATTACATTGCATCCATGATGTAACAAAAGGACACTGAATCTCCTAGAGATGTCTTCCTCCAATAAGAAATTACCTCCAACATGGAAAGTGATAACAGAGGCATTGATGAATTGATAGGCATCGAAGAAAATCATATGGAATAAATGAATGAGAATATACGAGAACCTTGTAAATGGAGTCAAAATCATCTTGCTTTCACCATTTTTGAAATCTATGTTGATTTTAAACATGAATCTATGCTACAAAACTTACTCAAGGATGATGAATGCCCCCATATCAGTAACATAGCCTCTATTTTCAAAAGCCATTATTTAGAACAACAAATTGAAAATCTACAGGTGATATACAAGAGCCAACTCGTTCTCATCACCTTCGGATGCCCCGCTGATTTTGGAGATTATTCCATGTTAAAACCTTCATTCAAGGATGGTGAAATCCTTCATTCCAAAAATAGGGATTTTATATTTGAGAACATGAAACAATGGTTTCTTACGGTCATGAAATATCAAGAAGAGACTACAAGAGACAAGATCGTTAAGCATGTTGCAAAGTGGTCTTTGGATGGAAGAGTGTTTTCCATGCAATATCAATATGAAAATGGAATATTAGTATTTATCCTTCTTCTCAAACCATGTAAATCCATCAAAAGATCATGACATTATTAGATAACAATATTCGAGCTTTGGAGATATAAATTCATCCCGTTGTTCCATAATTGTACATATTTATCTCAACCCGTTGCCAGGTGCGTATACATTCTTATCCCACCTCTATAAATTTCTCTCCCTTGTAACATAGTTTCCCTTTCTGTCCTCATATATTGGTATGTTTCCCTTTCCTACTTTGTTTTTGTTTATTATTGCTTCTGTATGTGGTGAAGAAATGTGATTCTATAGCAAAATGGATAAGGCAATGGTTCACGTAGTATCTTGAGATTCTACCTATTATCCAAATTTCACCCCCTAGAGTTAATTTGATAACATGCATCAGAGTTTTTTAGTTCTAAGCAAGTAGATTGATTCAGGAGAAAATCGTAAAATTGGCTAAGTCCTGCTCAAGGCCACCTTTGGGACAATTGGAAAAATTATACGCGGAAGGCGCGGATCGACCGAAAAGCCTCCAGGTGGCCCAGACAGAAAAGGGACATCTGGGACAAATAGACGCAAAATGCCCGAATCGGCCGAAAGAAAGAAAATTTGTCCAAAGTCCTTTACCGGGAAATTTTGGACAAATGGACACGAAGGACGCGAACCGGCCGGATCGGCTGAAATAGGAAACTTCAGCACAAGGACATTTGGGACAAAGGGACGCGTGGGACGCGGATAGCCGAAGGAACCGAAAGCCAATCAGATCACGCCACGTGTCACCGGCAGAAAAGGGACGAGGAAGCCCATTTCGGGCAGATCGGAGGATTCTGTCCCCGCGAAGCACTGGGACATCTGGGACAAAAAGATGCGGTGGACGTGAAAATCCGGCAGGCCCGTGGACAAATCACAACATGACACGTGTCGCCAAGGAAAAAGGTCCAAAAAGTCAAAGGGGTGATTTTTGAAGGAAAAGCCCAAACCAATGAAACAGTGCCACGTGTCCAAGTTTAAGGGCCCACAAGGAAATTTCAAAGGAAAACCAGCAGAAAGGTGGAGAGAGAGAATTAATCAGTGAATCAGGGCCTGCCACGTGTCTTCCAGATGGCAGAGCACGGGAAAAGATTTTAAAACCTATTCTTGCCTGTTTTGTGCCCTAAATCTTCAGACCTTCGTATCTTTCGATCCAGAGCTTGGATTTGCACGTTATTTATATTAACGGAAAGCTGTTGAAATTCTCTACATGATTCTGGGGTCAATATTGCATTTTGGTGCATTTTGGAGGGAGAAAATTAAGGAAACATCTCTGACGCGTGGTGATAGACAGAAGTAATGCTTCAACTACCAACTTTAATGCAGCAGACAGCTCGCCGTTCCTGTTAGATAGCCCGCCATTTTGCTAGAATCCGCCGCTTCTGCCATAATGAGATGATTTTAAATGCTACCAAGAAGTGGTTGGGGTAGATTTTGGATTTCCTCTCTCTCCCCTCTCATTTCTTGATATATATTGTAAAGAGGAGCTTTTAACGGGTCGGACATTTTTGTTTTGCATCCTCCCTTATTCCCTCGCTTGCCAGAGAATTTGTGGAGCTTTCAAACCTCCCATATGGGTTGTAATGCCAATATTTTTTGCCTCTTGGCCACTCCAATGTACTGTATCGACTCGTGAGTAATAATATATGTGTTGTGATTGAATCTCGACCCTCTCATGTATTCATTGCTGTCATTTTGATCTCTTATTGCAGTTTGGTTACCTGTGCATGGTGTTTGTATTGCATCTATGTGGTCTGTGTTAAATTTGCAAAACGAGTGTCTAACATTCCTCGGTGCATCACCTTTGTAGTTTAGGTTTTATTCTATGTATTTCCTTACCCTGTCTCCTTGGCAAGTTAGATTAGGTTTTAGCAAACCCTCTGCATTTTTTGTGTGCATCTGAACAGAGGAATAGGAACCAGCCTTCTCTGGAGAATCTTTTCTCATATTTACAAGTCCCATGCTTGGAGAAAATATTCCATGTTGTGCAATCACACTGGATGCCTGAACATCAACCTAGAAGCCTGATTTGCATCCAGGGGTGCTATGAGTCTGCAACAACAGTTTAGGCGCTCTCGGTGGGACCTAGAGGTCTCATTTTTATTACAGCAAAGTTGATATGCATCTGCTACATGTTTCTTGCTTATAAGAGCTATTATTTACATATCTGGCGACTCCACTGGGGAAGAATCAACTGGTTTCAGCAGTGCAGGCCTGAAAACTCATGAGAAGAATCACCACAAGGTCAAGAGTCGGAGAAGAAGAAGTGTTGTTTGAATACCTGCAGTTATCTCCAAGAAGAAGGAAAAGAGGAAGAAGGATTCAAAGGTCTCCATCTCCACCAAACAGAACTCTCTCAACTCCTCCACCTGATAGGCCTTTCATTCAGTATATAAGGGTTTAAGACCGATTAGAATGGCTCAGAAAAATCCCTACATCAACTTCACAGGCAGCAGCCCACTTGCTCTCAATGCACAACATCCAGTTCCTATTGCAGCCTTGAAGAACATTCCCTACTTCACCGGAGAAAATCAGACTACTCCAGGTGATCATGTTAAAGATATTGCTAACCTTTGCGCAATCCATGAAATCAATGAAATGCAAGTGGCTATCAAGTTACTGGCATCTTTCTTCAAGGGTAAAGCATTACAATGGTTTAGGATCCTTGGAGCTGGTTCTATCACGAACTAGAATCAGCTGTGTATTGCACTTCACAAGCAATTTGGAGAGAAGGGATACAACTTGTCTCTTTTGGAGTAGCTGACAACTATCAAGAGAGCCCCCAACGAGCAGCTGACTGACTTCAACTTCAGATTTCAAAGGTCTTGGGATAGGATTCCAGTGGCAGTCAAGCCAACAGCAGAAGGTGCTTTTCTATATTACCTTAAAGCTTTGAATTCTGATATTTCTATGTTAATTCAGTCCATGGGAGGTGCAACAATCCCTATGGCTTATAGCATTGCTATTAGAGCTGAAAATTGTCTTATTCAAGCTGGTAAACTGGCTCCTAGGCCTCCCATGCCCTTGTATCCAAACTTAGAAAATTCAAGCACTAGTCAAGCACCCACTTTGGCTCCTGTTCCCACTCCTAGAAATCAGAGTTCAAGTGAAGCTTCCACTTCATCTCCAAGTGCTTCGAATGAACTCTAAGAGGTCATGAAACAGTTGCAAAATTTGGGAAATGAGCTGGTTACTATTAAGAGGCAACAAGCCCAAGGTTTCAGACCTTCCTATCAACCTCAAGCTCAGCCTAATAGGCAGCCATACCAACCACAAAGACCACCTAATCCGGTTGCAAATGTGAATCAAACAAGGCCTCCCTCTAATAGACCATTCCAACCCTATAATCCAAATGCTATATCTGCCTCTAACGCATTAGTGCCAACACAGAACAACATTGCTAAGGAATATGACTGGTGCTTTCCATGCAACGAGCCTCATAACCAATCCATGTGTTTCAATGGTGCTCTCAATCAAGCACTGATGGTGACAACTACTAGTGTGGAGGGCGAGGGCAGTCAAGGAAACAGTCAACAACAAGAAACATTCCAACAGCAATCAGCCCCAAATGACACCACGTTGGTGAACTGGCAAGCAGAAGATTTCTGTGGCATGAATCAAGCAGTTTCTCAAGGTGTCGCAGCCAACACAAGGTCAAAGAGGAGAAATTTTGGTGAAGAACAGCCATTAGCCCCATCAAATCCACCACCTTCCACGGCTCCACAAATGATTGGCAAGCAGAGTCTAGTTTCAAATACACAAGGGCAGCCAAGAACAGCCCCTAAGCCAACTCAAATGCCAGCTGTTGCTGCCCACGTACAAGGAGTAAGTGTACAAACCAAGGGACAATGAAAGGATACTTCATCCCCGTTCAGTATCATTGAACAGATGAAGAAGACTAACGTCAATATATCAATGTGGGAATCCCTATCCATCCCAGGACAAAGAGATCTGCTGCAAGCTGCCATGAAGGATTGGACAACTTCGAATCAGCAGGTTCAGATGCAAGACAAAGTGCTTACAAATGCTACCTAGCCTGAAGGAAGCCATGGAGGGCAACAAGGTAAAATGTTGAAGCCCCCTCCTTTCTATGTTTCATTAATCATTGGGGATAAACTAGTACACAATTGCATGATTGATTCCGGGGCAAGTAGCTCAGTGATGCCCAAGTAAATAGCTGATCAGCTGGGTCTCCAATATGAAGTAATATCTAAAGGGGTAGTGCAATTGGATGGTACAACAATAGCAACAGTTGGAGTGACTAAAAACTTGAGTCTTACCTTGCATGCATGTCCAAATGTTGTTGTCTTACAAGATATATCAATCATATACCTTCCACCACTCTTTGCCCTTTGCTTGTCAAGGGAATTCACAGCTAAGATTGGGGGGTATTTATCTGCTGATTGGTCTCACATGCTGTTTAGAACAAGGTATGGAACTAAGGCTACCATTAGGTCTGAACCTATTGCAAACTTCCATATTGAGCCTTACACTCCTAGTCAGATTAATGCCAATTGCTCAGCATTTGATCAAGAAGATCACCCTAGTACTGATGAGGCTGACACCAAGGTTGGAAGTATCTCGGACCTAACTCTCGATGAATGGGCAAACAAGATACATGCTTTTGATCCCTATCAAGAAGTAGAAGAATCTGAGCTGGGAGTCTATTGTATACACGAAGAAAATCAACCTGTTCCTAGCATCACCAAGCCAAGCCATAATGATGACAATGAGGTATGGTGGCTGTTTTTTGACGGATCAAGGAGTAGGCAAGGTGCAGAAGGTGGAGCCATGCTTGTTTCACCTCAAGGCATCAAATATTATTTAGCTTTTCGTTTCCAGTTTTCTTGTTCAAACAACACAGCTGAATATGAGGCCTTGATTCATGGACTTCATTGGGCTAGGAAAAAGGGGATAAATAACTTGCAGGTGTTCGGGGATAGCGAGCTAATCGTCAACCAAGTTAGAGGACAACATGCTATGAAGAACGACTTGCTGAGGAGCTACAAGAATAGGGTATGGGACCTCATTGAAGATTTCGAAGCTTTCAACATTGTGTCCATACCTAGGAAGAAAAATGAAGCCGCAGATAGGCTTGTAGCAGTTGGAGCAACGTTTGATGTGGTTGACAACATCAAAAGGGAAAAAACACAACCACATATCCATGTGATTGTGAGGCCAGTAGTTCCAGATAATAACACAAGCTGGCAGGTGTTTGAGAATGATCAACAGATCATCAATTTTCTACAGGAAGAGGCTGAATTCTCAGCTAGAAATCAGGACAGATTAGAGCAGCAGTATGGGGATCAAGTAGTGCAGCTGCGGAAAAACAAGCTTCCTAAGGGTTTAGTAACATTGGAGTCTATCTTCAACCCTAACGACCAGTTCTATAAGGAAAAGGCTAACATACAGGTCAAGAGAGAAGATTCAGAGCCAATTCTGATTGGGGAAGGAAAAATACTTCAAATTGGTAAAGTGGCCACTGAGCAAGAGAAATCAGATTTCATACAGCTTTGCCAAGAATTTCCAGATGTCTTCGCTTGGAGCTATGAAGACTTGAGAGGATTCAATCCGAAGTTGGCACAACATACCATAGAATTGGATCCAGATGCTAAACCCATCAGGTAGAAGCAGAGACTTGTCAACCCTCACATTGAGCCTCTAATGAAGAAAGAGCTTAACAAGCTAATAGAGGCAAGCATTATATTCCCGATCAAGCACTCAAGCTGGGTTGCAAACTTGGTTCCGGTCAGGAAGAAGAGCAGAGAAATCAGGTTGTGTGTAGATTTCTGGGACCTCAATAGGGAATCTCTCAAATACCATTACCCACTTCCTTCAATGGAACAAATATTGCAAGTAGTATCTGGTTCAGAGAGATTCTCTCTCCTAGATGGCTACTCAGGGTATAATCAGGTGATGGTGAAAGAAGATGACCAATTCAAGATGGCTTTCACCACCAAATGGGGGACCTATGCCTACAAGAAGATGCCATTTGGACTATCAAATGTTGGAGCCACCTTCCAAAGGGCAATGGATATGGCATTTAAGGGGTTGATCAACAAAATACTTCTGATATATCTTGATGACATCACTATATTCTCAAAAAATGCAGCGGATCACCTCTGTCATTTGAGGCAAGTATTTCAAAGATGTAGAAGATTTGGTGTATCATTGAATCCAAAAAAGTGCATATTCTTGGCTCACGAGGGAAAACTTCTAGGCCATATTGTTTCAAAGGAAGGGTTGACGATTGACCCAGAATGGGTTGAAGCAATTCAAGCATTGCCATTGCCAAGTCACAAGAAGGCTCTTCAAATCTTCTTGGGAAGGATCAATTTTGTCCGCAGGTTTGTTCCAAACTTTGCAGCTCTCATAAAGCCAATAACACTGATGTTAAAGAAGATCATGGCATTTAAGTGGACATCTAAAGGAAAGGCAAGTTTTGAGGCAATAAAAGAGGCTATATCTCAAGCCCCAACTCTCGTCAATCAAGACTTCTCCAAGGACTTCATGCTATATGCCTTCGGTGGTGGAGACACAATTTCTACAATCCTGGCACAACAAAACAAAGAAGGATTAGAACAACCAGTTGCTTTCTTCAGTCAAGGCTTGGAGGAATACGAAACTAGATACTCTTTCATTGAAAAGCATGTACTTGCAGTGATCAGGAGTTTAAAGAAATTCAAGCACCTAGTATCAAACAACAAGATCCAATCATTGGTCTCTCATGCGGGAGTCAAGGACTTCCTTCTAAACAAGGCTCTGAATGAGAAGCGTGCAAGGTGGATAACTCGTGTCATGGAATATGACATCGAGATCAAGGTCACCAAACTAGTACGTGGAAAGGGACTATGTGAACAGCTAGCCTTGAGTCAACAGGTTGAAGCAGGTGATGAAAAAGAGACTGTCTTGGTACTACAGGATGGCCAAGAACATGAAAATGATGATGTGCCTACTCCTTGTTGGACTCAGAATATGATACACTTCCTACAGACAGGACTATGCCCTCCGGAAATGAGCAAAGCAAAGAGGAGATACTTCAGATTACAAGCCATTCCATATGTGCTTGTTGATGGTGTTTTGTTTAAGAAAGACATCAATGGGGTTCTATTGAGGTGCATTGGGACTGGTCAAATTGAGAGGGTGTTACAAGATTTTCACAATGGAGATTCTGGAGGACATTTTGCCCCATGAGTAATAGCTCTCAAGATAATAAAGGCAGGGTATTATTGGCCCACGGTGTTCAATGACTGCTATACATGGATAAGAAAGTGTAAGAAATGTGCACTCTTCACAGGAAAAGAAAGACTAGCAGCGCTTCCATTGCACCCAATCTTGGTTGACCAACCATTTTTGTAATGGGGATTGGACTTCATCGGGGTCATCAACCCAAACTCAAGCCAAGGCCACAAGTGGATTCTCACGGCAACGGACTACTTCACCAAGTGGACTGAAGTAGTAGCGCTCAAAGAGGCAAATGAGTCTAATATACTAGAATTTTATGAAGGAATAGTGACCAAGTTCGGTGTACCGGCCACTATCATATCAGACAATGCATTGGCATTCGTAGGTTCCAAGATTACAGAATGGGCTGTCAAGAATGGAATCTACTTGAGCACCTCTTCCAATTATTACCCACAGGGTAATGGACAGGCAGAGTCCACGAACAAAAATTTGCTAAGAATCATCAGGAGGACTCTGGATGAAAATCAAAGAACATGGCATACCAAGCTAAAATCAGCATTATGGGCTGACAGAATAACACCAAAGAGGTCTACAGGTAATTCCCCTTACAAGTTGGTCTATGGAAAAGAGGCAGTATTACCTATATCATTAGAACTGCCTGCATTGGAGTTCATGAAGCAGTTGGAGTTGGCTGAGTTCGAACCAATGGAGGCCAGGTATGCAGAGTTGATGGAATTGGAATAAATTAGATAACGTGTAGTTCAAACAATTGAGAAAGATCAGGCCTTAGTGAAAAGATGGTTTGATAAGAAAGCAAGAGCAAGGACCTTCCAGGAAGGGGACCTAGTTCTGAAATGGGATGCAGATTGGGAAAAACCAGGAAGGCATTCCAAGTTTGATGCCATTTGGAGTGGCCCCTACATGGTCATGGAATGTAAGAATAGCAATGCCTTCCAATTGTCTACATTGGACGGAGAAGAACTCCTGATTCCGGTCAACGGAATCTATCTTAAACATTGCTACTGAAAAGAAAAAGTTTTACCCTTGTAAATATTAGCCTAGATTTCAATTCCTCTAAGTGCGTATGCACATTGTCTTGTTTTAGTTAGGTTTCAATTTCCCTAAGTGCTTTGGCACATGTTTTGTTGCTCCTGGGTTGGTTTTCTATAGTTCAGCGTGCTCTCAGAGAAGGAGTTACGGTATCGGGCTCGGGATCAGATATCAGGTTGGTTTTAGGTTATTGCCTATGACTCCATGCCCAATGGATTGCTAAAAGGCCACTGACCTTCTACCTAGCAGGCAGGTGACCCCGAAAAGTCACCAAATTGTTATCCAAATTTCACCCCCCAGAGTTAATTTGATAACATGCATCAGAGTTTTTTAGTTCTAAGCAAGTAGATTGATTCAGGAGAAAATCGTAAAATTGGCTAATTCCTGCTCAAGGCCACCTTTGGGACAGTTGGAACAATTATACGTGGAAGGTGTGGATCGGCTGAAAAGCCTCTAGGTGGCCCAGACAGAAAAGGGACATCTGGGACAAATAGACGTGAAATGCCCGAATCGGTCGAAAGAAAGAAAATTTGTCCAAATTCCTTTACCGGGACATTTGGGACAAATGGACGCGAAGGACGCGAACCGGCCGGATCGGCTGAAATAGGAAACTTCAGCACAAGGACATTTGGGACAAAGGGACGCGCGGGACGTGGATAGCCGAAGGAGCTGAAAGCCAATCAGATCACGCCATGTGTCACCGGCAGAAAAGGGACGAGGAAGCCCATTTCAGGTAGATCGGAGGATTCTGTCCCGCGAAGCACTGGGAAATCCAGGAAAAAAAGATGCGGTGGACGCGAAAATCCAGCAGGCCCATGGACAATCACAGCATGACACGTGTCACCAAGGAAAAAGGTCTAAAAAGTCAAAGGGGCGATTTTTTGAAGGAAAAACCCGAACCAATGAAACAGTGCCACGTGTCCAAGTTTAAGGGCCCAAAATGAAATTTCAAAGGAAAACCCGCGAAAAGGTGGAGAGAGAGAATTACTCAGTGAATCAGGGCCTGCCACGTGTCGTCCAGATGGTAGAGTGCGGGAAAAGATTTTAAAACCTGTTCTTGCCTATTTTGTGCCCTAAATCTTCAGACCTTCGTATCTTTTGATCTAGAGCTCGGATTTGCACTTTCTTTATATCAACAGAAAGCTATTGAAATTATCTACATGATTATGGGGTCAATATTGCATTTTGGTGCAGTTTGGAGGAAGAAAATTAAGGAAACGTCTCTGACGCGTGGTGATAGACAGAAGTAATGCTTCAACTACCAACTTTAATGCAGCAGACAGCTCACCACTCCTGTTAGACAGCCCGCCGTTTTGCCAGAATCCGCCACTTCTGCCATAATGAGATGATTTTAAATGCTACCAAGAAGTGTTTGGGGCAGATTTTGGATTTTCTCTCTCTCCCCTCTCATTTCTTGATATATATTGTAAAGAGGAGCTTTTAACGGGTCAGACATTTTTGTTTTGCATCCTCCCTTATTCCCTCGCTTGCCAGAGAATTTGTGGAGCTTTCAAACCTCCCATATGGGTTGTAATGCCAATATTTTTTGCCTCTTGGCCACTCCAATGTACTGTATCGACTCGTGAGCAATAATATATGTGTTGTGATTGACTCTCGACCCTCTCATGTATTCATTGCTATCATTTTGATCTCTTATTGCAGTTTGGTTACCTGTGCATGGTGTTTGTATTACATCTATGTGGTCTGTGTTAAATTTGCAAAACGAGTGTCTAACATTCCTCGGTGCATCACCTTTGTAGTTTAGGTTTTATTCTATGCATTTCCTTACCCTGTCTCCTTGGCAAGTTAGATTAGGTTTTAGCAAACCCTCTGTATTTTTTGTGTGCATCTGAACAGAGGAATAGGAACCAGCCTTCTCTGGAGAATCTTTTCTCATCTTTATAAGTCCCATGCTTGGAGAAAAGATTCCATGTTGTGCAATCAAACTGGATGCCTGAACATCAACCTAGAAGCCTGATTTGCATCCAGGGGTGCTGTGAGTCTGCAACAACAGTTCCTACCTATCCTGTCCTCACTTTTGTTCCATCCAGAAAAAGTACTGATGTAACCTAGAATTGACCAAGAGTAAACCAGGCGTGTTGACACATCACTTAGCCTATACTGAGCGCTGACTTGAAGTGCGCAAAGGTACTAGGCCCCTCCTTAGAGTTGCTTGTGCAGGATGTGATCAAGATGAAGAGTTAATGCATTCATATCCATAAACAATATAAAATTTCCACAGAACATATTATAGATCTAGATCTCAAATAATCATGAATCAAATGATAAACATAATGAAATTATCCATGCAATAACTAGTTACAGTCATGTTTGACACTATTATTCACCTAACATGCTCCATTATATTAAACACAGTAAATACAGAAGCTTCTTACAATAATTAGTATCATAATATTATACGCGCATCAGATCTAGCATCATAACTCCATAATGGCTCAGTACTAATAAACTACACATCTCACTATATACTTATAGGGGTGGGGACTTGCCCTTCACCGCTTACATAATTAGAAAAATAGGCCGCATGATGAAAATAACCATGTGCCTTTACAATAATAGGCACACATGCAAGTGCACTAATAATAGATCTCTTATAGTTAACTGAAAGTAGTAATTATATTATTAACTTGAAATCATGCAAAGCTCTTAGTATACACTCTTCCCAAAATATCATTTTACATGCCGCACAAGTTTCCATCTGGTTGTGTGCCCCACACGCTATCTCCAAAAATATCCTGTAATCATAAAACGGCTAAGTCCTGGATCAATCCTTGTCTTTCACATGCGTTTCCTTCCCTATCCTTCCACGCCTTCAAATGTATCTTGCTCCTGCATGTGAATCTTCTGGGTGTTCCTTCCTTAATATCATCCTTTTGTTTGATCAACATTAACCCATACTAAACTACATTGCCGTCTCGACAATGTGGTTTCTTTCTGATGGATAAAAAGAATAAAGAATAATAATGGAATGAATGTAATGAATTACTTATATAAATAATGAATTTTTATCCTATAAACCCTATGTATCAACTGGAAGAATTAACTCTGAATATTCTTCTTTGATCTCCGCTTCCAAAGTTTTCCAATCAGTTAGCACAACTTCTATCTTTTTTGAAATATCTGCTGCAATTGAATCCAACTCATCATGGGCAATCTCTTTCTTTTTGTTTTGCAATACCAAAATGATGTTGGACATAACAGACATCCTTCCTTCCAGAATATCCATCTTCTGGGCTATAAGCTTTCCAATTTCATCCATCCTTTCCTTATGGGGGTCTTGGGCTACTGTAAGGGCCTCACGCTTTTGATTTACTAGTGCTAATCTCTTTGCGCACCCCAAAGTCTCATCCTTCATTGCCTTTAGGACTTAATTATATTCTACCATCATCCTGATTCTGATTACTACTTCTGGAGCTGCACAGAGGTTCAAAGCCTGGTCTTCTTTGTTCATCTCTTCCTGCAAAATTTAGAGTAATGCCTCGAAAGATGAAAATTTTCTAACCACTGAGGCCCTTTCTCTCTCTACTTCGTTCTCAGGGTCCTTTGGTACTGGCATGCGAATGGGTCCATCCTCAAGTACCAAATCAACTAAGGTACGCACATAATGCATAGATGAAGGGAAACTTTCAGGTACCTTGGACTCCAAGTGTGGTCTTATTTTTAGGACATGATTACCAATTTCCTCTGCCATGCTAATGAAGGCCTCAATCTTCTTCTATTCTAATTCCTTCTCTCCTTTTAGACGCACTATTTCTTCAACTTTGGCCTTGTTATCTTCTCCTAGTGCTCTAATATTGGAAAACTTATCAACATTCCTCTTCGCCACCTCTGTATATACTTTTACTAAGGCATTACTCACATGTTCATAAGACATGAAAGTGGGCTTGATAGTTATGTGCATATTCTGTGGTGCCTTTTTCATTCTTATTGACACACAAGAATCTTCACATACATCAAAATTGGGTTCATTCATGTGAGTTTACATGGACCAAGAAATTTTTTTCCTTGTGCATGTGGTAGCCATGTCTAGGTCCATCAACTCCCATCCATACAACTCCTCGAGGCCCACTGTATTCTGTAATTAGGTGTGAAAAATTTTACCTGTGTCCTCGTCATATCCCATATGTGGAACATTGTATTATCCACTTGTTATCTTCATTATTGGCCCCTTAGGTACTTGAGCGCCAAGGTTTGGAGTTGGATATTCAATGTTTTGAGTGGTATTATGTTCTAGTTCTTCTGCCTCTTTCACTCCTTCCTCTCTATCCTTCATATCTTCATCCCTAGCTTCTTCCACTTCTTCTGGTTGTACAGGAGTTCCAGAAATGCTCTCTATAGACTCCTCCACCTCCTCATTCAGATTCAGCTTCCTCCTTTTCCTCTTAGTTGTTTCTTTCTGAGGAGAGAATCGTGGAGCCCTCCTAATAGACTGTGGAATTCCCTTGACTTGTGTCCTTATTCTTTTGAATACCCTTTTGAAATAATGCTCTCCTTGGACTACTTCCAAGTCCTCTTCTTATTCTTGTGGATGAGGTGGAGTACCCATGCGCTTAGTATCCATTATATTTGTGGGCTACCTCTGAAGTCTATGTTCTAGGCCACCACTATCTTCACGTTATTCTTCCTCCTCATCCACTACTATAGTTTTTGCAGGCTGTGGGACTGGCACGTTCTCTACAGTGTGTTTACCTTTAGGTGGTCCTGGGAGTACGAAATCATTTTATACATAATTATTATTATCCAACTTAGGCTTAAGCTGAAGGCATATGAGCACGACTCCAATGTCCCCAATAACCAAGCTTACAGACTTCATTCTTAAAATGTCTGAAACGAACATCTCAATATAAGCAGTCCGGCCTAGATGGACATATGTTTTTCTCAAAGTGTAGTACTCACAATCTACCTTATCTGCATTAAAAATTAGTAAACGTGCATCAATGAATCAGTGGAATGATGCCTAGAAGTAGCCCGCTATGAAGGAATATGACAATTTGCACCATGGGATCCATGTCCCATCCCTCATAGAAAATCGTGTGATGCAGAAGTGTTGGTACACTGCGAATTATACTTCCTTGCACACCACCGATGGCAACTCCTTAGGGATGCACCACTCCTCTTCAAATGACATGTGGATCCAATCATACCACATCTTCGACCTCTATTTAAATGGTCCACTCATCGATCCTTCACATAAATATTTGGTGAATCTTTCTGCAAGAGACTTGTTCTCCACGGCATATTCCCAAATATTGTTCTTTGGCCCATTGGGTACTCCAATTTTTATAAATACAAGCGACAGTAAGATAGTGTCAAAACTGATTTTATCACCTGTGCACAATTCCTTGATGACAGTTTTTACAATGTAACCTGCTATGTTATAGACTACTCCCTAAGACATTTTCCCCACGACATGGAGCCACATGGTATTCACCTGCGACCATCTTCTTGTACCACTGGGTACTTCTTCAATTTATCAATGTCCCTTCCACATGGACCCTTTATATATCCTAACTTCTTTTGTGTTTCCACAATTGCTACTTTATCAGTCAAGTCACTATCAAGGTCTACCCCTATCCCCTTTAATCCTTTTAACGTTGAAATTAGGTCTGCTGTAATCCTTACCCTTCGTCCGGTAAAATAGAAGAATTCCTCATGGACTCTAATCATTAGCCACTGGTATAAAGGTTCATACTTTCCAAAATACGGGAGCTCATACAACTGATAGCCTCCTACTTGGTTTAATAATTTCTTCCCAGCATCATCATACACTGGCATATCTTTCACCGTGTGCTTGTTGGTCTTCGTACTCAACAACGCGTCCAACTCTTTCTTGTTATCAGAATTACGGTGGTTGTAATCACTTATCTTACAGATGTGGATGTGGGAATCCTAATATTGTCTAATTATCACACCTTCTGGGTACTGCATCTCTAAGAAATTATTCTCGGGAGCAATTTCAACTTCTGCCTCCACTTTCTTCTTTCCTTTGGCTCTTGCGGCATGTCCTTTCTTTGGTGCCATATGAAAACATCAACTATCTATCTTATATAGTGAGAAAATCCAAAACCTATCTCGAATCTGTGTGTCCTAGTTTGAAACTACGTGCCCTAGCTCTTTCTCAATGCCTCTGCTTCACTCAAACCCTTCACCAATTTGGCTACAAGCTTCTTCTGCACAAAAATCTGCTCTCCAAATCTAGTTTCACACTCTCCGCACCTTAATACACTTTGCTCGACTCGGTCACACTTAGCTTGTTCAAATTATTGCAATTACAACAGTAAAAATGAACTTTCATCACATCCTTATATATATTTTCAAAAATTTAGTGTATTTATTACTCCTTCACCTACCAACAAGCCTCTCATTAATTGACCATTTTCACAATTTCCGTGTGGTACATCTTCACGCCGAAGCTATAACCTTCTAGCGCGCCTTCCTACCTTCTAGCCGCAGACTTCTCTTCAGTGCACTTCCATGCGACTGAGTACCTTTCCAATGTGCCTTCCCTTGGTAGTCTCCATGGCCTCTGCTTACCTTTTGTTATACTATTCCTTCATTTATCTCCATCTATGGTCCTCGTTTAGAAGCAATCTCCTTTACAACAATTTTTTTCCAAACTTGAATAACACTTGTAGCCATTTTTTCCTTTATGTGTACCTAGTTGTAAATAGCCACCCCACACAAATGGTATGTGCAGTCCTCTGTGCATAAAAAATCCTTCAAATGGTAATTATCTTCCAGCGCAGAAACATGTTTATTGCACAAAACACCAAATAAATCGACAAATCATAACAACAAAGAAGGAAATACATTAAGGGAATACATAAATGAGAACCTAATCTAAATGACAACACTGCCTTATTACAAACATCAAGAAGAATTATTTATAGTGGGTCTTCAGCCTACTCCCGTTGAAGTAACTGGGTAACTGTATTCCATCAAGTGCCTCTAACTAGCAAGCAACTATTTCAATTATGTGAGTTATAACATACGGTCCTAGCCAATGCACTTTAAGTTTGTTTGGATGGCGTAGAAAATTAGAATCATAAAGGAGCACCATTTGTCCAATCTCAAACTTTTTTTCTTGGATGTGCCTATCATGTCATGCTTTTTGCCTGGCCTTTTCTTGATTTTGACTCCAACGTGCTATTTCTCATCGTTCATCTAACTTTATCGAATTTTCAATTCATTATTCTAATGCTTACTCATCAACCAGACCTCCAACGTGCACAATACACAAAGAAGGTAACGTGAATTCCATAGGAAGAACTGCTTCCATGACAAACACTAACTGAAATGGTGTGGCCTTGTTCAACCTTTTATATGTTGTTATATACTCCCAAAGCACGACAGAAACTTTATCATCCCAATCTTTCCTTCCAACATCTCAATTTTTTGTCAATGTTTGGCTCAAATTTTTTTTGAAGGCCTCAGCAGTCCCATTTTCCTAAGGATGATAGGGTGTAGTCTTATGGTGTGCAATCATAAATTCTTCGAATAATATCCTGATTGTCTCATTGAAAAAATGTGTGCCCCTATCACTTGTCAAACTTAGCGGGCATCCATACCTTGTAAGAATATTTTCCCATAAAAACCTGGCTATTGTAGCTACTGTACAATCCTTGGTAGGTGCTGCTTTTACTCACTTTCTGAAATAATCTGTGTAAGTGATGATGTAGCCTAATCCAATCCTACGCGCGGCTAGTGAAATAGGACCCACAAAGTCTATAGCCCATTTTTCAAACGGTTATGCACTAGGAATAGGTCGTAAAGGCATTTCATCTCTTTGCCCTAGTTTTCCAAGGAGCTAACAATGATCACACGCCTTACAATACACCTTACAATCCTTATACAATGTCTCCCACCATAATCTAGTGAGTAGAAGTTTTCACGCAGTCGCATCACCTGCATAGTGCCCACTTGCAATACCACCATGGGCCTCTCCCATGATATCTGTGTGATCATGCTCTAATACACATCGGAGCAATATTTCATCTTGCCCTAGCTTGTATAGGTCACCATTGATCAACATAAAAGGTGCCGTGTGAATTGCTAGTTGTTTCTTCTCTAAGGCCTTTAGTCCTTCTAGTGCCACACCTGTGCGTAGAAAGATAAAAATATCCTCCAAGACTGAAGGTGCGCAATGTAACTTGTATAACTGTGCATCTAGCATTGTATCTTCAATTGTTTTCTCGTCTTCCCCTAATTGTATCCTTGATTAATGGTCTGGGCCATAATTACTTTTCCCTGGTTTTACCACAACTGTAAAATAAAATTATTGGAATAAGAACACCCATCGACATATGCATCCCTGTAAGATGGGCTTATTTACCAAGTATTTCCATGTCATTTGATCGGTATAAAATACAAATGGTGTTACTAGCAAGCATTTTTGGAATTTATGTAGTGCATAGATCATTGACAAGGATTCATGCTCAGTGGTTGTATAATTCTTCTCTGTAGGGGTAAAATTTCTACTAGCAAAAAATATAGAATGATCTATAATGCCTTCTCCAGGTTGAGCTAATACCGCACCTGGCCATGCTAGAAGCATCCACATGTACATAAAATGGTTTGTCCCATGAGGGAACGTGCAAAATAGGTGGTGTTGTAAGTTTCTCCTTCAATGTCTCGAATGAGCACTGCAGCGGTTCCCCCCAATAGAATGTCCCTTTTCCTTTTCGTAACTCTTCTAAGGGTGTGGTAACCTTAGTATACCCTTTGATAAATTTTATATAATACCCAGTGTGACCTAAGAATCCACACACCTCACTTTGATTGGTAGGTTCTTCCAGGCCTATAATAACTGCAACCTTAGCTGGATCAACCAAAAAACCTTCCTTGCAGATGATGTACCCTAACAAAGTGCCAAATGGTGTAGTAAATACGCACTTATTGATGTTCAAATAGATGTTTAAATTTATAAATATTTCACACATTAAGAGAAATTGTCACAATGATCCTTAACAAATCCATACATCGTCCAATCATCCAAGTAAACTTGTAAAAAGTTGTGGATGAAATCCTAGAATGCTTGAATAACTATACATGAAAATACAGTAGGTGCATTTTTAAAACTGAATGACATCATAGTATATGAAAAAATTCCCCATTCAGTGGGTTGTTTTCTCTTGATCCTCCTGCACAATCCTGACTTGATGATACCCAGAGAATTCATCTATAAAATAATAGATTTCGTGCCTTGCATCGACTTCTAATATCTCCTCTATGAAAGGTGTAGGAAAGGGATCAATTATACATATAGCATTTAGTTCTCTGTAATCCACACAAATCCTAATCTGACCATATTTCTTTATACTAATAACCATGGGGCTAACCCACTCAGAATCTTCTAGGGGCTTGATGATGCTAGATTTCAACATCTGGTAAATTTCTTCCTTAATTTTTACTTGTAAATCAGGGTTCATTCTGTAGGGTCTCTTCCTGACCAGCTGTGCACCTTCTGTAAGTTTGATCTTCATCTCTCCTAATTATTCATGCATGCCTTTTAACTCATGGTATCCCCTAGGAAATAAGTCCTGAAAGTATCATAATAACTCTATGATTTTTTCCACTTCAGAGCCATACCAATAATCCCCAATTATGACCTCCTTAGGTTTAGAATTTGTGCCAACATTAACTCTCTTTGTCTTCATAGGCTCATGATATGTGTGAGTGTTCCTATCTACACTATCTTAAACCTCGCGCGTCCTTATCGAATGGTCGACATCCAAATTTTCTACTTCTTCATCATCCACTATGTAGACCATCTTTCCTTCTTCTTTATCAAAGCAAGCACACTAAAGTAACATGGCGTCTGTCTCTTCTTCTTCATCAAAACACGCTCCTGAGTCTGTCTCACAAAATAAATACTGAATGAGTTCTTCTACCTTTGCACTGTCTCCCATAGTTAAGATATTTATAACCCTTAATGCCTCTTCTACTGAGGGTTTAGTAGAGAAGTAGTCAAAATTTTGGACCATTCATGCAATCAAATCTTGATAATTTCCATTCTCTCTATGTAGCTCTGCATATACATACAAAGTACATGTGTAGCCTTGTAAAGTGGAATAAAATTTGTACACCCAGAGTGAAGGTGGTAAAGCTTCCTGCCCCTTTGTCGAGAGGCTCTCACATTACTGAATGTGGTGTTAAACAAGTTGATTACCATGATAAGTGTAAATTTGAGTAGTTCCATTGCTTCTGAAAAACTGAGTTATTAGAGCGATCCTGACTGCATTCCATTCTATAAGATTATCTCTGTGAACCACCTACCAACGTGCTTCCATCTCATGTAGGGTATATGCAAACATATTTCTTGTCTCAACTTGGTATGTCCATTTCTCCTCTATAGCACGCAGGAATACCATAGGGTCTTCTCCTCCATTTTACCGAGGTACAAGGTTGTTACCTATCCTTCTAACATAGCGAGGTCCACTTTTTTGCACAAATGTGCTTCTCACTTCATGCCCTAATAAATCATAAGTACCACGAGACCAATTATCACAAGCAATACTTGTAGTATCACTAATAGACTGTGCATCTTCCTACTAAAGGATTCATTCCTTAGATGGCTGAAGGACCTCTAGGTCTCAAATGACGTGCACATAGATCCTATTTAGATCTTCCTCACTCAAAGGCTCAACATACGGCGTAAATTTCCCATCTATTAAAGGGATTATAACTCTTTCCTCCTTATTCTAAAAACTGATATATCCTTTGTTGAACCGTAAATTAGCATTATTTTCATAACATCAAGGGCACCCAAGTAGATTTAGGAAACTGTCTGCTTCTGCAAGTGCTAAAACCTCAAAATCCCCAGTGAATTTGGCCCTGTGTATAGTAATGGATGCATATTTTAAAAATCCTATGGGAGTGGCCTTAGTTTGATTAGCCATAAATAACACATTGGAAGATAGCTGCATAGAGGTCTCCCCATTTGCACCCATACATCTAAAGTAAGAACATTAACTTCCACGCCTGTGTCAATCAATATATTTCTCAAAATCTATCCATCCACAACAACATTCAAAGTGATCTCCTTGTCATAGTCTATGCTATCAGGGGGAATATTTGCATGCAAGATCTATCGTCCATTCTCAATACCTGCATGCAGAGTGTTTCCCTTTAGCCTATTCCCTAATAATGGAATGATATTCTCTTGGCGAAGCATTTTGCACACCTACCTTAAGTCATCAATATCATATTGGACCTTCTCTGCTACCTTCTTTTGTTCCATCTTTCATGATTGTTCTTTTAAACACTGTATTTCCCCCTGAAGATTTTCTGAGGACCTCCATGGTCTCTTGATAAACCTCCTTCTGATGGGTAGGATCTTGGTACCTCACATGTAGAACCTCCTTTTTAGTGATAGTAGGATTCTGCTATAACTCTTCTTTGGCATGCACCACTTCAGCACATGTAGTAATATTTACAAGTAATACTTCAGGTTCTGGTGTCAACTTGGGCATCCACTAATTTTCCACAACGTGTTGTATCCTAACCATCCCTACGCCTTTGTTTTCTTGTTTATACTGCTTACTAAGATGTTCATATAACTCTGGGCATTCCTCATAGATATGATTCTTCCTAGAGAAAGAACATGTAATATTCTGGGGACATTCACGCCTGTAGTGGTCAGGAGATCTGCATGTAAACACATCTTATGAGGAAACTCACCTCATTTACCACCACGTTCTCAGCCTCCAAATGCACCATGGTATCCACACCCTCTACCATGACCTCCTTCAAAACTCCCCTCATTCTGATCATATTGCATTTAATTGTGATCCCGATCTTGGTGCTCATTCTTTCCTTTAGAGTTATATGATACGCTTGTCTGTTGCACACCAATATATATGGCATCATGGATCTAACCAATCAATCTATAGTCCTTTGTATCGTGAGTCGTAGACCGAAAAATATTAAAATAACAAGATACATTCTTCCTTATCGCGCATTATAATAATGAGCAACGGCTAGCATCATGGTTTAAATGACATATCTCATAGTCTAAGGGCAATGAATGCACTTATCCGCGGGAAAACTATCCTTGGTGTGCCCTTCCACTTCAAAATCTATACACCAAATCCCCGTGCACGTCTCATTTGCTGAATTTTCCGGTAGTTTCTCCAACTGCTTTGTCATAGTTACAATTTTTGCTTCCAAGAATGGGCTAACTCCAGTGTCTATACTCCCAACTGCCTCAGCGTGTAAAGCTGCTTCAAGTGCTTCACATGGATCAGTGTATGTCTTATGTGATAGTGCCCTTCTAAAAGGTGTGATTAGACCTCCAACAAATCATTGTGCACGCTAGCTTGCATTAATATCATAGGAAATCTTAGATCAAAGCATTTTGAAGCAGGCGTCATACTCTTGGACACTCTCAGTAGTGCCTTGTTTAATATCCTTGAGCGTGCTTATACTCTTTTGCTCAAACTTAGGGATATATAACTCTTTTAAGAAAGCATATTTTAATGCTGCATAATCTACGCAAGTTTGATCAGGGCCAAAATTTCTATACCAACTGTGTGCATGTCCCTACAATGTAGTCACAAGTTGGCTTGCCTTGCACTTAAAAGACACGATTCCTTTTGTACACCACAATATCTCACACATGTGCATGTTTTTAGTAGCATATTCTATGCCCCTATACTCTGGAAGACGAAGGGACATCTCCATATAAATATTCTGGGGTTGGTGCGGACCATACCCACCTGATCCAAAACCTCCTATGTTACCTCTGCCTCTAGAACCACCAGATCCACCAGAGCTAGAACAATCTATACCTCCTGATCCTCCACCTGTAGTTGGGAGTGGACCAGAAGATGTACTTCCTTGTGGCCCAAGAGTTATACTGAACTAAACCCTTACGGTCTATGAGGTGGTACCACTCCTCGAAGTGAGTCCAAAATTCTACATGCTCACATTTTGTGTGAATGATGCGCCTGAAAAAGTAGCCCCAAACAACAACGAAGACGTATTCCCTACCATCGATGTGCTTGTTATCTAACTTACCCCTACTCTCCTACTACCTAAATTAACTTGCTAACTACTTTTTGTACTAGATACTAGAAAACCAAGTACAAGGGCTAGGCTGCCTAGCAGGTTCAAATGTGCACCCGCGGATGAGGTCGTCTCTATTGGCATGCTTCCTTGTGAGGCCGAGGAGGGTTACTTGTCATGCTTTCCCAAATGGGGGAGTTCCTGATGATCTGGCTTCACTCCTTCTATGTGAGCTCCAAATCCTTCACGAGCCATCTCTCTCCTTAATGCCATCTGCTCTGTAATTTCATGATAATTCTCTATCTCCCTCTCGCGTGCCTCATTATACTTAAGCTACCTTTATTCTCTCTACCTTGCTATCGCTAAGTATGCTATCCTTCACCAATCCTTCTCCTACCCCCGTGCATGGTGAGGTTTAGCTAGCCATCAATTTTTCTTCCAAGTTCAGGGTTACCATCAGAATCTTGATTACCAGAGGAATGCCTTGCAAATAGGTTCCCCTAGGATAACGTAAAAAATGAAACTCAGCTACCTTCGGGCAAGAATAAGTAGAAATTGAGTACTCCAGAATATAACTATTCAAGATGACATGGAACTAAGTATCCACAAAGTGCATCCAAATCAAATCAACATCATAGAGGGATTGAAATTATTCCTGCATCCAAACAAGTGTGTGATACCTCCAGTTTCATTTAAATGCATAAGCAACCAACAACTCATAGATTTCTACCGGAAAGATTACAAAGAAGCTCTCATACAAATACTCATATAGACTCTATTCCACATACGTGTGTGCATTAAACTCAGATCCAATGTTGAACCTCCGTGCATACTCTTTTTCTTGATATTTTATCCACTCCTCAACACTTGCTAGGGTCAACCGGTACGTCTTCATTACGAACCATCCTAAAAAGAAATGAAAAAGAGGTCCCAGAAATGGAACCAATGATGCAGCCTAGAATTTACCAAGAGTAACCTAGGCGTACTGACACATCACTCAGCCTAGACTGAGTGCTCACCCAAAGCACACAAAGGTACCAGGCCCCTCTTTAGATTTGCTTGTACAAGATGTGAACAAGATGAAGAGTTAATGCATTCGGGTCCATAAACAATATATACTTTCCACAAAACATATTATAGATCTAGATCTTAAAAAATCATGAATCAAACGATAAACATAATGAAATTATCCATGCAATAACTATTTGTAATCATGTTTGACACCATTATTCACCCAACACGCTCCATTATATTAAACACAGAAAATACAAAAGCTTCTTACAATAATTAGTATCAAAATCTTATGCATGTATAAGATCTGATAGCATAACTCCATAATGGCTCACTACTACTAAAATACACATCTCACTATATACTTATAGGGGTGGGGACTTTCCCTTCAACACTTACATAATTCCTAAAATAGGCCACATGCTGAAAATAGCCATGTGCCTTTACAATAATAGGAACACATGCAAGTGCGCTAATAATAGATCTCTTATAGTTAACTGGCAGTAGTAATTCTATTATTAACTCGAACTCATGTAAAGTGATTAGTAGACGCTCTTCCGAAAATAACATTTTTCATGCCATGTAAGTTTCCATCTAGTTGTGTTCCCCACACACTATCTATAAAAATAGCCTGTAATCATAAAAATAGCTAAGTCCCGGATCAGTCATTGTCTTTCGCGTGCATTTCCTTCCCTATCCTTCCTCACCTTCAAATGTGCCTTGCTCCTGCACATGAATCTTCTAGGTGTTCCTTCCTTAATAACATCCTTTTTTATGATCAACAAGTACCCAAGTTAGAGCCGGTTGTTGTCATGATAAATTTTTAGCCTGAAAAATTAAAAAAAATGCCATGACAACCTAAACCACATTTGAAAATCCTTCTCACAATCGATGTAAACATGTCCTTCAGCCAACTCAATCATTATGTTACCCTCATAATGTCTAGTAAGAATGTGATAATATTATTTTTAATTGTGTTTCATGTGTAGGGGATGTTATTCAATATGATCCATGAAGGTATTTGGAACCAAGCAAAGACAAGTGTTACTAGATGCCTAAAAGACCTATTTACAGAATTTTTGCATTTGGTGGGCACCCCCCAGGAATGTACAGGGAAAATATAAATCATCTAGGAAGTGTGTTCCAGAGCTTTTAAATCATCTGAGGAAGTTTAGGATAATTCAACAAGAAACATCAGGGTTAGGAACAAGTTGTGTAACACTGGGCTATTTGTGGCATGGTGTAAGGAAATGAAAGTAATGAAAAAGATACTCAGGTTAATCTGATTATTTCATAAGCCTCAAGATAATTTGGGAAGTGATTAGATAATATTTATAAATCTACAACAGCCTACTTCACATTACAAAAGGTTTCAAGAAATTTTTTGCTTCATATTTTGATATATTAGCCTGGTAGTGCAGATGAAGACCTCTGATCGCGGTGGAAATTATACTGAATATTCTAGGAGTTATGGGAAGAGTTGAGACCTATTTAAAGTATAATTTGATATATGTAATTCCATCTTCATATCCAATGTTTTGGTTATCCTTTTCATTATTATACACTTTGGTGGGAGTTCCTTTCACCGACGCACAAACTCGAGCAGAATTGAAAAGGGGGAATTTGTTATTTCATATAGATTTTTCTACCAAAAGTGGTGGAAATGATCTCATCAACCCTTTTGGAGTCAAAATGATATATGTTTTTCCTATAGAACTCTTAGGGAAGCTCCCAGGGGAAGAAAGCACTCTTAGATGGCTATTTTAACAGTGTTGGGTAAAGGCAAGGCTTCCAAAAGTAGCAAGGTGCACTTGGATACCCATGATGTCCATTTTCACTTTGACCAACTTCAACGGGCACATTATAATGGGGCACCATGGTGAGATAATAACTTTTAAATTTTGTGTCACATAAGAGCTCACTTGGTGTGTTAGGAATTTGTTATGCACTCATAATTCCTTTTGGCCCCTTCCTCATGATGTGTGGACCCTAGGCATGCTTATGATGGATTTATGTCCCTTATCCCATTGTAAAATGGACATTGGGGACATCAAAATGTGTCATCATGTTGAGGAGAATCTTTCATCACTTAAAACCCAACTTCATGTGTTAGAAACAAGTCATCCACTCACCAATTAAACATGGCCTCTCCCCATGAGAGTCTGACCATTGGCACACTTTCTCAATCTTTCTATCCCTTATCCAATTTCTAAAGGGACATGGGGGACATCATAATTCACTGCCATGTGATCTCTCCCTCTCCCCTCACTTAAGACGTGCAAATTTTCTCCCTAGGCTTGATTTTTAAACACTCTATATTGCTTGTTTGACCCCCATCTCACGAAGCCTTCACCCTTGGAGAATTTTTCACACCTTTCTATCCCTTTTTCCCTTACTAAATGTTTTAAGGGACACAGGGATAACATAAACCCATTTAGAAAGTTTTAACCTACTCTCATTTTCCATGTAACTTGGGTTAAGGAAGAATGGTCAAGGGTGAGTTTGAGGACGAGTTATCTAGGTTAGTGTTAAAAGGAAAGTTTAAATAAAAAAATTAACCATTTTTTGAGTCATTTTTCATGTTTGGTTTCCCTCCATTGTTTCTGGTATGCTATTATGCTACCAAAATTTATTGAAACCCTCAATTGAAAACCACCTTTTTTTCATTTCTCCCTAATCTTTGCTCTATTTCCCATGAAATTTTGCATGTAGCTTCTACTCCTGAACGTCTTGAAGATGATGTAAACCTCATTTCCATTTATGTAATCCATATTTTATAGTAGATCCTTGAAAATTTCAGCATGAAAGTTTTCCTTTTTAGATCCCAAGAGTTATGACAATTAAAAACTCCTGAAAATTGGAGCATGAATTCCCATTAAAATTCCTAATCCAATGAAACAAATTTCATCTCAATCGGACACCCAAAATACATGGTTATAATTTTAGTAAGTTGGCATATGAGACTTACTAAAATTATTAAATTTTCAAGACAAAGAAGAAAAAATTCTGAAACCCTTGTACAATTCCCTAAGTCCAGAACTCAACAAACTGCAAAATTGGGAAAATTTACTTGTTAGTGAGAAAATTTATCGGTTGGAAAAATTAGATGTCTACACCAACATTCATGGGGCTATGTCCCTCTGTATTGAATGGTACAACTCCCATTATTTAAAGTAAACTAATATTAGTCCTATCTAAATGTCGTGGGTGGCCAAATTGGTCGGGGATCACACATGGACACTCCACTGAACCTGTGGAAAAGTGCTTATACATGGGTACAAGGGAGGAAATTACAAAAATGAAGGGAAAAGGGGGGAAATTATGAAAGGAAGATTACTTCTGTGAGTAGATTTTAGAGCTCACACCTAGTAACTGGAGTAGTTTGACCTTCAATATAGAGGAAAGCACAGTGAAGCTAGCGGGACCAACGAATTAAAATTCCAAGTTTTTAAATTCATCTATCGAGGACACCAAGTTCCTCTCCAATTCTATACGAGATCAACTATTCTTGCAAAGTGCATAAAAGAGAGAAATAGAGGAAAAAAAAGAAAGGGAAATAGAATAAGTGTAGCTTTTATTCCATGTGTAGTGATGAATACAAAGCTTCAACCAAGCTATCACAATTCACAATGCTACATAGCAAGAGTTCTTAAAAATTTAGAATCCCTTAGAATGGAGAGGCCATCCCAATTTATAGTAGTCTAAATTTTACTTTCACCTCCCTCATATGACTCTTCATTTCCATATTCCACTCATGACCTTTCATTTTCCATGAATTAAGTATTTCTCTTATAATTTGAGAAAATACTTTTACAAATTTAAAATAGGTCACTTAAGTGAATAGGAAGAAATACAATGATGAGGCATAACGAAGAATTAGAATAGAGAGAGAAGAAAGAGAGGGAAGGGATGAATGGAAATCACTCCTTGCGATAAACTACTTTAAATTCCCCGATGTAGTCCTGAAATTTGAGTGAAAATTTATGTCGTTGGTGATCCTCTACACTGATGAAGATTGCTCCCTTGATTTCCTTGTGAATCATTTAATCATGTTGCAGACAAGAAAAATTCCTTTTGGCAACCTATAGACACCTCAAAATGAGTGTTTAGAAACAATACTGAATGTAACCTCTGGTGACCACGGGAATTGCTCTTGGAGATCCCTTCTAAAGATGTTGAAGCTTTAGGAAAAATCTTGTCCTAACTCCTTGCAACACTGCCACACTGCTTAGCTGATTTGAACATGATCCTAATAAAACACATTATGAAAGTTTGACAATGTCAAATGTGAATTCCACCTCCCACATGAGTGTCGAAAGACACTGTTGAGATCCATGAAAGTGACCTCACTTGTATAGTTCTCCCCCTTGAAAATATAAACTTCAATCTTCCTTGACACCTACTATATTTGTAAAAGGAAACTATTTTTAACAAGTGTCAAGAATTTTCCCTTTCTAGGCTCCAAGTAGTGAAATCAACTTGAATGTTCAACTCCTAGTGTGATCTTTCTACAAAATCCGCCCTTTGGAGTAACCAAGATATTTTTAGTAAGTGCTCACTAGACAACTTCCTATTTTTAGAAAGTGCACAAATTAGTTTTTACAGACCTCAGATGATTATGGTAGCTCGAATTACCCTTTCTCCATGTGTTCCCCTCACCTTCTAGATTGATTTACTATTTTTAAAAAGTGTCTGTGAGATCACTTACTATATTTAGTAAGTGTCAATATTGAACAAAGATTTCCATTTCAATGAATTTTTCCTATGATACCTCTTCTATGTTCACCATCTCCTTCGTAGGTTCTTCAATTGATGGCTTTCCCAAAATAATAGCCCCCTATGCAGAAGACCTAATATTTTTAAAAATTAATCCTCCGCTGGTCGGAATGTTGTGAAACAATTTTTTTTGATATGGGATTTTTCCCAATATCACCCCTTTGATATCTTAGAGCTACTCGATCAACTGTTTGGGAAATTCTAAACTTTCAAATTTCTGACCTGGTAGTACCTTTGAACACAGAAACCATTAATGGATATCTTAAATTGCAGGTATTTTTTTATCCTCTGTTTGTGATGAAAATCACATTTTTGATATGGGTTTTTTATTCTTGGTCCGCTGGTGAATTTTTTCTTCAAACCAGTTGACAGTTTGATGAGAAATCTGACTTTTCTCTTCGATGAGCCAGATGGAAGATTTATTCGTTGTGAGAAGTATGAGTAGCATAATGAAGATTTTAAGGTGGGGTTTTAATGTATTTTGAAAGATAAGAACACAACGAAAAATTTATCTTCATTTCATGCACCAGTTAGCAAGATCTATTCGGATCTTTGGTCTATGGCAATGTAGTTTTCAGATGTTTTTTCTTTTTTGTTCTTCATTCTTCATTATTCGTTTATCAATATTCCTTATGATACGTTCATATTACCATGGGGTATAGGATTTCATTTATGTAGTGAATCTGGTTTTGAGTTCATTAATGGTGAAGTGACGTCAAGAAGTTATAGAGGAAGTTGCAGAGCAAGCTGTGCACATAGAAGTTAAAAGTTATAAGCAGGAAGTAGGAGGGGTTTTAAAAATTAAAAAAATTCCAAGAAGGGAGTGATGAATAATTTCATGTCCCTAATGACCCTTAAGCATTAAGGTATGTTAGGGACATCAAATTACACGTGACACCTGGTTGTGACACGCGGCAAAGAT
Source organism: Taxus chinensis (assembly GCA_019776745.2). Classification (NCBI taxonomy): domain Eukaryota; kingdom Viridiplantae; phylum Streptophyta; class Pinopsida; order Cupressales; family Taxaceae; genus Taxus; species Taxus chinensis. Next base: position 31,111,442 of record CM034151.1, read on the forward strand.
CCGACGACATGGGATTTGAGAAAAAAACAACTTTAAAGCACTAGGGGGTTGGAAGTTGGTCACATGAGGAACCATGAGGCGTATTGGAGGGGCTAGGAAAATTTTCTTGACCTTGATGTCCCCCTTAAAAAAGGGATGAGAAGGACATTAAATTACATAGCGTGCTTGGTGATGACACATGGCACTTGATTTGACGGTAGGGGATGTAGGCTCCACTAGCTCCCAAGAGCTGAACTAGTGGTCTGAGATGTCGCATGAGGATCCAGGGGGATTGTAGGGGCTGGGAATTTTTTTTTTACCTTGATGTCCCTTCTCTTTTGGGACATAAGGTACATGAAATTGTGCTAGGCTCCTGAAGCTGACACGCATCCTGTTCAAAATTTGACTAACTCCCGAACTCGCTCCTAAAGGGAAACTTGAAACGGTGATAATGTGATCTTCCAATGGATTTTTTAGATGAAAATTTTCTATGATATTCACTTAAAATTTCCTTCTGAATCCAATGGTGATGTTCTTATGTCTTGATTCCTCCATTTTATCCCTATAAAAGTAGATTTTTGATCTAGTACCCCACCTATGCATGAGAAAAACTTCTTGTAGACCCATTACGACAAAATGTTGTCAAAAAATAATTTCACCATATTTTATTCCTTGGAATTAAATTTCTGACGATGTTTTGTTTTGATCCTAACTCTATTCGGAGCTCCCAGAATCACCTTCCGAAGCTCAACAACTGTTTTGGCCTTGTGCACTATCTGGGCCTGTGAAAAAACCTATTTCAGACCTATTTCTCAAAGGTTTTGGGGAAATTATTATTTCACCATATTGTAGGTATTTTAATTCCCTTTTCAATGATGTCTTTTTTTTCTCCTAACTCCATCCAGAGCTCCCGGAATCACCTTCTGAAGCCTAACAACTGTTTTGGCCCTGTGCACTGCCCGAGCCTAAGAAAAAACCGATTGTAGACCTATTGCACCAAGGTGTTGTGGAAAGTATGATTTCACCATATTCTAGGTATTTTAATTCATTTTTTTAATGTCTTTTTTTTCTCCTAACTCCATCCAGAGCTCCTGAAATCACTTTCCGAAGCTCAACAATTGTTTTGGCCCTGTGCATTGTGTGGGCCTGAGAACCCTGTTTTTGATCAAACTTCTCCAACCTCTCCAAAAATTCCCCGAATCTTCCAAAATCACTTCCATAATGTTTCTAGACCTTATATTCACCTCTACGTTATAATTTAATCCTTCGTTCTGCTCCAAGGGGTTGTATCGGTCTTGGGAAGGCCAGTGGTAGCCCTTCCCAACACTGCCTAGAGATAGCATTTTTCAATAAATCCTAAAATCACCTAGGGGGATTGCCTTGAATTTCCTAATTCACCTAGGGTACTATGTTAAACTTAACTTAGAGGTCATTGGAAGTGAATGGGTAGATCAAGGGTGCCTTAGAAGGGTAAAAGATGAAAATTTTGGCACATGGGTATCGTTGTCATGCTAAGAGATTGTCAATTTCCCTGTTGCACATTTGCATGACAACATTAATAAAAATAGTTACTAAGGGTGAGGTGTGGATTACTAAAAATAGTAATTAATCTTAACAAAACTAAATTTCACACACACATTCATCCCCTCATTCTGATCCTAAGTTTGGAATGGTGGATCATCTTCTCTTTCCTCAATTTCATAGAATGCTTGAGAAACAAATGACATCAAGAAAAAACAATGGATGTTTCAGGAGAGAGAAAGGAGGATGCTGCTAATGTTAAATTATATCCTTGTATGAAGGGATATAAGATATCTAATGTTTGAGAACATCCTTCTAAAAAAATTTATCCAGGTGAAATTCATCCTCCTCGGTCTTCTAATCATCTGGTGGATCCAAGTGTTCTTGCCAAGGCAATTGAATCAACTAATCTCAGTTATGACTTGGTCTCCCACCAAGCACCTAAGATGCCTAGTTCCATTTCCACACATTTTTATCCTTTCTCATGTGTTAATGACTTACTTAGATAAGAATCTAGGACAATTAAACAATTAGTGACACCTAACTTCGAGGCCATCTCAAACTACATAAAGAATAAGAAGGGCAAGAGAGCACATGAAACTTCTCATTTCTACATCGAGGCTGTCGGAGCTTAATATGTGAAGGTAGAACATCTGAAGGTAAATAAACTTGTGGGAGAAATGACATCTAATGATTATGTAATGATGAAGGTATGTTTGTAGTAAGCCACTCATGAGGACGATACTCACTTATTCTAAGAGTCTTCATCCTTGCACATAATGAGGAGTACAAGAAGACCACCAATCAATTGGAGGAACATGTGAATATTTTATCTTCACATGTACTATCCTTTCTCAAACTAATTTCATCATCCTTGCCTCTGATTGAGAAAATATCTCCTAGTTATAGCTTTGATTCCCATACAATAAAAAGATCTCAAGTGTTCACCATCCAGGGAAGATCCAATGATAAATGGGAGAAGATAATTATTGAAAAGGGGAAGACTTTGACACCTGAGGTGCTCTCATTGTTCTAATATTCCTCAACCATTTTGTAAAAGATAAAGGATACTAGAGGGAAATTAAGAAATAAACGGCCATTATTGAAAGCCACATCCCACTGATCTTTGAGATGAACTATCTTTAATCTTACTTCTTAGCGGATCATAATATGTTCTCATCCATTGCTAAGAACTTGTCCCCCCTTTTGCCCCACACTATGATTGTAAGGTATGATGTGATGAATGATGTAATTTTTGAGCTTGAGGCATGTGAAGAAAACATATATGGGATCTTGTATAAGATTATAAAAGTGTGCAAGAGTTGAAAACACCTTCACTTGATGAGAACACATCCTTAGAATAAATCTTGATTTGTTTTCAAGAGATGGTCAAAAAATTTGCAAGAGAACCCTCTTCATTCAATAAAAATAATTTGTAATCTCTTGTTGAGATTAGGGGATCTATTTCCAATATCGCAAAAGATCATGAGAATTGGTTGACAATGTGCATAAAGATCAATTTCATCCTTGATACTTAGATCATTACTTTGGAACATGTGTGTGTCCCATATTGTGAGAAGATGACATTTACAGTGGCTCAATTCATCAAGGAGGTCAAAGGCACATATTTCATCATCCAGGATCTTCCATAGGAGCTTATAAGAGTTAATTCTTCATCAAAGAAGACTTCTTTATCAAAGTAGTTAGTCAACCCATTTATCTCTTTCTCCCGTTTTCTCCTCTCACCCCTTTTAATTATTCATTGTAATCAATCATTATATTCTTGTCATATTCACTTAAGTTACTTCCTAATGTTGCAATGTAAAATTACCTTTTGATTTATAAAAAGGGGACTTATATTCTCACTTCCATGGAAGATGAAAAGTCACAAGTGTAATAAGAACATGAAAATTTATGTGGGTAGTAGATGAAGAGATAACCTGCAATGCTATAAATCAGAATGGCTTATCCATTCCAAGGGATCTAAAAAAAAGTTTAGTTTTATGTAGCAATTTTGGATTTTTGTTGTTGAGATTTGTATCACCAACACAAAAGAAATTAAAGTTACATTTCTTCTATTTCCCTTTTCTTATCTTTTCCTTTATTTCCTTTCTACTCTGAAACTTTTCAAGCATAGTGGTCAAGAAGGAAATTTACATCCTTGATTGACAATTATAAAGAACATTTTTATGTAATTTTTTAGTCTTGCTAATTTCCTACACTGTTTCTTTCCTCTAATTGAATGTAAAACTGCTCCAGTTATTGGATTTGAACTATGCTAGTGTCTAATCACAATAATAACCTTATCTTTCCTAATTTATTTTCTTTACCCCTCATCGCTGAAAATTCCTCCCTTATACTCCTTACAAGCACTTAGCCATAGGTTCAATGAAGTTTTCCTATGTGATCCCCGACCTATTTGGATTCCCCATAGAATTTAGATAGAATTAGAATAGTTTATGTTCAATAATGGTAGCATCCCCATACAAAATAATGAGGGGAAAAACCCCATGAGTGTTGGTGTAAACACATAATTTGCAACACGAAAAATTATTTTTCCAACACATATCCACCAGGAGCTCTTGGAACCTTATATGAAAATTAACACTCTAATAAGGCTAAGGCCTTACTGATTATGAAAGGGATCTACTTATGATTCCTCCATAACTTTATCTTAAACATACTTGCATATAGTAGACCCTGAAGGATTTCCATTAACTATGATCCGGGTTCCTAAAACCACCATAGAATCTTGAAACCTTCTGCACAAGCTGACTTTCCTTAGATGATTACTAACACCTCTTATTCAAAAGGTGCCAAAAATGAATGTGTTCTCAATACTAGTGTAAGGTTACCAAAATATTCCCTAAATCATATTGTTATAAAATAAATTTAGATACCTTTCAAATGACTTAAATATAGGATTTCGATACTACATGGAACTCCTGAAACCTTTCACATAAGTTAATATTGACAAAGAGATTTTTTAAAACAATTTTCATTAAATTTATCAAAAAGTGGCAAAATATTCCATAGGGTTATCAAGTACGATACCTAGACATTTTTTATTCCAATAGTTGGCTCATACTTGGGGGCTTGACTTGGTTTAAGTGAAGCAAAAATGAGAAAATGATGAACACTAGAATCTCATGACCTTAACTAGGAAATTGTCTTATTTATTGGGGCATTAGAGTCTTAAAGGGACACTTGAAAGAAGAGAAGTAAAACACACCACAAAAAAAACAAACCTAAATCACCTATGGTACAGGTGGGGGACAACCCACTTTCACTGTAAAACTTGTAATGTTTGAGATATTACCTATGCACGAGTAGTACTAAATAATGTTGCTATGTGAATCAATTGACTGGTTCAATTAAGTAATACCCATTTCTCAATTTTTTTGGAAAGGCATGTGCTTTAAGAGGTCTCCATATATAAGAGAAAAATACTATTACAAGATTTTTCTTGAGAAATTTTTTATGAATCCTCTTGTGAGTGAAAATCCATTTAAATAGCTCATTTTCTTCACTAATCTAAAATTTTATTACACCTACCAATCCATTTTAAAATTCACCCATGTTTGCAATTTCCCATTTTTCATGTTATCATTGTTTCAGGGTTGATTCTTGATTATATTAGGCTCACCATGTTCAAACTTAGGCTTGTGTTCTCGGAAGGGCATTTGTTTTGTTCTTTTAATGTTCCATATGACCATTGTTTCTATGAGCTGGTTCTTGGTAGATCTTTAGAGAATTTCAACACCATCATAGAATTATTATTTTTATATGTTTACTAGTTACTCCAAATGGTTCTCCTTCACACACATTGGATCATTATCGATCTGCTTCTTACTAGAGTATGAATGACATGGTGTTTCATATTATTGAAGGAGAATTAACACAAGGTTGAGGTCAAAATAGAGAGATAATCATTCTCATTTTGAGATTTTTGAGCTACGATAATAATAGAGATATTTTATTCTCAAGTGGAATCATCTTCTAGAGATTCAAGAAAATTATTATTGATACATTCAACATGGAGAAGGTCATCTTCTCCAAATGAAAAAGATAAAGCTTCATATTCAGAATCATATCCATTAGGTAATTTTTCATGTCATATCCTGTGAAGATGATTGCAAACTATACACACCAAAAATTACATGTGCTACATTGTCAAAAAATAGTTAAAAAATCCCCCAATGACGATTTGTATCCTTTCAGAAGGTTTTTGAGTTCATTTTGTAGGTAGTGAGATTTTGGACAATGACATTTTGACACATGAGCGTGTCAGTTATAGCTTCTAACTCCCCATTTCAGGAACACCATACTTAGAATCTATCTTTTACGCCTTTTATTGGCTAAAATGCTTCTCTGAGGAGGCAATATGTATGCACCCAAAATTGCATGTGCTACATTGTCTGAAAACATTTACAAAAGTCCCCAATGATGATTCATATCCTTTCAGAAGGTGTTCAAGCTCGAAAGCCCATTCGAAGTATATATTTGTAACCTAGACATCCTTACTTAGCCTTTGCATGCTTTTTCCTAACTTCCCGCTTAGTTTTAAAGTAGTCTTGGCCTTTAGTGTCAAAAACGCCACCCTACTTGGGTGGCGGTATTGTGACCACCGGCCAAGTAGAGAGGAAGTTTTCTAACCACCGCCCTACATAGGGAGGCGGCCCCCTCAAATTTTCTAGAGAGTTCACTTGCATTTTAATGCGGAATTATCTCACTTAACTTCCATTTTGAGACTAATTTCTTGCCCGTTTTAGATGATTCCAAAGCCCAACTGCCCTATGGCAATCTATTTTTGCACTTCTATTTGTGATTAATAGTTTGACCTCCCTATTTATTATTGTTATGTTACCCTTTAGATTCCAAGTGGATTCAACCATTTCCCAACCAAATTCCTATAAATATCGTGCTTGTATTCAAGAAAAACCTGGAGAAAATTTATATTCTTGTTATTGCAAAATCCAGTCTCAGTTCAATTGTGCTTGCACTCTTCCACTTGTATTACTTCCCATTTTGCCAATTAAATTTGTTGTTACTCCCGTATCCTTCTTATGATGATGTTTTTGTATTCCCATCTGTTGGACTCACGTGGACATAAAGATTGAAAGGATAAACTGAGGGGAAAATATTCAGACAACCTTATTTTCCATTGTTCTTGCAATATCTTGGTTGGAGGTGTTGTTTTCTTCATTCACGTAAATTATCAATTTTGAATTTATCATTTCAAAGTTCGTATCAAATACAATAGATAAATCCTTTCATGGTTTCAATCATCAAGTTATCAGTAGATCAGATTAAATTAGGAATTTTGTTCTTCAACATTGTTATGGAAGTTACAGGGAATAATAGCTTGTTTGAAGCCGTGATTTATTCTTTGTTTCTGAGGTAAGATTGAATATTTTATTTAGAAGATTTCAGTTAGATAATTGTTTTAGAATTTAAATTAACACGATTGCACAAACATCTAGCTACACTCGGTTAACTTAACTTTTAGATTCATTTATTAGATTAGAAGCTTTGTTAAAAAAACCAGAAAATAACCTAAAAGATTTGCTTTATTAGATTAGATGTTTCATTACTTCTGTTCATTCATATATCAGAAAATACCAAAAACATAGTGTAGATTTCCTTTTCATGTTCATTTTGCTTTGTAAGAATAGATTGCTTACACTTTGCATGACAATCACAGGACCTAGATAACCCAGAGATTTCATATTCAAGCTAATTGTACCTCAACCGAATCTAGAAGTACCATTAGCAGACATTTGATCAAGGACTAAGATTCAACATTTTCAAAACTACTAGAGACATATAAAAAATCAACCAATAATTAGACGTATTAAAAATTGAAGATGATAAAGCGTTTAAATTTTCATCAAAGCAACCTAATTATAGATTTCCTTGAAATTCATGACCATTAGAGGTCTAGAGCAAGAGTGTACTTACGACAGTGACCCAAGGGTGCCACAACCGAATGGTCCTGAATTTATCACTTAAATTGATACAGGAATACATCTCCTTTTCTTTAAGACACTAACTCGATACCCTGATAATATTGAATAACTTAACATATTAAACCTCTTAGCCAATTAGGCTTACGATTACTAGAACACACATGAGCGTAGATTTTCAGACCATCCCTGGGTGTAGGATCTTGATCATACACATGACCATATAGGTTCTAAAACCACCATGAGTTCACGGTGTTTATCCTTAGGTACTGAAACCCAACAGACCCACAAACCAATTAGATATTGACACTGGTTTACATGCGCTAGTTTTTACATCATCCCCACTACCACAAGATATCATCACACACTTTTCTGTATTCAATATAACATCCAATAAGACTAAGGATTTCTAAACTAGACCAGAGAACCTCCCATAGATCTTGCGGCTCCACCAAATCTCTCACTTTTACTTCTATGAACTTATCTAGAAATCCATACCAGGCTCCCACATGTTACTTTCCATGAATCCCACAACCGATATACAAGATATCACTGAATCTTGATATTGACTGGAGCGTCCGCGTTGTTATCGTTTCTAATTTTTCCATCTGATACACCCATGTTAGAGAGGCATTTATTACACGTGATGAGAAAGTCCCACAATTGGAAGTTAGAGGCATTACATTACCTTGATAACCTATCCACACACATTCATTCCTACACCACATTCACTATCCATTAGCTATCCATTATATCCACATTGGCTGCCTCAACATGAATTTGAGGATTCAAGTGCAGGTGAAGTTCGTGTGTCAATTTTCATCTGTAAAAATTTGTGAACATGACGTGAAGATCTAGTATCTAATCATTTCCAATTTTTTCATCCATCTTCCTCTCTCCCATTATTCTACAGGTGTTTACATACTCCTTGAATATATCGGGATACGAAGGATACAACCAACCGATTGTGGGTATTGAAGCATATAATTATCAGATGGGTAGACAATAATAGTTTCCCTTGATTTCTACATGGGCAGGAAACTATTTAACCACCCATCTTCAAACTCCTCCTCCTCCTCAGGGAACCAATGTAGGTTCCTTAGTAAGGATCAAGGAAATTGATCAAATAACACAAACCCAACAACCTAAACTCTCAAGCTCTAACAACATGAATTTTACTGGAGAGATAGGCTCATCTCCTTGGGTCTTGTTTAGACAACCCATTAGTATGCAGTCTAAGAAACTCCTATATTTAGACAAGAATTATTTAACACGTTACGTAAGAAGCAAAAAATGCTTCCAAAACATAATAAATCTACCTTTGATAGGCTGCAAGGGCATGTTCATGTCTTTCTTCAAAAAAATAACACTACCCCTCCTACAATGGAAAATATTTCTACTGAGGGGTGAAAAAACAATGATAAATTCATATCAGGATATCATATTCCTCAATCACCTACAAAGTTTCAACAATGTGCTCCAAATTAAAACACCACACCATCAACGGGAGAAGTTATCTCAGCATTGGTGGGTAAGGTTAAGGAATTGTAACTTGCCCAAAACACTCAGACTTCATATGCCGGGAAGGAAAATATTCCTTTCCATCCGCAGAACTACGACCAAGTGCCTACCACACTAAATCCTCTAGTTTTCATGGGCGTTCCTAGCCCTGAAGCTATTCTAACTAGGATGAGAACCTTGGGTATGCCCCTTTGTGCTACATACAAATATCCAGCGCAGGAACCAACTGGAAATGTGTTCTCAAATGCCATGCCATCTGGAAATGAAACATTCCTTGGCTTCATGCCTCAAAATCTGTATCAAAACAATCTTCCCCCTTGCATGCATATGTATTATAAATAACCATAGGGGGACATGTATACTTACCCATACCCATATGGTTAGCCATAAGGTATGCCTTATGCTCCAAAAAATGCATATGCCGCACCATTTCAAAAAAATTCACCTCCACCTCCCCAACAAGGTTTGTCAATGGTTGAGTTGTACGTAATGGAGACCTACTCCAAATATCTTAAGGAACCTCTCAACTTCTCCATACAGAGATTTATGCTCCCAAGACCCTTGTTAGACCTTCAAAAATTCAAGGGGGAAGGTGATCCTAATGCACATATCAAGGCTTATACAACTGACATTTAAGATCTATTCCCATGGGATACAATTGTCACAAAATATATTCCCTAAGAATTTAGAAGGTATCGCTCTTGATTGGTATTACAGGATATCAGAGGCTTTGATACACTCGTTCAAATAACTCATGTATGAGTTTATTAAATATTTTGACATGAAAAAACTGCTAAGGATAGGAATCAGATAATTCATCCACATAAAACAAGGGCACAATGAGTTCGCTTCCCATTTCACCCAAATATGGTAGTAGGTCCTTTATTCTTCAACAAATGCTCCTAACATGGATCAAATAGAGCTCTGTGATTTATTCCTTCACTCTCTTAATAGGGATACCAAGGAAGAAGTCCAAAATTTCCCATTAAGAAGCTACAGAGAAGTATTGGAGGGTGATCTCTGAATTGATCAAACAACTATAGACAATGGTCGAAAGACCTATGAAACAAACAAGAGATTGATCACTCCTAACCAAGGTAATTCTGGTTACTCCAACAACACAAACAATAATCAGGAACCAAAATTCCTCAACAAGAATCGTGGGGTTACGATTGACGGTGTTACTGATCAACTGAAGAAACCAAACGTTGTTAACACTCCAAGTGAAAATACCACTAATAATAATAATGTAAATGGAAATAACCAAATGAATAATAACTTTATGCCTTCAATTAATGTTATGGAATTCAATTTTCCTCAACAACAACAATCAAAACACCAACAAAAATAAGCTCAAAAAGTTCAGGCTTAGGGCCCTAGTCAATAGAAAGGCGGGTACTAAAACCACTTCCAAAATCAAGGGAAATGGGCTCCCAAATTCAATTATAACAACCAACAATTAAACAACAGTCAAAACTTTGGACCACAACCAAACCAAAGATCTAGGGACTACGATATTGATTTATATTACGGTTTCCATAGAGTCCAAGGTCATGATGTAAGAACATGTCGTGATTGTAAAAAAATTCTATAACGATTTCCAGAAGACCAAAGGAAAATATTTGTTGATATGTTTTTGGAAAACCCTATAGAACCTACTCAAAACACTTTTATGGGGCCGATGTCCCCTCAAAACAAGCCACTTAAGATCTATAGTGATCCTCTCCCTTCACGACCCAAAGAAGGTAAGCTAGACCATAATGGATCAAATAAAGGAACCATGGTGAGGGCCAATGATCGTGAAGCTTCAACCTCATCAAATCCATCAATGGAACTTGTGTTAGATAGCCATCAGAAAATCAAGATAGTGGGTCTCATAGAGTTAGAGATGGAACCTTAGATAAACTCTACCACTAGAACCAAAGATGATTCGTCGTAACCAATACCTATTTACCCATTGATATTAGAAGACATTCAACAAACATTGGAAAATCCGGTAGGGGCTTCTGATTTGATAGTGATTTGACAAAGACCTTTTCACACATTTATTTCTTGGATCTATTGAAGAACTCCCTCACTCACAGAGCTAGTTTATTATAAGTGTTAGCTCTAGCACATTTGATCAATGTCACTCCTCCTCCGAAAGCACAGATAAACCATATACACTTTGATGTCTATCCTCCTAGAATCCTCCTAGAAAACCATAAATAGATGGTGGGTTTGTATCTGATATTATCCAAATGCCCACAGACACTAAAATAACATGTAAAGGTGATCTGGCCTTGTATTTAAAACTTTGGATCTATAATAACTATTTAAAACACACAATGATTGATGACAAGGAAACGGTTAATATTGTCCCCTTTTCTTTTCTCCAAAAGTTGGGGTATGGAGAAACTAATTTATCTTCAACGAGAAACACGTTTAGAGGTTATGATAGCCTCAAGGTGACATCAATTGGAACCATAGTGCTTCCAATCACTCTAGGACCCAAGATGGTCCTCACATAATTTTATATTATAGATAGGGAAACCAACTATAATATGATTCTTAACCATCCTTGAATACACTGTTGGAAGGCTATTCCCTCTAATTTGTTTCAAGAAGTAAGATTATTACATTTGGGGAAATTATATGTTACATAAGGTGACCCAAATCCCTTTAACATACACCTAGAAAATATGAAAAAGAAACCAGGGGTGCATTCTGAGTTTGAATTCCCATCAAACCAGTTAAATAAACCGACCAGTTCAACACTCGAAACAAAATTAGTTCCTACAATGGAATTAGAGCTTACTAGCTTAATCAAGGGGATTCCTACAGTTAAGGACGAAAATTCCGTCTTAGAGATAGTATCAACAAAAACCACAACAAGAATAATTGAGATGTTGGAGAATGATTTACCCATTCTCCTTACATTTGATTCCATGGGCATAGGACATGCTCTGGAACTCAGCTCTCTTCCTGCTGATGATGTATGCATGGTAGAAGTTTTAGAAGTAAGGGAAGAAGATACTAAGGATTATCTAGCATTAATATTCCCAAATGACTATTGGAATTTGAACTACGATGGAAAAAAATGCCGCTTTTACGCTGGGGTGGGTGTGATCCTTACCTCTCCTCAAGGAAAGGTCATGCCTTTTTCCTTCAAATTAAATTTTGAATGTACAAACAATGGATCAGAGTACGAGGATATCCTTCTTGAGCTAATAGTAGCCAAAAGGATGGGTACTTGTAACATTAGAGTGCTAGGTAACTAACAACTAGTCATAAATAAAGTTTCTAAAGTATATGAGAGTAGGTCTGAACACTTGCAACTCTATAAGACTGTTGTTCTGGAATTAAGTAAGGGTTTTGATTTTATTTCAATTGAAGCTACACCTCGAGAATAAAACTACTTAGATTATTCCATTGTAACTTCTTCTTCTCGATTCACTCCAAGCAAAGAGTTAGAAGATACCAACTTTACAATTTCGGTTCGCACTGAACCATTGATTCACAAAATGCTAACAATTTCAATTTTGGCTTACATAGAGGATGAGAATGAGCCTTTCACTCTAGATTACGTTGAAAAATATGACGCAATCCTAGGGTACTTAAATATCTACACGGATTTACATCCTTCCCACCATAAGATCAAATTTTCTCTCATCCCTCACTCTTCCTCTTACTTCAGAGATCCCACCATGGAACCTTCCTTATCAAAGATTCTTGAGATTTGTGGGCTAGAAGAGGATGGAGACCTATAAATACCTCCAGCCTCACTTGAGTTTGAAGAGGGTAATGCCTCTTTAATATAAGGAACAATTGATATTAACATCGAGATGAAGGACAAACTAAAAATTCTGAAGTTAGGATCTTCTCTAATTCCTGAGGAGATAGAAATACACAGGTAAATTCTTAAGGAACACTTGAAATATTTTACTTTTAGTTACAAGGAGATGACATGAATTACTCCTCACATTGTAGTTCATAATCTCATCACGAAACTATATGCTAAACCTATTAAGAAGAATTCAAGACCCATGAAGCCAAAGGTGGCTCTCATGGTTAAAGAAGAAGTGATGAAACTCCTGTAAGTGGGGTTCATCAAATCAGTTGAGTACTCATAATGGGTATCCAACATTTTCCACATTCTCAAGAAGAATGGAAATATATGTGTTTGCATTGAATTTCGGGATATTAACAAAGCATGACCCAAGGATGATTTCCAACTGCCATCCATCAATGTTATTGTTGACGCAACAACTGGATATGAGATGTTGTCCTTTATGGATGGGTTTTCTGGGTATAATAAGATCAGGATCTCCGAGGAAGATTAGAAGAAGAAAACATTCATCACTCCTTAGGGAAATTATTGTTATGCAATCATGTCATTGGTCTCAAGAATGTTGGAGCCACATACCAATGGGCCATGACTTATATATTTGATGATATAATTCATAAGATTGTGGAATCCTACGTTGATGACCTCTTGGTTAAGGCTAGAAAATGCTGCAATCACCTTGAAGTGATTCAAATAATTCTCTCCTGTCTAATCAAATATGGTATTATGCTGAATCTAGAAAAATGTGTGTTCAGTGTGATGGGAGGAAAATTGCTGGGATACATCATCTCTTCGCGAAGGATTGATGTAGATCTAGCAAAAATATGAGTAGTTTTGGAGATGACCCCACCGTCGGACGAGTCTGGCATTAGGTCTTTTCTTGGAAAGCTTAGTGTTATCCAAAGGTTCATTTTGAACTTGACCTTTTCCATTCACCCAATAAACAATTTGTTGAAAAATTATTGCTACAAAATTTAGACAACAAAGTTTCATGAGGCATTTAATCTAGTCAAACAATTCTTACTATCACCTCCCACACTTATGCCTCCTAGATTAGATCACCCTCTAATTCTATATTCACGGGCCACAAATCCCTCATTATCTTGCATGATATCACAAGAAGATGATGATAAATGAGAGTGTGTGGTCTAATTTATTAGTCAAACATTGCTTGATTATGAGACATGCTATACGAAGGCGGAGAAAGAATGACTTGCAATAGTTTTTACAACAAAGTGGTTAAGACACTACATGATTAACCAAGAGATGAGGGTCATTGTTAGGATGGATCACTCATAAATGTTTCTAACACAAGGCTCGTTGTCCAAGAAGGATGGATGTTTCATAACTTTAATGTGTGAGTTCGAGTTAAATTTTTTTAACCAAAATTCCGTAAAGGGAAAAATCATTGTAGATTGCTTAGCTGAAAACCCATTAGATGGAGGTGATGTAGTTAGCTTCAATTTCCCTGAAAAATGTGTATACCATGTCAAAATAAAACCCCAAATTTATGCATGCCCGTAGTTTACTGATATTATTAATTTCATTTTCAACCAAGTGTACCCTAAAGGGGAAACATCGCAACAAAGAGGACGACTCCATGTCATAGTCGCTAAATATGTAATCTTAGAACAAGTTCTCTATCGCAGAGCCTTCGATGGAATGTTTCTAAGATGCATTGATGAAGAAGAATATGAGAATATTCTTTATGGATCTCATATTGGAGTATGTGGATGTCACTTCGGAGGCCATGCCACTTCTCAGAAAATACATTAGATGTGTTACTTCTGTCCCACGTTAGAACATGACATGGTAGAGTTTATGCGTAAATGTCATAAGTTCCAAGAGTTATCTAAAGATATCCACATACCTGCATAGGATCTACAACCGATCAAAACACCATGGCCCTTTTCCACATGGGATTTTAGATTTGAGAGGGAAATTATCTCCCTCTTTAACAAATGACCACAATTTCATAATCACATCCACTTAATACTTCACCAAGTGGGTAGAGGCCATGCCTCTCACCACCATCCCAAGATATGTAATTGCTAATATTATTCTGAACCAAATTATCTTTAGGTATGGGGTTCCACAAGTCATTATCTCTGATAATGGCACATCTTTCAAGAATGAGGAAGTGTGTGAATTGTGTAAAAAGTTCAAAATAAATCACCACAAAACATATCTCTATTACCCTCAAGCCTATGGACAGGCTGAGGCTACAACCAAGATGTTAAACTATATTCTCCTTAAAATTGTCAAAGATAACAAATGAAATTGGAATTTAAAGTTATTTCCGGCCTTGTGGGCTTATCAAACTTCGATAAGAACACCGATGGGGGAAACCCTCTTTTCTTTGGTGTTTGGTGCAGAAGCAGTTTTACCACTAGAAGTTGAATTACCTAGTCTCCATATCTCACTATAAGAAATTTTGGGAGAAGAAGGATATCAAGAGGCATAACTCTCTCAACTGGAAAGCCTTGATGAAGTTTGATTTACTGTTGAACAATGACACATAGATTATGCTGACCAGATGTGTCGACAGTATAACAAGAAGTTCTATGAATGTGAAATATGTGAGGGAGATCTGGTATTAAGAATTGACATCTAGATAGACAAAAAATTGACAAAGGAAGGAAGCTCAAGCCTAAGTGGTTAGGCCCATATCGAGTCGTAAAGGACTATAAGAATGGGGTGTATCATCTGTGTGCACTAGAAGGTGAGGAATTTGGTGAATCTGTCAACTCTCTTCATCTAAAGAGATACTACGCATGATTCATTTGATTTTCCACTTGTATATTTATGCATCTGCATTGGATTTTCATCTGTTAGCTCATTTTGTAAATTTTGTAATCGAGGGGATTTTTCTTACAGTAATTCCTAAAAACTTCTGAAAATATTGGAAAAACATTCCAATCATATCTCTTCAAATCTTCATAATGTCATCAATTGTTTCTGAATCATTTGATCAATTCAAACAAGATAAGACAAAGATTTGACAATAACCATAGCAAGGCCTGCATACTTGGTTTTACTCATAGTTTCTTCTAGATTAAGTGTCTTTTCCTATGGTCTGTTCTAGAAGCTTCATGGTTTCACATCTATCCCATATACATCTCTTTGGAAATAAGAACATTCTAAATTTTTTACCAAGATATATATTTCAAATGAAAATCGACAGATTTTTTTTATTTACACACTTCTTTGCCCCACTAACCTTCGGTGTTGAGCCCATGTCTCTTATTAGTGGTGTAGGGTTGGGAAAGGAGAGAAGTGCCCTTATTCGCTTATGCCTTGAAATTGGTGATGAGCCAATACTTCCTACTGGTAGTATGGGGTAAGGTGTAGGGGGTCTCTTAGACAAAATATAAAATTAAAAGTATTTCATTCAATAAAGGATGTTGTAAAATCATAAATCCAGAACAAAGTGAGTTAGATGTCTGAAATTCCAAAAGAGTTTAAAACCTCAAACCAGATTTTGTCAACCAAGTTTCCATCTATGGATCTATGTCTAGATAAATAGGAAAGCAATTCATATTTTAAACTATGTAGTAAACTTAAGTAGAGTGAGGTCGTAGGTTCTCAATTTGGTTTTTGCCAAATCCTTGTCGTTCTCTCGTCATTATTGCTCAACAAATTTCTATAACTTGCACCCCTTCTGGATCTTGGTGTCGAGACCTCACATCTTACCAGCTGCATAGGGTTAGGAGTGGGGAAATTTCATTCTATTATCATATCATTATTTCATCACATTTTTCCAAAATAATAAGAAGTATCAAAAATTGCTTGGAGAAACTAAAGTTCAGCATTACATCATACTTGCATAATCATCATATATCTGCATTATAAAACAACAAAATAAATAATTATGTTAGCATTCATATCCATTGCAAACATTTTGAAAAGCATACCAAAGCATAAATTCTAAACACATGTGAATCAAACCATAAATGGAAGTCAACTGTATGCAAGGAATATCTAAACCAAAAAGAGATATCTGTATATATATCATAATAAGTCAAGTTTGTACAAAGCCATCATACACTAGGTGTGGTCTTAATGCTCATAATGAGCCCGAAATATACAAAAAAATTGTATAAATGCCCCAAAAAATGTCAAAAAAGTAATAATGGCTCAATAGCCTATCAGTCCCTGTGGGAACCTTAGGAAGGTGCACTCCTAACTCTAGGGTTCATGCTATGGCTCCGACAGTGTGAATGTACTAAGTGATGTGAGTGTCCATGAGTATGACCACTTATTGTGGCCTTGCTACATGAGTGGCTCCTCTTCAGCACTAATCTCTCCCTCTCAGCTGCCTGGTAGCCCGCACTCTGGTCTTCAAATCCATGACCATCTCTGTTGCCTTCCATAGAGCCACAAAAAAATAAGTGTGGCATCCAACTTGCAAAGGCTGCCCCACATCCTACATGAATTGTGCTCTCATCTTCCCCATGGGAAGTAATAAGGTGTCTACATAGACTCGATGAATAAGTTCTCGCCACTCCTAAATTTTTGATGCAAAATAAATAAATAATTGTGAGTTAGAAAATAAAAAAATAAAAAAAAGAGATAAAGCACAGAAAATAACATTTATAAAGTAAGAATGTCGAGGTAGGATTAAAATCACATACTCAAATCTCTAGATACTCATGTAGGGTCCACCAGCATAGCTGGTGCGGCCGCTATGGGGTCTCGTTGTGCCTCACCTCTGCCTAAGGCAATTTGTTGTCCTATCACAAAATCCTCATCCTCTTCCTTGTCACAAGGAAGTGGATCATATAAGACTAAGGTCTCCATATCCATGTATGCCTCCTCTCACTCCTCTCTTGATACATATTGGGTCTTATGGCGCTCAGGGTCACTCTCCTCCTCCATGTGAGCTGCCTCGCCAGTCTCACCACCCAATCCATTATCATCTGATCCATCATGAATATCCTAATCACCTGACTCCTCTCTAGTCTCATCTCCTGTTTCCACCTTAGAATTAGAGTCCACATCTATAGGTACCTCCTCCCCCCACAGTAAGTAGGTGTGGCCTCGATCTAGAGTAAAGGCGCATGAGTGGTACCAAATATCCATCGTGCATGAAAAAATTTCCTAACTACAATGGGAACTCTTGGAGTCAGTAATTTCCATCCAGGATCTCCGCTAGGGCCTTTTTGGGGCCTTCTTGACACTCATATATGGGTGCCACATGGGTAAGTATGTAAATATATGGAAGGCCAAAATACTGAGGAACTCGGCCAAATGGATGAGTCTCCACCTTCCCCATCCTGTCAACTAACTAGCTAGTAGTAACACAAGCTACCACTGTAGTCTCGTCTTGTCCCCATACTCATGCCATATCATGATAAGGAGTTTCAACTAGGTCATTAGTAGTCAATGAGGCCATTAGCTGATGTGGCCCTATAAGCACCAACATCCCTATCCATATGAAGGCCCTAACAACCCCTGGATCCTACACTGGAATTCCCATATAGTATGGGATAATACATTCATACACCCAACTCATCACAAGTGTGGAATGGCTAAGAGACTGACCCTATAAATGAACCACTCATTACAAGTCATGGTAGGTAGTCCTAAGGATCTCGGCTCACCAAGAATAAGTGAGGCCATATGCCTCAATTTGTGTGATAGTAGGAACCCAATAGTATAGCAATGTATCACCTCCCTTGTCCCCTCTCAACTGTGAAGCCAAAATACCGATGATGGCCTTACAGATAGTAGGGATGCTAGCAATGGAAATAGATCAAACCTTCATACCATTCTTTGAACCAACTGACACCACAACATCACCCATATAAGTAGCCCACAAGGTATTCGTGGATCTAGATCCTATTATCTCAAGAATCAGCCTCCTCCCAAGTATCAGAACTCCCAGTATCTGGTACACATCATCCAATGTAATGGTCCACTCACCCCTACAACCTGAAAATTGGAAAGTGTTTTGGTCTGCATCCCAATAAGAAAATAAGTCACAAAGTATGTGACTAGAAGGAGTAACATAGGGCACCCAAGAAATACTCCATATACCCGATCTCTGCAATCTGTCAATCTCAACTTGAGTGAGCTAATCAAGGATCTTTGGGAGCCAATCACACTCTTGCTCATGGATCCATCTGATATAATCCTCCTTATGCATCCACCAAAACAATAAGAAGAGTAATTCAGTGACATTTTTAATAGTAAATCTCATCAAAAACATCATAAAACATCAAAAATAAAAAAAAATTAGACTTGAAACAAGTTTTTTTGCATTTTGTTCCAAACCGCCACCCTGTGCAGGGTGGTGGCTTTATGACCACTGCCTTACCAAAGTGGAAATTTTGTAACCACTGCCCTAACATGGAGGTGATCCTATAATCACCTCCCTTCTCATGGTGGCGGTCCTTAACAGTTTTTCCATACGACGCAATTACGCTAAAAAGCTCAAAAAAACACAAAAATTGACCAATTTTCACAAAATATAAGACTACCCTATGGGCATCCCCCTAGAGACTAGTCTAAAACAATAAATTTCAAAAATGACCCTTGCTAGGAAAAGATTTTTAATATTCTACATTTTGGGTTTCAAAACAAACAAATGAGGAAAACTAACCTGAGACTGCGCGACTCGGTCTCTCGCTTATGGAGGCATGATCACAAAATTGTAAAGGATGTTTTGGCTATGCTCTCGTCAAAAATAGTCACCATGGGCCCAGAGCTCAAAAATCACTAATCGAATATGCACAAATGAATTGAAAATGAACTTGTTTTGATATATATATATATATATTGTTTTAATTTTGTTTTGAGTGTATGTGATAGAGTGGTGATGCAGGTATATTTCTATATCCCTGTACAAATGGTAAGTCCTCCTGTCGTTTTAATTTAGCATTTATTTTTCCATATTTCATATATTTGCACTTGAGTCTTTTTTTCATTTTGTAGGTAGCGGAAGCTTTGACAACAAAATTTTAGCACATGGGCGTGTCAGGTATAGGTTCTAACTCCGATTTAGGAATACCATACTCAGACTCTACATTTTACGCCTTTTCATGGCTAGGACATTTCTCCGAGGGGGAAATATGTACGCACCCAAAATTGTATGTGCTAAATTGTCATAAAATGGTTACAAAAGTCCCCAATGATGATTCATATCCTTTTAGAAGGTGTTCAAGTTCGAAATCCCATTCGCAGTATATATTTGTAACCTAGACATCCTTACTTATCCTTTACATACTTTTTCCTAGCTTCCTGCTTAGTTTTAGAGTAGTTTTTGCCTTTAGTGTCAAAACCATTGCCCTTCCTGGGCGGTGGTTTTGTGACCACCACCCAGGAAGGGCGGCAGTTCTGCGTGAATTTTCCAGAGAGTTTAGTCACATTTTAACGTCGAATTATCTCACTTAAATTCCATTTTCAGACGTGTTTCTTTCTCGTTTTATATGATTCCAAATCCCAACTACCTTTTGGCAATCTATTCTTGCACTTTTATTTATTATTAATTGTGATTAATAGTTTGAACTCCCTCTTGATTTTTGTTATGTCACCATTTGGCTGCTAAGTGGATTTAACCATTGCCCAACAAAATTTCTATAAATACCATGCTTATATTCAAGCAAAACCTGGAGAATTATTTTATTCTTGATATTGCAAAGATGTCTTTCTTTATGGAAATTTCCAAAGGCAATCTCAATTCAATTGTGTTAGCACTCTTCCACTTGCATTGCTTCCCATTTTACCAATTCCATTTTTTATTGCTCTCACATCCTTCCTCTTCTGTTGTTTCTACATTCCCATCCGTAGGACTCATGTGGACATAAATATTGAAAGGATAAACTGAGGGGACAATATTCAGACAACCAAATTTTCCACTCTTCTTGTAATATCCAGGTTGGAGGTGTTATTTGCTTCATTCATGTAAATTATCAATTCTAAATTTATAATTTCAAAGATCGTATCAAATATAGTAGATAAATACTTTCATTGTTTCAATCACCAAGTTATCAGTAGATCAAATTAAATTAGGAAGTTTTTTCTTAAACATTGCCAAGGAAGTTAAAGGGAATAATAGCTTCTTTGAAGCCGTTATTTATTCTCTATTTCTAAGGTAAGATTGAAGATTTAATTTGAAATATTTCAGTTAGTTAATTATTTTAGAATTTAAATTAACATGATTGCACAAACATCTAGCTATTTCTGGTTAACTACTTGTTTAGATTCATTTATTAGATTAGAAGCTTTGTTAAAAATACCAGAAAACAACCAAAAATATTTTCTTTATTAGATTAGCTATTTCATTGCTTCCATTCATTCATATATCAGAAAATACCAAAAACATAGTGTAGATTTATTTTTCATGTTCATCTTGCTTTGTTATAATATCTTGGTTACACTTTGCATGACAATCACAAGACCTAGAGAACCCAGAGATTTTGTATTCTAGCCAATTGTACCTCAACCGAATCTAAGAGTACCATTAGTAGACATTAATCAAGGACTAAGATTCAATGTTTTAAAAACTACTAGAGACATACAAAGAATCAACCAACAATTAGATGTATTAAACATTGAAAATGATAAAGCGTTTGAATTTTTGTCAAAGCAACCTAATTATAGATTGCCTTGAAATTCATGACCATTAGAGGTCTAGAGCAAGAGTGTACTTACGATAGTGACCCAATGGTGCCAAAACCAAATGGTCTTTAATTTCTCATGGACATTGATACGAGACTCCGTCTCCTTGTCCTTAAGACACTGACTCAATATGTTGAGAAGATTGAACAACTTAATGTATTAAACGTCACAACCAATCAGGCTTATGATTACTGGACTACCCCTGAGTGTAGATGCCTTGACTGCCCCTAGGCATAGGATCTTGATCATACATATGACCATATAGGGTCCAAAACCACCATGAGTTCATGGTTGTGATCCTTAGGTCCCGTAACCTAACAGACCTACAGACCAATTAGATATTGACACTGGTTTACATGTGATAGTTTTTAGATCATCCCCACTACCACCAGTTATCATCGTATAGTTTTCTGTATTGAATATAGTATCCAATCATGCTAAGGATTTTTAGACAAGACTAGAGAACCTCCCATAGATTTTGTAGCGCTAACATACCTCTCGCACTTCCATGACCTTTTCTAGAAATCCATATGAGGCATCCACATGTTACTTTCCACAAGTCTCACAACCGATAGACAGGATATCTCCAGAGCTTGATATTGACTGGAGCCTCTGCATTGCCATCCTTTCTGATTTTTCCATCTGATCCTCCAAGGTTAGAGAGGCCTTCATTACAATTGGTGAGCAAGTCACACAATTGCAAGTTAGAGGCACTGCATTACCTTGATAACCTATTCACACATATTCATCCACACACCACATTCACTATCTATTAGCTATCCATTATATCCACATCCGCTACCTCGGTAAGGCCTCGGGGAGGGTAGGTTAAGGTTACATGTCAATTTTCATCTGTACAGAAACCTAGGGCTCACATTTCTAGAACTCATTTGATATCACTTTATCTTCATGATCTGCATAGCTTATCATCTCATGGTTGTTTTTGGCCAAGTCAAGATATTCATTATCATTACCATCACCAAGTAAAGAGCATATAGTAAATATATTCATGATCCTCATCATCACCAAGTAGAGATTCAAAATGAATATTAATGAAATAGGATCCCTACAGAGTCAAACCATAGGTTTAAGAATTGAGGTTGTGGCACATGAACAAATGCAATTATTAGAAAATGAATCCCATCCACAGGTATTAACATTCACTTACCCCATTTTTATAAATAATGGATATCATGATCCTATGAAGAATATTTCTCGCTTAATATTGCCTAAAATTTAGGGAATAGTTTCATAGGACCCTAATCAATTCTTATTTGAGGTCAAATTATTATGCCAAACTTATGACTATACTGCACATAGAAAAAACCTTAAATTGTTTCCTTCAACCCTCAAGGACTCAACCATCAATTGGTTTATGGTATTTCCTTATAAATATATTTATGATTGGGTTAAAATGGAGACAATTTTTCTAGATAAATATCAATATTATTAAGATTAGAGATTGGAAAGATGAAATTTTCAGGAGGAATTAAAAGGAAGATGAAAGCCTCTAGTATTATCTCGATAGGTACCTCTTTATCCATAAACTATGTGGTAATGGAATAGAGCAAGAATTTGAGTAAGACTATATTTCTAAGAGGATTGGATAATGATTCCAGAGATTCTCTAAACCTAATGGTTAGAGAGGATGTGAGAAAAATGGGACTTGGAGATATTTCTGATATATATAAAAACATTCAAGAACTAGACATGGATTTCAAAAGAACAAAAAAACTAGTGAAGTGATCTAGTTTATAGAGGAGATTTCTAATCTCAAAATAGATAATATACAAGTAAAATCCAAGGTTTTATAAACTTTATTAATATATTTTCCTAGATGTAGATATAAACATGAACTTAAGGATTGTCCTTTAGATAAGGTATATATCTATGGCATCTGTGAGATTAAAAACTCCACCAATCAATGCAAATTTCTCCCAGATATTAAATATCATCTAAATAAAGGAAACCACCATGAAGCATAACTTAACTATATAGGTCAAAGACAAGGTGGTTGTTGAGGAGAAAATATGTTGTTAAGGAAATAATAGCCAGAAGGTTCACGCACGGGAGCAAGGTATACTTGGAGGCACATAAAGGAATGGGAAGGAAATGCGTGTGAAAGATGGATGGATTGATCTGGGACTTAGCCATTTTCTTGGTCACGAGCTATTTTTGGAAGATGGCGTGTGGAGCACACAAACTGGATAAAGAATTACGCGACACACATAGGATATTTTTGGAAAGGGGGCTATCAAGAGCTTTGCATGGGTACCAGTTAATAATATAATTTCCACTATTAGTTAACTAGAAGAGATCTATTATTAGCACACTTTCATGTGTGTCTCTTATTGTAAAGGCGCGTGTCTATTTATAGTATGTGACCTATTTCGGGAATTAGGTAAGAGATGAAGGGCATGTCCCCACCCTTATAAATATGTATGTAATAAGTTGTGTAAAATATATACATATACACAGAGAGATAGTGAGATAGATATAGAGAGCTACTATGGAGTTATGCTAGTTCTGATGCGTGCATAAGCTATGTTAACAATTATTGTAATGATCTTCTATATAATTAATATGTTTAATATAATGGAGTGTTTTGGCTGAATCAAAGTGTTAAACATGGTTGTGATTAAGTTCTTGCATGGTTGAATTCATTTTGACTATTATTTAGATTCATTTCTCTTTAGATATAGATCTAGAATATGTCTTATAGAATTTTATGTTAGTTCTGGATTTGAATGCATTATCCCTACATATTGTTCATGTCCTACACAAACAACACTAAGGAGGATCCTGATACCTTTGCGTGCTTCAGGTAAGTGCTCAGTCTAAGCTGAGTGATGTGCCAGCATGCCTGGGTTGTTCTTGGTAAATTCTAGGCTGCATCATTGGTTTCATTTCTGGGACCTATTTTTCAATTGTTTTCAGGATGGTTCATAATGAATAAGTACCGATTGACTCTAGCAAGTGTTGAGGAGTGGATAAAAGATCTAGAAGAAGAGTACGCACTGGATTCGAGTTTAACGCACACACGTGGGTGGAGCAGAACCTGTATGACTATTTATATGAAAGCTTTTTCACTATCTTTCCGGTAGAACTATACGAGTGGCTGGTTTCTTATACGTCTAAATGGAACTAGAGATACCACCCACTTGTCTAGACACACGAAGAATTTCAAACCCTCTATGATGCTGATTTAGTTTGGACCCACGTTGTGGATACTTGGTTTCATGGCATCTTGAATATCTATATTATGGAGTTCTCAATTTCTACCTATTCTTGTCCAGAGATAGCCAAGTTTCATTTTCTATGGTATCTTAGGGGAATATATTTACAAGGCATTCCACTGACAATCAATATTTTGATGGTAACCTTGAATTTGGAAGAAAAAATGATGGCTAACTAAACTTCACCATGCTTGGGGGCAGGACCAAGATTGGTGAAAGATGGCAGACTTAGCGGAAACAAGGTAGGGGGAAGAAAGGTGGATAAAGTATAATGAGGCGTGTGAGAGGGAGATAGAGAAGAAATGTGACATTGTAGAGAAGATTGCGTTGAGGAGAGAGATGGCTCATGAAGGATTTGGAGATCACGTAGAAGACGTGGAGCCAGAGCATCAGTAAATCCCCCATCTAGGAAAGCATGACAGGGAAACCTCCTTTTCCTCATAAGGAAGCATGCCAAAAAATATGACCTGGGCCGCAGGTGCACATCTAAACCTACCTAGCAACATAGCCCTTGCACTTGGTTTTCTAGTATCTAGTACGACAAGTAGTCAACAAGCTAATTTAGGCAGTAGGGGAGTAGGAGTAAGTCAGATAGAAAGTACAAAAATGATAGGGAAGATGTCTTCGTTGTTGTTTGCAGGTAATTTTTTGGGCACATCATCCACACAGAATGCGAGCGCACAAAATGTTAGATTCACTTCTAGGAGTGCTAACACCTCACAGACCGTAGGGGTTCAGTATAGTACTACTATTGGGGCACAAGGAAGTATGTCTTCTTCGTCTTATTCGGGCTATGGGTGGAGGATAAGGAGGTATGGGTGGTTCTAGCTCCGGTGGATCTGGTGGTTTTGGAGGTAGAGGAAACACAAGAGGTTCTAAATCAGGAGGTAAATTTCTGCACCAACCCCATAATATATTCATGGAAATGTCTCTTCATCTTCCAAAGGATAGGGGCATAAAGGATGCTACTGAACACGTGCACATGTGTGAAATATTGTGGCATGAAAAAGGGATCACAACCTCTGAGCATAAGGCAAGCCAATTTGTGACTATGTTATAAGGACGTGCACATAGTTGGCATATGAGGTTTGACCCTGATCAAACTTGAGTGGATTATACGACATTGAAAGATGTTTTCTTGAAATATTTCTATATCCTTGAGTTTAAGTAGAAGAGTATAAGTGCGCTCAAGGATATTAAGCAAGACACTACTGAGAGTGTCTGAGAGTATGATGCCCGCTTCAAAACCCATCTATCTAAGCTTTCCTTTGATATTCATGCAAGCCAGCATACACAGTGGTTCGTTGGAGGTTTGATTACACCTTTTAGAAGGGCGCTATCACATAATACATACACTGATCTGCATGAAGCACTTGAAGAAGATTTACACACTGAGGCAGTTGGGAGTATAGACACTGGAGTTATCCCATTCTTGGAGGCACAAATTGTAGCTATGGAAAAGCAATTGGAAAAACTATCGGAAAATTCAACACATGAGACGTATTCAGGGATTTGGTGTACAGATAGTGAAGTGGAAGGTCATAAAAAGGATAATTGTCCCTACAAATCAATACGTTCATTACTGCTGGACTGTGAGATATGTCATTCAAACCATGATGCTAGCCATTGCCCATTACTGCAACGTGCGATAAGAAATAACGTATCCTACTATTTTAAGATTTTATGGTCCATGAATCATGATACTGAGGACTGTAGATTGATTGGTTAGATCCATGATGCTATAGATATTGGTGTGAGACAGACTAGCGTATTAGATAATTCTAAGGGCAAGAATGAGCACCAGGATTGGGATCACAATCAAGTGTGCTATGATCGGAATGAGGGGCATTTTGAAGGAGGTCTTGGAAGAGGGTGTGGATACCATGGTGGATTCGGAGGCCAAGGCCATGGTGGTGGATGAGGTGAGTTTCCTCGTGGGATGTAATTTACATGTGGATCTCCTAACCACTACAGGTACGAATGTACCCAGAATTTTACATGTTCTTTTTGTGGAAATAATCATAGCTACGAGGAATGCCTGGACCTGTATGAGCATCTTAGTAAATAACATAAACAAGAGAATAAAGGCACAGGGATGGTTCAGATCCAACATGCTTTGGAGAATCAGTGGATGCCCAAGTTGAGACCAGAACTTGAGGCATTAATTGTAAATATTACTACATGTGATGAAGTCACACATGCCAAAGAAGCATTACAAAAAAATCCTACCATCACTAAGGAGGAGGTTCTACATGCAAGGTACCAAGATCCTGCCCATTAGAAGGAGGTTTATCAAGAGACCATGCGGGTCCTTAGAAATATTTAAGGTGAGATATAGTGTTTGAAGGAGAAATCACGGAATATGGAACATGAGAAATAAGTAGGGAAGGTCCCATATGATATTGATGACTTGAGGGAGGTGTGAAAAATGTTACGCCAGGATAATATCATTATGTTGTTAGGGAATTGGTTGAAGGGAAACACTCTGTGTGCAAGTATTCAGATTAGATGACAAGTCCTACATGCAAATCTTCTCCCTGATAGTATAGACTATGACAAGGAGATTACTCTGAATGATGTTGTCGATGGATGGATTTTGAGCAAAATATTGATTGACACAAGCGTGGAAGTAAATGTTCTTACTTTATATGCATGAGTGCAGATGGGGAGACCTTCATCGCAACTATCTTCAAATGTGCTATTTATGGCTAATCGAACTAAGGCCACTCCCATAGGATTTTTGAAATATGTATCCATTACTATCCAATGGGCCAAGTTAACTAGGGATTTTGAGGTATTGGAACTTGTAGAAGCGGACAACTTCCCAACTCTGTTTGGGCACCCTTGGTGTTATGTAAATAATGTTGTTTTATGGTTCAACAAGGGATACATTAGTTTTTAGAATAAAGAGGAACAAGTTGTAATCCATTTAACAGATGGGAAATCTACACCGTATTTTGAGCCGTTGAGTGAGGAATATTTAAACAGGATCTATGTGCACACCATTCGAGAAACAGAGGTTATTGAGCCATCTAAGGAAGGAATCCTTCAGTGGGAAAATGCATAATCCATCAGTGATACTATGAGTATAACTTGTGATAATTGGGCTCATGATACTTATGAATTGGTAGGGCACAAAGTACGAAGCACGTTTGCACAGAAAAGTGGAATTTTTTCTATTAGAAGTATAGGTCACTCAATACCTCAGTATATTGGAGAATAAGATCTTACAACATTCCTATAAGCCATAGAGGAGTAGTGGACAGACCAGGTCACGAGAAAGAATATGTTAGCATATACCCTGCATGGGACAGTAGTGCGCTAATGGGTAGTTCACATGGATAATATTATAGAATGGAATGACATCATGATCGCTCTCTCTACTCAGTTTTTTAGGAGCAATGCACCTACTCAAATATGCACTTATCATGGTAATCAACCTATTCAGCACCACATTCAACAATGTGAGAGACTCTGGATAGAGTGGCAGGAAGTGTTACCACCTTCACTCTGGGTGCACAAATTTTATTCCACTCTACAAGGTTGCACACGTACTTGTTATGTATATATGAAGCTACATAGAGAAACTAGAAATTGGTAGGATTTGATTGCAAGAATGATCCAGACTTTTGGCTACTTCTTTACTAAACCTCCAGTAGAAGAAGCATTAAAGGTTATAAATCACTTAACTATGGGAGATAGTGCAAAAGCGAAAGAACTGATTCAGGATTTATTTGGTGAGATAGACTTAGGAGCACATTTTGATGAAGAAGAAAAAATTGACTCCATGCTTACCTTGAGAAATAAAAAGGAAATATTGTCTACATAGTGGATGATGAAGAAGTAGAAAACTTGGATGTCGATCATTCAACAGGGACACATGAAGTCTGGGACAATGCAGATAGG
This sequence comes from Taxus chinensis, assembly GCA_019776745.2. NCBI lineage: Eukaryota > Viridiplantae > Streptophyta > Pinopsida > Cupressales > Taxaceae > Taxus > Taxus chinensis. Next base: position 31,140,019 of record CM034151.1, read on the forward strand.
AACACGTGTGCATATTATGAGCTTATGAAGACAAAGAGAGTGCATATTGGCACAGATGTTGAACCTAAGGAGGACATAATTGGGGATTATTAGTCTAACTCTGAAGTGGAAAAAATCATAGAGTTACTACGATACTTTCAGTACTTATTTCCTAGGGGATATAATGAGTTAAAAGGTGTGCATGAATCATTAGGAGAGATGAATATCAATCTTACAGAAGGTGTTTGCCCGGTCAGGAAGAGACCCTATAGGATGAACCCTAAATTACGTGTAAAAGTTAAGGAAGAAATTTACAAGATGTTGAAATTAGGCATCATCAAGCCCCTAGAAGAGTCTGAGTGGGTTAGCACCAATGGTTATCAGTATAAAGAAAGATTGCTGGATTAGGATTTGTGTGGATTACAAAGAACTAAACGCTACATGTGTAATTGATCCCTTTCTTACACATTTCATAGAGGAGATATTAGAAGGTGTTGCATGGCGCGAAATCTATTCTTTTAGAAATGAATTAGAAATCCTAGTGCATTTAAACAATTCTCTAGATAATATACAAGTAAAATCCAAGGTTTTATAAACTTTATTGATCTATTGTCCTAGATGTAGAGATAAACATGAACTTAAGGATTGTCCTTTAAATAAGGCATATATCTATAAAATCTGTGATATTAATCACTCCACCATTCAATGAAAATTTCTCCCAGATGTTAAATATCATATAAAGAAAGGAAATGACCATGAAGAATAACTTAAATATATAGGTCAAAGACAAGGTGGTTGTTGAGAAGACAATATGCTGCTAAGGAAAGAACAACCAAAAGGTTCGCGCGCGGGAGAAAGGTATACTTGGAGGTGTAGAAAGGAATGGGAATGAAACGTGCATGAAAGATGGAATCATTTGGGACTTAGCCATTTTCTTGGTCACAGGGTATTTTCTGGAAAATGGCATGCATAGCACACAAACTAGATAAAGACTTGCGCGACATGTATAGGCCATTTTTTGAAAAGAAGTTATCAAGAGCTTTGCATGGGTACAAGTTAATAATAGAATTTCCACTATTAGTTAACTAGAAGAGGTCTATTATTAACGAACTTGCATGTGTGTGTCTTATTGTAAAGGCGCATGGCTATTTTCAGCATGCGACCTATTTCAGGAATTAGGTAAGTGGTGAAGGGCAAGTCCCCACTCTTATAAATATGTATGTAGTAAGCTGTGTAAAATATATACATATACACAGAGAGATAGTGAGATAGATATAAAGAGCTAATATGGAGTTATGCTAGTTTTGATGTGCGCATAAACTATGTTAACAATTATTTTAAGGAGCTTCTATATAATTACTATGTTTAATATAATGGAGTGTTTTGGATGAATCAAAGTGTTAAACATAGCTGTGATTAAGTTCTTGCATGGTTGAATTCACTATGAATGTTATTTAGATTCATTGCTCTTTAGATCTAGATATGGAATCTGCTCTATAGAATGTTATGTTAGTTCTTGATCTGAATGCATTATCCCTTCATCATGTTCATGTCCTGCATAAACAACACTAAGGAGGATCCTGGTACCTTTGCACACTTCAGGTGAGCACTCAGTCTAGGTTGTGTGATGTACTAGCACGCCTGGGTTGTTCTTGGTAAACTCTAGGCTTCATCAGTGTTAGTTTCCCTTCGAACCATCATTTTCCCCCCTAGAAATCAATAGCCCACAAATAAATAGAATCCACCTTTTCCTCAAACACAACCTTGGGGGAAATATATACCTCAAGAGTAGAATAATAATAAATGGGTAAACCCATATCAACATCAATAGATGCCTCAAAAAATCAACAACAATGGCCACCCCAACAAAACTATACCCAACAAGGTAATTAACAACCATTCCAAGGCCAAAGGTGAAATAAAAATGTGCAAAATCAACAGTAAGCCCTCATACTTGGACCTTCCCATCACCACTAAGCACCTCAATTGGAGCAGGTGAACCAACCATAATTTCCTACTCAACATGTGGCCAATCCATAAAATGTGAAAGAAGAAACCCTTGTATATTTCATGAAATTAGAAAATTTTTCCAATATAAATGGCATTAGTTATGCTAATGTCCATATCCACTCAGGGAAGACTCTTCCACATTCTCCTTTACCAGTTATCAAAGAAATATATGAATAAAAATAAGATTCAGAAGAGACAATTCCCAAAATACCTATACAAAATGAAAAACATTCCAAAACCTCATATTTACCAACTATAGCATTCCTAGAAATATTGAGAGAAAAATAAGAAAATTAGCATTATCATAAGAGTTCTGAATTTGATCTCATAGAAGAACTGAAACACCTTAGTCTTGGAATTTGATGGCACAAGACTCCACTAGGTTTTTGTAGACATTAAATCACGCACTTTGGGTACTTTCTAGGTCCTAGTCACATACCACTATTCATATGATTCCTAAGCGAGAAAAGTACTAATTGACCATTGTCTTTGGCCTCTTTTATTTCTTTCTAGTTTCCCTATTTCCCAGTCTCACCTCTGATACTTTAGCTTTTCTGAGTTTGGACACAGTGCCCAGTTAGGACGCCATGGCCTAGGTGCCCTCGTCCCCTCTCGGTGCCCCCGACTTATTTATATCTTGCTCACCTCTTTTGGGCCTCTTCTAGCCATTAGGAATCTTGTTTTCTTATGGGTTGGCCTTTTAGTGGTTAATTATGAAATTCAAACATGGGAATCATATAAATACAAAGTTATGTGACCATAATAAGAGACTAATATCTAAGTATCTATTACTATCACCTAAGGTTACATCCAAAGACATTTAAAGAGCATCAAAGCATTCATCTACCTTCATTCAAGGGTCAAGGGACTGCATACACTTCATAGGAGGGGCAATATTTCTCTTTGCAAGTTACATGTGAATGCTGCGAGCATAGTACAACATACAAGTGATCAATAATGAAGGGCACTAGCATAGAAACGACATAGAAGAAATAATTTTTCAGCCATTTTTTGTAGTCACAAGCGCCCAAAAGTAGTCTACAACGCCCAGGAACCTCTGACCTGATCGAGGTGCCTCAATCCTTCTGGGTTCATTTGTGATACTCTCTTCCTCCTGTTTATCAGTTCTCCTATCCAACACAACTCAAGAAAAATTATGAAATCAACTAAGCATTCATTCCCTTCTCTTACACTTAGGGTTTCAATTTTATCTAGCTTATTACTTAGGTTAGATCTGTACTTTATTACATTATCATTGCGTTGTGACTCTGTAATTAGGGTTTAACATATTATTAATATTTGTTAAATAATTTGGTGAGACCAACTAATTCAAACACGCTTGGGTCGTCATTTCATCACTTCTTGCATTTTTCTTAGGATCCTCTCATCATGGACATCTTCATTCATGATTTCTTGCTAGCCAATCCTGAATATAGAGCTAAAATCATTACTCTCTTGGCTACTACTCACATTCCTTCTACTACTCGTGCGGACATTGTTTATCAGACATTTGTAGATGATTTTTCTCAACATATTACTTTTCCATCTACTATAGCTGACAATATTTCTATTTACGACAATGATCCTCCTCTTTATATACGATTATGCATCAATAAATTGGGTGTTAAGATAACTTTAGTCAATAATGGATCTAAGCTCAATATTTGTCCTCTATCATTCATTCAAAATAATCCCACCTCTATTTCGGTCCGAGCATATGATTATACTACGCGTCTATGTATAGGAAGTGTTACTTTTCTTATCATGGTTGGTTCTAAAATAATTCATACAATAATATTTGTTATTGATATGTTAGTTCCATATAATTACTTACTTGGTAGGCCATGGCTTCACAAAATGCAAGCAGTGCCTTCTACAGTTCAATGATGTGTTAAATTATTACATGAGGGATTTGAATATACAACTCCCATTGATATTAATCCATTCCAATATTGCCACCTAGACCTAACTACTGCATTACCTATTATGAATTCTACTACTATACATCCTGTTACTAATCTGTGACCCACAAATTATCCAGACAACTTACCTCCACTTGAAGGAATTGGTTATGCATTAGATGTTGTTCCATCCACTCCAGTATCATCTCCTCCTACTAATGCTATGATGCTTTATCAGGGGTTTTTTCATACATCATATGTCATACCACCTTCATTGTCTTCTCACGAGTAACTTGCATCTGCACTTCTTACATTTACATACACTCTCTTCATGAATAATGCTTACTGACCCTACATCCCATTTGACCCAACTTGCTCTAACACTATTTGCACACATGATGGCTTGGCTTGGCTAGGATTCATGCTAGATGACCTCATCCCTCCATCGCATTCTCCTAATTTATATCATGGTATGTTCACATTACTGTTGCTTATGGCCTCTAAGTATTTCATCTACTAGTTTTTTTCAAACAAACTCCTCGCCTCTCCCCACTTATTCTTGGACAATCATGGCTTGACTACATTGGTTGCACTTTAGATCCTGATTATATCGATATTTCATTCCCCATGCCATTTGGACGCATTTTTATTTACAATGATTTATTTCTTAGTTATTCACAAAATCATACTTGATGGTATGCATATGAATGTCCATTACCACCTTTCACTAATGAATAATATGTAGTAGACATGTACACTCTACGTCATAATGGCTCCTTACTTGATCAACCGCATATTATTGCTTACCAGGTTTCTGATGCATCTCCATTTAACTTCGACCATGATAATGATGATCTTTTAGATGAAATTACTTAATTTTTTGAATCATCATACACTTGGGGGGTATCACACATACTGCTCCCCCCCAACATTATCCAGTGTCTTACATTCCTACTATTTTAGTTCATACTTAAAATCTAGTCTTTCACACGCATCTTACACATCTTGATACACTTGTATTGTCATTACCCTATGACACACTCTTATGCTACAGTTCAAACTTGACTGTTGAGGGCATACTACATTCATGAACCTCACATCATACACACGACACATTTCACACTCAACACATTTACGACACACCCTTCTAGCATCACACTCTCGCATATCACACTTCCCGATGACACACTCTAGTTCTATGGTTCATACTCAGTCATTGAGGGTCTAAATCTGAAATGGACCTCACCACACTCGGTCACTCTCTACACTCTACACTTTTTTGATCATATCTTTATAGCATACAATTCAAACCATTTCCTAATGATAGACTCTTGTTCTATGGTTCATTCTCAATTACTAAGGGGGCATTTATAAATGAACCTCATCTCATACATCCCTACACTTTTGCTCAGGGCATGTTTCTCCTATCATTCACATTACACCCCATTTTATACACACTCACATTATATTGCATATCTTGGTTGCACATTGTTCTTGTTTACTTATCCTCGTATGTTACACTTTTCTTATTATATTAGGCAGATACATCATATTTCATTATATTTTCTATATACACATGCGTGTTCACTTGGCTTCTAGTTGTGAATGCAAACTTTGCACACACCGTTACACACAACAAACATGCTTGGCACTCTACCTTTTACCACTCCCATCACAACTCCTGGGGGCATCTATTTTCATACACACTATAAGTGTTATTGTTCCATTTTATACTACATCCAATTGTTACTAGCACACTACTACATTGGATCATACACACTTTGACATACTTTCTATCTTTCTAACATACTAACATGTGTTTCATGTGCAACATATGCTTTGTAGGAACTCTTTGTCACCATGGTTATCTATTACTCTTTTCTTATCATTGTTTATCATTGTTTACCATTGTATTCCATTGTTCACACGCTATTCCCTTTGTCTTATGTGCACACTCTATGCTTTTGACCACTTTGGCCCTGATTGTCTTGCGACATTGTGAGTGATGTCCCATGTTTGAAACCCACTTTTCATGGTCTACATTGTCTTCTTGCTTGCTAGCTTACACATTGAATATTTTGAGATTTTCAAACTTCATCATTAAGAGAATTATTTGGAATACTATGTGATAATTTAAAAATAAAACACATGTTTCCAACCCCTAACACAGGTTTCCAGCCACTAACACATGTTTCTAGCCACTAACACATGTTTCCAGCCACAATTGTCTTCTATATGTGTATTTGTATTTTTTACAATAACACATGTTTCTAGCCACTTTGTTTACATGTGACTTGGTTTCTACCAAGCACATTCCCTCCCCCCATGAAGGGAATAAGTTTCAAATCAACGTCCAGTCCTATCCTTTGGTCCGCATCCTCCTAGTGACGTCGCATGCACCCCAAATGAGGGTGGAATACATTGGGTGAATTAGTCACCCCATTCAATAGTATACAATCACAGTTCAAACCTGCACAGTACAAGAACAACACAGTTTTTAGTCACAAAAATGACCCAAATTATGACTAGGGTCCTCAACATAGCACAGACACTAGCGCACAGATATAGAAGTGAGTGCCTAGTGCTCCTGACCCTTCCTAGGTGCTTATGACCAAGGGGTAGTTACAATTTTTTTTTCTCATATTAGTATAGTTTTGGCAGTTTACACAACAATTTTCACAGAACAGGCACAAACCTCCAACAACCAACATGCATGTTATCTCTTTTTTATATTTGCGTTAGATCAAAATGGATCAAACTTAAACAAGACAGGATCACACCATTTGTAGTGGTGTATAAATCTCGGGAAGTAGTCAAAGGATGGAGAATAACATCAAACATTTCTCCCTACACTCTTCTTCCATGGCATGAGATCACCAAAAAAACTCACACTTGGCGTGAGATCGCCCAAAAAAAGTGTTCTTCTATAGCATTCCATAAAACTGTCTACTTCTTTTCACTCACCACATGGATTAGGTGCACATGTTCCTTTTTTACCTTTTTTGTGTTTTTACACTCTTTTTACATATTTCGATCAATTTTTTCATATACAAGACTTTGACTGCTCTTTTTCTCTTCTCTTTTGTAGGTGTGTCCTTATGGGAAGCAACATTCACAAGCACAATACATTGAACACGTCAAGTGGCATCGATAACAAGTACAATGCGACATATACACATATACTTTCACCCCTATGGTCACTTCCTCTTCTCTAGCTTCCACGCTTCATTTTATCACTCCACAATTTTTCTTGTCTCCTCGACATGCTTTCACCATAGATCTACATGGTTATCAGGTACACATATCTTATCTACTTTATGTTATCGAGCATTCACTCAATAACATAAAGTGGGGGAAAATGTAGACACTAAATCATGAACTTTGGGTACATTTCTAGGCCTGAGTCACATACCACTATTCATATGATTCATAAGTGAGAAAAGTACTAATTGACCACTATCTTTGGCCTCTTTGCTTTCTTTTTAGTTTTCTTCTTGGCATTACACACCATATTTCCCAGTGTGACTTATGATACTTCAACTTTTCAGATTCTGGACACCGGTGCCCAGCCAGGACACCAACGCCCAAGTGCACCCTCGTCCCCTCTTGGTGCCCCTGACCTCTTTGTATCTTGTTCACCTCTTTTGGGCCTCTTCTAGCCGTTGGGCATCTTGTTTTCTTATGGGTCATCCTTTTAGTGGTTAATTACGAAATTCAAACAAGGGAATCATATAAATATAAAGCTATGTGACCATAATAAAGGACCAAGCTCTAAGCATCTATTACTATCACCTAAGGTTGCATCTAAAGGCATTTCAAAAGCATCAAAGCATCCATCTAGCTTCATTCAAGGGACAAGGGACTGCATTCTTCATACACTTCATAGGAGGGGAAGTTCATTTTGACATCCACACATCTATTTAAATTTCTACATTCTATCTATTGCTCATTATTCAATGCATCTTACACAAGATCCACCTAGGGAAAGATTCTACACACACACACACACACACATGTATAACTACATGGAGTCTGAAATGTAGTGCATCACCTTGAATCGTAATTTCACTCAGCTGGGTGACTGTCTAGGGTCATTCTGACTCCCCATTTACATATTTTTATTTTTAGGATTTGATGTGTTTTAGGGGTTTTGCAGGAGCTCTTTCTCTTTGCAGGTTACAGGAGAATTATGACAATCATCCATGTGAGCATATAGGTGACAATAGTGATCAGGTCATAGCGAAGGGCACCTTGTGAAACATGTAAAATTCAGTTTCTGACTCTTTTCACAGTCACAGGTGTCCAACAGAGGGTAGTTTATTGCTCTAGGACACCCTTGCCCTATTCTAGGCAACCCTAGTCTAACCTATTCTGATAGTTACTGAAAATTTTTGTGCGTGCGGTTGTGAGAATATTCCTCCTCCTGTTCATCAATTTTTTAGGCCTTGACACATCTTCTAGGAATTATTATGAAATTAGTTAAGTACTTTATTCCCTCTCTTACACCTAGGGTTTAAATTTTTATCAGCTTATTACTTAGTTCAGATCTATACTTTATTGAATATTTATTACGTTGTGACTCTGTAATTAAGGTTTCAAAAATATCTATATTTGTTATCAGTACATCTTAAGCTTTCCATTTCTTCTGAGTAAACACAACGGGAAGAAATTGTTTATTTTTCTTCTATTATGTCAAAGATCCACATGTAGTGGTACAATATTTAGGTCTTTATGGGGTTTAGTATATACTAGCTCCCTCCATCTACCCATAGGGTATTCTTACATTTTTCTCAATGGCTGAATGGCTGACCTCAACCTCTGTACTTTGTCCCTTTATCCTTCTAACTCCTCTCAGCCATTGGTTGACCAAATTAACCCCTTTGTGGCCTTTAAAAATCACCCTTCCAACCTCCACATCAATAACCTCTTAATCCTAAAAAGAGTAATTAGTTCAAGCTTACTATATTTTTGACAACCTGATTGCTTGTGATAATCCTACTGTGTTGGTTTCTACATATTCTCCATGCTTTGAATGGCATATTCAAGTTGAACTCTTGAGATAATGCTTCTGCACCCTTTTCTGGGTTCTTCCTCAGATGTCATGGACTCCAGTTCAACCCCTGGCTAGGTAATTCTTATCAGCCATTCCATCATTCGGTCACAGTTAACCATGTGACCATGTAAATCTATTATGTCTATCTTTTTTCCTTCTCTTGATAGTTATCACTGCATCCTTATCATTTCAGGCCTCATTCTCCTTGTACTTTATGGCTCTTTTTTCCTTCTTCTTTGAAACTTATGTGTGCCCCCTTTCTTATTTTCACACCTTTCTATGGCAATGTCTCCTTGCATAATTACGATCCTTTATCTTTCGGGTGTCTAGTCCTCCATGCATCCTCATGTCTCCTCATACTTGGTTTCCACTATGGAAAACTATTCTTTGTGCACCATATCATTACATGCCTTACTTCCCCTTATTATTTTTTACGTGCTCTCCTTCCCATTGTTTACGCTTCACACCTTTTGGCTTATCTACTTCCTACCACATGTCTTCATTATTTTGTGTTTTTCCCAATCTTATTTCCCTTGCTTGATGTTGACTATGCTTGTATTTCTGCATGCCTCTATCTTCTCCTAAATTCCTTTGGCTCTATTTATATCCCACGCACCCATTCTCAAGTGTCATCCTTGACCCATGTGCAATTATTCTACATATGCCTCTAAGATTTGTAACTTCAAGCCACTTCTCTATTTTCCCTTGTCAATTTCTATGGTGACCCTCCTCATTTTTTCCCTTCTTTTCATGGCCTTTTCCATTCTCCCAGCGATTGACATTCTACCAGTCTTCCTTTTTGGAAACTATACCTCCTGTCATGCATATGTTTCTTCCTCTTGGCAACTCTCCCTCATAATGTGCATCTTTTCCACACTTACATGATCCTTTTGTGGATATATGTTGTTTCACCTCTTTCTTAGATAGTTTCTTTGAAGTGTTGATGAAACAAATAGGGTAACGGGCGTAGGAGGAATACCTATTCAAATGTTGGTTGATGGGTTATTACGCGTGTATGACTTCCAAATCCACAGCTGATTGTGAGAGCTTCCTTTTGGCTAGGAGGAACTACTTGTAATGCAAATCAAGACCACCAGAAGGAATTAAAAAATATGGGTAGTGAACTGCCTAGCGTATGCTAGATCTGGGAAGTGTGATACTTCCTAGATGGCTGTCAGTCCACTATTTTAAACAATTTAATGTTGTAAACAAAGTAAATCCTATTCTAATTTGAAATGATTTAGGTATCTCACTTAAAACACAATAAGAAATATATCTAATCTAACATTCTAAGCTATAATAAAATCCAAAGGTCAAATGATTGGTTCTGGGTTCTGCAGGTTTGACAGAGGTCTCAGGTAGATCACAGGTGGATGAGGGTGAGATGAAATTTGGTGGGTAGTCTCTGTTCTGGGCTGTATGGGAAAATACAGAGACCGATGTCAGTTAAGGGTAACCGATGACGATGGTCAGGTGTAACCGGTGCCAGTTACTGTGGAAATCTGGAAATGCCACAGAACAAGCTTTGGGTCTCCTTTGTGATTGCACAAAGGACTTTGGTTGGTCGGGATGAGGTATTGGGTGATTGGGGTAGGCTTTGGAGAGGTTTTAATGGGTATATGGAGGTGGAAATGTTGGAGAAGGTCATTAGGTGGCTAGGTAAACAATAGATGATAAAATGATGATGAAATGAAATAAACCAGAAAAGTATGATGTTATACTTACTTGGATTCCAGTCCTGAATGCCTGTGAGTGAGGGATGGAGGTGCTGATGAGAGGTTTGAAGGTTGCAAGTGATCACCAACTGAAGGAAAGCTTCTGCATGGACTGCATGTACATTCCTCTTTGCTTGGTTAGATCAGATCATGGTTGGGATGGTTGTGCAGGAAAAGATGTTTGATCTCCTTCCTTGCATGCAGATTCTTGCTGGAATTCACTCTCTAAAGATGTGTTATCTCTCTGAGATGTGTTAATGCTCGCCAACCTTCGGCTTCTTGCTTCCAACTTCCAACCTTGAGAATAAGGTTTTTTTGGGGTTAAAAGGGTAACCGACGGCGGTTCCAGCTTAATCGGCGACGGTTAGGGGTAACTGGCATGTCGGTCAAGGTAGGATTTCCTAGGTTTACTAAACTAGGGAGATCCTCTTGATTTCCTTAGATCTCGTGTCATTAACCATGAATTAGACTGGAAGCTTCTTGTGAGCATGTGGGAATGTGGTTAGAGGGAATGTAGGCATTGATTTTTAGGGTTTGGGTAAGTCTTAGTTAGTTATGGCAACTTACTAAGAATAGGTCTTAGGTTGAGTTGGCTTGGTGAGGTTTCTAAGTGAACTGTATGTGTGGATATTATTTAAAATAAGATATTTAAATAATAAATATAGTGTGGATAAAGCATTAATGTAATTAAATTAATTAAATTAATATTAGTGGGGTGAAAGGGGCCATGGCTAGGTGAATGTGATGAAGGGTGCTTATTCATCGAGGGAACAAAGGGGAGTGTGACCTAATTTTAGTGTCTACATTTTTCCCCTTTTTGTTGTGTAGCTTGTATTGGTAAGCAATGCTAACAAAAATAAGATGTGGTTGCCCCATGTTTGGGTGAAGGTGATCCCCCTCAAACTAGGAACTGACGAGGCCGAAGGCAGAATCGGTGAGTGGTTTGATAAAAAGGTGAATGTGAGGAAAAGGTAGGTGGGCACAGGGAAAAAGGGTAAAAGGTCTACTTGGGCCATTCTACGTAATGGGTCTGGGTCAAAGGTAGTAATAGTCAAACACACACACACGTATAAACTGCAGCACGCTACTGGGTTGAAGAGTAGGAAAACTCTACATCATCTAAGGTCGATAGGTTTATCCAAACAAGGTTGAAGTGATTCTAGTATCCAAGGTATAGGATATGGTCAGGAAACACGAATGTAGGTCAGGTGTAGGAACATTTAGGTATGTTATGGTACACCAAAGGTAGGGTCAGGATAAATGGTCATGGCAATAGGCTAGGTAAGGTCATTAGGTCATCAACACAGGTAATAGTGCCGCAAGGTATAACGAACACACGAAGTAAAAGGTCACTACCGATAGTCTAGGTCTAAATAGTGAGGTCACATCATGGGTAAGGCCAAGGTAGGGGTAAAATAATGAGTCCCCAAAGGAGGACAAAGGGAGGTAGGAAATGATGAGGTCAGGAAAGGTAAGGTAAATGGGTTGGGTAAAGGATCAGGGTGAAGGGTGGGGTAAAAGGGAAAAAGGGAAGGCAATGTGTAGGTGAGGGTGACCGATGCCAGTCATGAATAACCGACGTTAGTATAGGGTAACCAACAATGGTTAGGTATGGAAAATGACCGATGTCGGTCAAGGGTAACCGATGTCGGTTAGGTCGGGTTGGTTATAAAAAAAAATCTACATTTTTTGGTATGCATTTGTTATTTGGAAAGTGAGAAAATGACAAAAAATGGAGAAAAGAGAGAAAAGTGTCTGGAGGAAATGGGACAGTGAGCTGGTAGTGATAATGGACAAGGGTTTGGATGGAGAGCAGCGGGTCCATGAGATCAGGTTGAGAGAGTTAATTGATCAGAGGTTGTGGGTAGCTATTCGGTGATGGCAGAGGCCAGAGAGGGATCGGGTGGGCCATCGATACCATGGCTAGACATGCCACCGAGATGGTGGCAGTGCGATGAGGTAAGTGCCCTACTCTACATTGTGGATTTGATAGAGTAGAGGAGTAGAGTATTGTTATTTGTAGGTTGTTGTTTTTTTTTGTTTTTGTGGGTGGGCAAAAATTAAATTTAGTAAATATAGTAAATTTAGTAAATTTTGTATATATGAGACTGGCCTGTATGCCGATGACATTTTGTATTGTATATCGACCTACGTGCCAACATTTTTGAGATGATAGACATGATGAGATAGCCATGTATATTAGAGATACACATTTATTTATTTATATGATGAGATACATGGTATTTTTGATTTGTCGATGTGTTTATGAGATTTTGATTTATGGCTTGTTTTAGATGAGATATGGATTTGTTGTTTTGATATGCATGGAAATTAGGTGAGTTAGGCATGGTGGATTTAGGTTGGTTTAGGCATGGATCGAGTCAGGTTATAGGCATGGATTGAGTCAGGTTGGTTAGGCATGGATCGAGTTATGTTTGTTTAAGCATGATTGAGTTATGTTTGTTAGGCATGGTTGTGTTGAAAGTAGGTGAAGTTGTGATTCATTATTATTATTATTTTTGCAATGAATGATACTATGGGTCATATGTGAGATGTGGTATAATCTATGCATAGTGATGATAGAGAAATGGTAGGTGTAATAAATGTATAAAATATGAAGCAACTTGTTATGTATGTGGCTTAATTTCCAATTTTGTATATAAAAAGGAAACTGAGTAAGGTGTGATGTAATGGTGGGGAACATGGAAGATGAATTGTTTAGGGTAGAGGATGGCCGAGCTAACCTCCAAGGGCCCCATGCCCTCAGAGTGATGCCTACATAGTCTGGCTGAAAAGGGACCTCAGGCCGATGTAGTTCTCCCATAAGCTAGGGAAGAAAATGAAGAGGTGTGAACATGAGTTGGTAGGTTTTTGGGCATGTTGTGGGTTTAGACCTGCTAGGTGTGGGTATATTATAGGTAAAATGATATAGGTGGGGGCGATTGTGGTGAAAGAAGGATATTACCCCAAAAGTAAGCGTCGAGGACCAAGTCCTGTATAAGGTAATTAAAACGTAAACAAAGATGGTTAAAAGATAAAAGGGGGCAATAAATCCACCTGATGGGGTAGGATCATACCAAGTAGATCATACCTTGGTGGAGGTGATGAACATAAGACCCTAAAGACATTGCATGATGGACTGTTCTACGGTGAAAAGTAGTCACATGATCACCAAATGTCTAAGTTCCAAGAAGTCCCTTGAGGCAGTAGGAAATGAGAGTGGGCATGGTTCAAAGGGTAAAGAGTAGGTAATTTTTATATGGTATGAGGTAGCATGCGCTTTGGGCAAGAGATCTAAGGTCACAATGGGCAAGTCCATGACAAAAAGGTTAAGTGTTTTGACTTATAGTTTAGATAGACTGATCGATGCGGGAAGTCTATATGGGAAAAATTGAACTCCTTGAGGTCTTCGTGAAGCTGATCGATGCGGGAAGCTTCGGTTGCTCTCATTTTTTGCCCTTTTTTAAGAGTATTACATAGCTGTCCTTCGTGGGAGTAGTCTATTTATAGTAGCGGTTGGCCGAGAGGAAGATGTCCTTTTGAGGGAGTCATCTTTTTATTAGAAGTTTGACTCAAGGAGTTTGGTCCCATTGTGAGGTCTTTGCAGTCATGGACAAGACCAAGGTGAAAGATAGGACTCTTGTTCAAAGGGCAAGGTGAAACGACCATGGGATCTCATCTAAAGGTAGATGAAAAGTATCCATGAGAATCATGCTATGTGCAATGTCATGGTACACATATTTAAGAGAAGATAATGAGTGATGGGTACTCACATGATTCTTGTTTAATCATTAGGGAGGTGTATGGAGTGAATGGTGCTCAAGGGACAAGCATGGAAAGAGACAAAGGGTGAGGTAGGATGATGAGTCAACAATAAAATGGTCGAAGCCATGCAAGGCATTAAGGGGCTCAGGTTCAGGTTTACCCTCAAGAGAAGATAAACGATAAACACCTAATCCATAGGTATGAGTCACGATGTATGGTCCAAGCCAATTAGGAGAAAATTTGCCTTGTTTACTTTTTTCTGCTTTGGTTACGTGTTGATTTTCTTTCAGGACAAGGTCACCTACTTGGAAGGTTTGTTCATGAACACATTTTTCATAGGCACGTTTGATACGTTGTTGGTAAACTTGAAGGTGATCCAGAGCGTTAAGACGACATTCGTCTAATAACTCTAGCTGTGCTAAACGGTCCTGACGAAATTCATCATCAGTGAGCATGTCATGGAGAGAAATATGGAGTGAGGGGATCTGGACTTCAAGAGGTAGAAACAACCTCTGTACCATAGACCAAAGAAAATGGTGTGGTAGTAGTGGAAGTGTGAATACTAGTGCGGTATGCCCACTGGGCAAAAGGAATGTGTGTATGCCAATCCTTCCCAATATCGTCAACCACTTTCATGAGAATTTTTTTGAGGTTTTGTTAGTGGATTTGGCTTGGCCATTGGTTTGTGGGTAATAAGGTGATGAGAAACTAAGCTGAATGCCGAAGGCGTCACAAATTTTTTGTAATGTTTTGTTTTTGAATTGTTTTCCATTGTCAGTGATGAGGTGATGAGGAACACCAAAGCGACAAATGATGTGGTGGTTAATGAACTCACATATTTTCTTAGCTTTCGTGGAGATGAGTGGTATGGCTTCCACCCATTTTGTATAGTATTCGGTAGCAGTGATGATCCATTGATGGTGTTGGGAAGAATGAGGATTGATTTCTCTGACAAGATCCAAACCCCATTGAGAGAAGGGCCAAAGGTCACGAGTGACCTGTAAGGCATGACTAGGTGTATGATGAAGATTGGAATGTTGTTGGCATTTTACACAAACATTTGACGTAGTCACAACAATCATGGTTAAGGGTTGGCCAGTAATAACCTAGGCGAAGAATATGCTTAGAATAGTAAGGCCACTAAAGTGACCTCCACATATGCCATCATGAACCTCCTTAATGGTATAAGGAATTTTAGAACTTGTGAGGCATCATAAAAGAATACCATAAAAGCCATGCTTATTGAGGAGGCCCCCCCAGAATGATGTAACGAGAGACCTTTTTAAGGAAGGCACGTTGTCCGTTACAGGTGAGATCAAGAGGTAAGATGGAGAGAGAAAGGTAGTCGGAGTATTGTTTATACCAAAGGTCACTCAGGTCAGGGGTAGTGGTTCCAATCGAGTAAACATCATGAGGTAAATAAGAAGGTGATTGGAGTCATTGTACGGTGACAAATATTGTAGAATTGACAGGTGAAGTGGGTATTTGGGAAGCTAAGCAGGCCATGGTATCTGTAAATTTGTTGGTTGAACGTGGGATGGTTTGAAGGGTGTAACGATCAGAGGTGGTCAAAAGTATGTCTACATGATGTTTATACTTTTGAAGTATCTCTTTAATACATTGGTACATACCATTGACTTGGTTCATGACCAATTGAGAATCACCAAAGATGTTGATTGATTTGACATCTAGGGCATAGGCGGCTTGGAGACCTAGTATGAGCACTTTGTATTTGGCAATATTGTTGGTGCATTCAAAATCTAGTTTGAAAGACAAAGGCATGGGTTCTCCATCAAGAGGAATGAGGATAATACCAGCCCCAGCCCCATACTAACACTTAGAACCGTCAAAGAAGAGTGTCATGTGGTAAGGGGGTTTGTCCAAGGAAATGGTAGCAATCGACTCATCTGGAAAGTCAAAATTAGAGGGTTGATCCCCAGAAATAGGTGCATCAGCCAATTGGTTCGGAAATAGCTTGGCCCTTGATGGAATTTTGATGATTGAATTTGAGGTCAAGGTCAGCTAAGAGCATAATCCATCGTGCGGCATGCTGATTTTGATAAGGTTTGGCATACATGAAGTGTAAGGGGTCGGTGTTGGTCACAACATAGGTTTTGTGGTTGAGTAGGTAATGACGGAGTTTGGTGGAAACAAAGACTAAGGCTAAGTAAAGTTTTTAGGGATGGGTGTATCGGGTTTCATAGTCCAAAAGAGTACAACTTATGTAATAAACCACCTGCTCCTTGTGTTGTTCATCACGATGAGCGAGCATGGCTCCCAAGGAGTGATCAGTAGCGGATATGTATAGGTAAAAAGGTTGATTGTCTTTAGGTGGAATGAGTATGGGTGGTTGGAGAAGGTATTGTTTTAAGGCCTCAAAATCTTTGTGATAGTCATCATCCCATTTAAAGGAGACATCCTTCTTGAGCAGATGATGAAATGGTTGACACCGATCAGATAATTGTGAAATGAAATGGTGAATGGACTGCAACTTACCTTGCAGACTACGGAGTTGTCTAAGGTTAGTAGGCGGAGGCATTTCGAGAATGGCCTTGAATTTAGCAGGGTCAACTTCTATACCATGGAGGGAAATAATAAATCCCAGGAGCTTTCCTGAGAGAACCGCGAAGATGCACTTCTTAGGCTAAAGGCGGACACAATATTTAATGAGGTGGTCAAAGATGGTTTTGAGGACGGTAAGGTGCTTGGAGCGACATTTAGATTTAGCCAAGAGATCATCCACGTAATCTTCCAATATGTGATGCATGATGTCATGGAAGATGTAAGTCATAGCCCACTGATATGTGGCACCAGTGTTTTTAAGGCCAAAAGGCATGACTCGATAGCAGAAGGTCCCCCAAGGGGTGATGAATGAGGTCTTGTGTTGATCTTCTGGGGCAAGAAAAATTTGGTTATAACCCGAGAAGCCATCCATGAGTGATAGCATCTCGTGACCAGCGGTGAGGTCAACCAGTTGATCAATACCGGGTAAGGGAAAGTCATCTTTTGGGCAGGCTAGGTTGAGGTCATGGAAGTCAGTGCAAATGCGGAGTCCCCCTGTCGCTTTAGTGACAGGGACAATGTTAGAAATCCAATGAGGATAATCAATGGGTAAGATGAAGGAAACAAAAAGAAGGCGCTGAAGTTATTCTTTGACGAGAAGAGCAATGCGAGGGTGCATTTTCCTCAGCTTTTGTTTGATGGGTTTGGCATTAGGAATGGTTAGGATATTGTGGACCACTATGGTGGGGTCAATACCAGGCATGTCTGCATAAGACCAAGTGAAAGTGTGGTTATGATCTCTGAGAAAAGAAGTGATGGCTTCCTATTCAGTAGCATCTAAAGATTGATCTGATCTTTAGGATGTGCGGGTCATCCTGAGTATGAATGTTGATCTCGATAGTCGATTCATTCAACATGGTTTGCATCTCAGAGGGTAACGACTGATGAATATATGAGTCTTCTGCACCAAGGTAGGTGAGTATGGATTCATCATCCTGACATTGAATGATGTTAATTGTAGGTGTGTTGTCATCAATCATTTTAGGATACAGGAAGGGAAGAGTGGAAGGGGCCTCACCTTCATGTTGATAAGTCAGAGGCCCCAAGGAAATGGTGTTTATTTAAAAAAAGTTAGGAGGGATAGATTCAAGATCCATCGACTCTGTCGGTGAAGATGGTGATGAAGGTGGAGTGGGTGAAGAAGGTGGAGAAGGGCTAGTGTCCTTAATGAGTTCAATGCGGGCCTGTTTGGTAGGTGGTTCAGGAAAGCTGATACCACTATAGTCGTTATGTTTGCGAGTGGTACATGGAATACTGGTATGGCAGCCTTTCTCGTAAAATCCAAAACCAAAACCCTTCCATGCACATCGATGCAGGAAGGTGTGGGTGAAATGAGTGATTGGTAAGTGATTAGAAGTCAATGGAAAATTTGTGGGTTTGTGATGGTGGTTTAGGTGTGTAAGTGGTAGTATTAAGTCCCCCATAGGTGAGACTAGTACGAAGATGAGGAGGATCATAAAGGAGGCGTTCTCCTATACAGTGATCATAGTGAGGGTGTTGGTAAATACTTCCATACTCTTGTGGAGTAAGGAATGTGTTGACACTATATAGGTAGTACTCCCCTAGAGTGAGGCATTGAAAAACACCTTCCAAGGGATAAATGGTTGGTATGTAGGTAGCCAGTATGGATAATGTGTCAGAATTTGATACGGAGGTAGATTTAATGGATTGGGAAGCTGATGGGTCAGCTGTGGAGGTTATGGCAGTGGTAGGAATGGAGGAGGTATGTGTGGTAGAAGTAACAACTGTACTAGTAGGTGGAGGTGTAGGTGAAGCGGTAGTGGTCATGGAGGTAGACGGATTGATAGGTATGAACACATCATTGGTTTGGTAAAGCATGTTACATGTTTTGAAAGGTGATTGGTCCGCTAGAATGGTATAAGTGTGTCCTTCATGTTCAAACTTTATACAATGATGCAAAGTGGAAGGAACACAACCCATGACATGGATCCAGGGTCTACCAAACAACAAGTTATATTGGAATTCCCCCTCCAAGATATAAAATAATTCTGGAATAGTATGGGGGCCCACGTGAATGTGGAGGATGACGGTACCTAGTGTGGAGGTAATAACATCATTGAATGAATGCAACATGACCGGATGTTTATGCATGCAATTATCAGGTATGCGCATTTGAGTGAATGCATGGGATGAAATGATGTTAATGCTAGCACCCCCATCAATCATCACATGGCATACCTATATGTCATCGATGTGGACAGAGATGAAGAAGGGCTGGGTCTGGGTCATTCATTTTGGTGTGGCGCAATCTCTTCCTCTGAGAAGCTAAGGGAGGCCACTTGGTGAACAAGGTGGGGTGAAGATGAAGATGGTAATTTGGTGAGAGAGGCTACATGATGGGGTGTGATAATGGAGGCTAGGGTGTAGGGTCATTGGGTAAAACCTCAATAGATTGAAGAACCTCCATGAGAGCTTGACGATGGATTTCGAGGTTTAGAATGAGGTCATAAAGGGACATTTTGAGGGGATATTGGTGTAATTTTTTGATCATGGTGTGACGTGTGACGCCATTCAAAATGGGGTACATGGGGCCGCGGATAGTGATTTTAGGTATGGGTACAGATGGGATGTTGGGTATAGGATTGTCCCAGATGGAGATGAGATTCATCATCACTACCACATCGGTGCACGATGTTATCAGGTCCCTGATCTCCACCTACGACCTGTGATCACCTTTTCTTGGAGAAGGTAAGGGAAGAGTGGAAGGTGGTATAACGATGTCCTGATAGGGTGAAACAAAACTACTTGAGGAGAAAGCGCCTTCTGGCTATTTGGTCGTTTCAACGACTTTTCGTAGTGGCATGGCAAGTTCCATGCGAACTCATGTTAATTGTCAAGATGGACATACATGGGACCAAATATCTAGTGAGCTTAAATGACAATGCGAGGTTTTGGTAGCTGGTTCAGGAAAGCTTGATACCGACGAATCGGTATGAACCGCAGTGGTACATCCGAATACTGTATGAAAGCAGCCTTTCTCGTAAAATCCATGCAACTGAAATTTTTGCATTTTTGGTGGACATTTTGTACTTTTTTGTAGACTGGTTGGGATTTCTTCAATTGGATTGGAAGTCGTAGAGAGAAATGAGGCGGGTTTCCCAAGTCGACATGATTTTGGCCTTGGGAATCAAGTGGTTGTATCATTAAGGACTGAATACTTTGGTTTGCAGACAAAAGGCCTTGAGGAGGTAAAGGAGAATTTGATGACAGAAGATCTCAAGCTGAGGGTGTTGGATTAAATACTTCCATACTGCTTAGTGGAGTAAGGAATGTGTTGACACTATATAGGGAGTACTGTAGAGTTGAGGATTGAAAAACACCTTCCAAGAGGGGATCGAAATGGTTGGTATGTAGGTAGCCATGGTTTTGGATAATGTATGTGAATTCGATACGGAGGCTAATTAAATGGAATGGGAGCTGATGGGTCAGTGTGGAGGTTATGACAGTGGTAGGAGTGGAGGTGGCATGAGTGGTTGCAGTAGTAACTTACTGGTAAAGATGATTGTGATGTGTAGGTGAAGAAAAAGTAGTGGTCACCCGCAAGAGGTAGACTGGATTGACACGGGTATGAACACATGACATTGGGTTGGATTAAAGCATGTTACATGTTTTGAAAGGTGATGGGTCAGCTAGCAATAGTATAAGTATGTCCTTCATGTTCAAACTTTACACAATGAATAAAAGTGGAAGGAACACAACCCATGACTGAATCCAGGGTCTAACCAAGCAACAAGTTATATATAATTGCCCCTCCAAATATAAAAGTAATTCAAAGAGAAATAGTCGGGGGCCCACGCAAACAGACTGGAGGATGATGGCAAAACCTAAATGTGAGAGGTAATAATGTCATTGAATGAATGCAACATGACGGGATGTTTATGCATATAATTATCAGATATGTGTATTTAAACAAATGCATGGGATGAAATGAAGTTAATGCTAGCAACCCCATCAATCATCACATGATCGTACAATATGTCATCGATGTGGAAAGAGATTGGAAGAAGGCTGGGTCAAAGGTCATTGTTTTGGTGTGGCAAAATCTCTTACACTGAGATAGCTAAGGGAGGCAAAAACTTGGTGAAAAGGATGGGGTGAATGTTTGAAGATGGTCCAAAATACCCTAAGTGAGCAGAGGCTACATGATGGGGTGTGATAATGGAGGCTACAGGAAATATGTAGGGTCATTGGGTAAAAACCATAGATTGAAGTAACCGAATTTATGAGGAGCTTGACGAGGATTCTGAGGTTTGGATGAGGTCATATAGGGACATTTTGAGGGGAGATTGGTGTAATTTTTTGAGCATGGTAAGATGTGTGACGCCATTAGAAATGGGGTACGTGGGGCCCGGATAGTGATTTTAGGTATGGGTGCAGATGGTATGTTGGGTATAGGATTGGTCAGTGGGTCAGTTGCCTTTTCTTTACCCTTTTCCTTCTGAGCACGTGTAGTGACGTGTATCATGTTGATCTGAGGGGAGTTAGCAAATGGAGAAGGTGTAGGGTGAGTGGTATAACGACACGATGGGAAAAAACTTACTGGAGGAGAAAAAATCCCTCTGAGGTCAGTTGAGCACAACGACATTTTGGTGGTGGTGTGGTAAGTTATTTGACGTGAACCATGTTAATTTCAAATCTTTGGGTGGCTCTAGGAGTTGTGAGGGTAGAGGTTCTGGTTTTTGAGTGGTAAGTGTGGGAATGGGTGTTAGTGTAGTAAGATCCTCATCGAGAAGTTCATCATTGTCAAAGTTGGTTTCTGGTGGACACAATTGGATAAGGATGGTTTTTAAGGCCTTACAGTTCTCCACATCATGTCCTAGCACATGATGGTATGTGAAAATTTTAGTATCATCAAACCATTTTGGCTTGGGTTTGAGGGGGTCGTAAGGTTTGAGTGGTGGTAATGTGATGATAGAAGTCTCAAGGAGGTTGGTTAAAATTTTGCATAAGACCCTGACTAGTGGATCACAATGGGAAGTGAACGTGGGTTTGGGTGTAGGTGTAGGTGATTATTGAGGAATTTGGTATCTAGAAGAGGAGGGGGTTGAGCCATGGGTTTCAGTGCTTATGTGGTTTTAGGTGTCGGTCATGTGTTGTTTAGGTATGGGTATACCTAGATGGACGGGTAGGAGGGTATTGCGGTACATTTTGACTACCTTATTCCTGGGGTAAGTGGAGTTTTGTTTTTGGGTTACACCTTCTTTGGTAAAGGTGATGTGGGTGTATGAGGTCTAAAAGGAAAAGCCTTCATGGAGGAAGAGGGAAAGTTACCCATGGGGATAATGGGGGTGCTATGAAGGTAGACGAAGTGGGTCATGCTTGAGGTGCGAGAGACAGCGACTTAAGTGTAGTGGGTAGTGAAGCAATAGTTTAGGGTATCAGAGGTATGGGTGGTAAAGAGGTTACAGGTGTAGGTGTAAGTCAGGTTGGGAATTTGGGTAGGTCATAGGTTTGTGAGGAAGGAATGGGTTGTTGTGTTTTTGGTTTATTTATGGGTGGAGGTTGCTTGACCATGCTGGGTAGCTGAGATTCTAAGACGGATGGGATAGGTGCAGGTGTGATTGGTGAGAGGTATGAGTTCTATGGGTTTGGTGATTCTGTTTGGGTGTCAGAGTAGGTGTGGTGTTGACTTTGGAGGATGTAGCTAAATCCAGTTTGATAGGTGGATGAGTAAGGCTGGTGGTCAGGGTGACCCCTAAAGTGGTAATAGGTTTAGTTGAGGAAGATGTTGTATGTGTGGATTTGGGTTTAGATGTAGGTTGGGTTATGGGTAAGGGTGTGGTTTGAGCTATAACAGGTGTCGTGGAAGGGGTTGTGATAGAGGTGGTTGTGTTTGGTTCGATTGGTCGAAATATTTTTGGGTAGATAATAGAGGTATCAACAAGGGATCTCTACATCTGTGTTGAGACGGAAAGTAAAAGGTGCCCTCATAGTAGAGCCCTATCCACATAATCTAAGTGATTGGCCCAAATGTGAGAATGGCACATCTGTAGGTGGAGTTGATAAGGACCTAATGGAAATTCCTGTAAAATGTGTCTTATAGATGGGGAATTGGCTAGCTTCAGATTCCGTGGGTAAGAGAGCCGAAAGTAGGTCTGTAGGATTTTGGGTAGCTGATGGAGAATGCTCACCAAGAGGAAAAGGTATCTCAATTGGGTCTATGATAGGCGGTGGAGAGGATGGGTGCTCCTCTATGGGTGGAGGAGGTAATGGGTGATCCTCTATGGGTGGAGGAGGTACTGTGGATAAATGTTCTCTAAGTGTGAAGCCAGGGGTGAGATGGTCTCAATGTTAGCGGAAGATTCCTCCATAGGTGATGAAGGAGATGAAAGTTGTTCCTCTGTTGGTGAAGGAACAGGAGAGGTTGGTTCCAACGTGGAAGGAGGATTTTAGGCTAGGATCTCCTCTATGGAAGGAATATGGGGTAATTGGGAGGTGACATGTACATCATTAAAGATAGCTAGAACCTTGCGGGTATGGGTATCATGAGTTGAGGTCTCACCAGTTTGATCAGATGAAGGGGCATGGTTGGGAAATGTTTTCTTGAAGATGTGTAGGTTTTGGTTGGCAGGTGCATTAGGATTATCCACAGTTAACTCACCTTTCTCGACCATTTCTTGGACAATATTTTTGAAAGTGATGCAGTTACCGTCACTATGACCCTTTACTCAATGATAATTACAGAAATCATGTTCTTTATACCATGCGGGCATGGGGTGAGTAGGGTCAAAACTAGTGTGTGGTTTTATGGGTGGAAGAGTGATGGCTCTGGCTTTGATAAGCTTTTCTAAGACAGAAGAGTAAGGCTCCCCAATTGGGGTATATTTCTGTTGCTCTCGTCTGAATTGAAAAGTCTGGACAGGTGAGAGATTAGATGAAGGGGTAGCCTGATTTGATGGATGTGTTGGGCCGGCCTTAAGTACCACTGCATTAGCAGTGCCCTTAGCTTTTGAATAATTGGTTTGTGGTTTGGAAGAAGAAGAGGTATCATTTGACTTGAATGCCGAATTCTTATTGCGTAATTGGATTTTCTTCTCTTCGATGGCCCTAATCTCTAACTTTCGTGCCATAGTGAATGCTTTGTCAAATGTTCGGAAGGTTTGGACCTGCAAGTTCAGTGAGATATGCCTAGCACAAGCCCATGTGAAGAGCTTGATGAGTTTTGTTTGTGGCAGTTGGAAGGTAAGTTAGTTGATCAGGCTACGCCAGTGAGCGACAAAATCTGTGATAGATTCATCCTCATACTGACATGTGGAGTATAGATCGGTCATGGTAACCTTCTTGATGATATTGATAGAGAAATGATCCAAGAAGGCTTGGGCTACCTAATTGAATGAGAATATAGAGTGTCTAGGTAACCCACTATACCAATCTAATGTAGGTCCAGTGAGGGACATGGGAAAGGTTCTCAAGAGCAAGGCATCATCATGAGCGATTAGATAACACCCATGTTTGAATGACCGCAAATGCTACTACGGGTCTTCTTTACTATTGAAATGATTGAATTTAGGAATTTCCTAATGCACAGGGTATGAGCGGATAGGAATGGATGGGTGAATGGGATCGTTGCAAATCTCGTCGTAGGTGAGAGTGTTACAGGAGCTGGAAACTAATGCCTCCAATGTCTATCATCTTGTCCAACATCAATTTAATTAGGTCGTTGGTGGGTTGTGATGATTGGGTGCCTCCTATAGCATGAGAGGGTTGGTTTTGGGCATATAACAGGGGTGGCACTCCAGTGTATGGGGCTGCCATGTAGGTTGACTGAGAAGAAGGAAATGAAACAGGGGGTACGTACCAGTGAATGTATAATGGATGAAATGGGAGGTTGTTGATAGTATGTATATGGGGGTGGAAGGGTCGTGGTAACCCTAGTGGCAATAGGGGCTAATGATTGTGGAATGGAAAGGACCACATTCTGAAATGGGGTAGGGGTCACTGACACTGGAGGTGGTAATGTAGCTACGGGTATGTGTGAGACATTAGGGGTAGATGAGGTTGTGTTTGGGGTAGTTATCACGGGTATGGTGGATGTAACGGGTGCCATGGAGGTAGCAGATGTGGCAGTTATAGCGGGTATAGGACTAGCTGCGAAATGAACTAGGGTAAGGTAGATGCGGGTAAGCATGGAGCCAGATGGGGCTGATGTAGGAGTGGGTGCAAGAGTTAGGGTGATAGATACGGGCATGTCGTATATCAACTGACCTGAGGCATCTCAAGTGGATGAGTGGGAAAGGTAGAACTGCAAGGTGGCAGGGTTTTGGTCAAGAAGTCATGTGAACTCCTCATCTCCTGGTAGCGATAGTAATAGGTTGGATGGGATCCATGGCTGGTGATAAAATGGAATGTGGTGAAGCACTAGGTGGGAGTGGTTGAAAATTGGCGTGAAATATGAGTGTGCTTTCTTTTCTTTGGGTTAGCACCATGTGAACTAGTACTAATCAGGTAGGGCTACTTCTCTGTAAATGACACAGAGAACAGCAGGAACAGGTGAATCTGGCGACAAAAAGTAGATTAAGTACCAAATGGTGGCTAGAATGTGAAATAGGCTAACCGATGTCGGTTAGGGAAAACTGACGCTGGTTAGGGGTAACCGTTGTTAGTTACTGTTGAAAATGGAGAATGAGTGAAAACCCAGGCAGAAGGTAAAATCTAACAAGCTATGCCAAATATGATGATGTTTAACACATGTCAATGGGTATGATGGTAGTGATAGGGACTGTGAAAAGTGGAAGAAAATGAATAAAAATATCCTTTTGAGTAGGTTAGCAAAAGGACCTGGAACCAACGTCGGTTGGGTATAACCGACGACGGTAAAAAATAATCTGATGAAGGTTACTGTGAAATTGAAACAATGATGAAAGAAAAGTGGTTGTGAATTAAAATTTGATGTAGAATCAGACCTAGAATTTTGAGAATGATGATGATATGGCCTAGGCACACTCAGGTGAAGCCAGAATACACCAGCTGTGATGAGGAGCATGCAAAGATGAATTAAAAAAAGTGAAGAATGTGATCTCTCACCTCAAAATGTAAGCCAAGTAGAAACACTAAGAAAAATACAATCCTCGGAGTGCCCTTTGCTATTATGTTTATTTAGCTTATGCTATTTAGGGACTGACACATGAATTTTGAAATAGATTTTTTTTGGTGAGGATGGCTTCCTGCAAAGAAGGAGATCTAAAAGGTGAGGGTTTCATGTATGTTATGTTGGGGGTGGGCTTCGCTCTGAAGTATGACTTGATAGAGCAACGGGTTAGGTGCCCACTGTACTGTGATCGTGTGATCACCTACAACTTCTTCCATGTAGGATGTTGTTTAAGAATGTATGTATTTTTGAATTTTTTGTGAGGTTTGGTAAGACTCAGAGAAAGAGAAAAGGAAAGAAGTGCTTTTCTACGATTCATTTTTTAACCATCAGCTGGGCATGACTTCCAGCATATAGGTTACCCTCAATTAATGTGAGCTAATGCAATAAATCAGAATGGAATGCACTTATTTTTAAGCCCAAATCAAAATGTGAAATTGGATAACACAATAAAATGAAGAGGAAGAGGGATTCTCTTTCACTACAATGTAGAAAACATGAAGAAATGATTCTTTTTAATTACACCAAAAGAAAAGTTTCCTTTAGAGCAAATAGAAAGAAGAGGTGGGTTACCAAGGAAGAAAATTAGTGTGTACGCTTTTCAGAAGGGAAACAAACACACAACTTTTCCTAGGAATGAATGAAATGGTAAGGAACCCCGGATGGGTCCCACTGGGCATTGCCAAAATGTTTCATCTTTTTCTTAGATTTTTTCTTTGAAGTGTTGACGAAACAGATAGGGGAACGGGCGTAGGAGGAATACCTATTCAAATGTTGGTTGATGGGTTGTTACGTGTGTATGACTTCCGAATCCACAGCTGATCGTGAGAGCTTCCTTTTGGCTATGAGGAACTACTTGTAATGCAAAGTAAGACCACAAAAAGAAATTAAATAATATCGGCAATGAACTACCTAGCGTATGCTAGATCCAGGTAAGTGTGATACTTCCTAGATGGCTGTTAGTCCACTGTTTTAAACAATTTAATGTTGTAAACAAAGTAAATCCTACTATAATTTGAAATGATTTAGGTATCCCACTTAAAACACAATAGGAAATAGATCTAATCTAACCGGCTAAGCTAGAATAGAATCCAAAGGTCAAATGATTGGTTCTAGTGTTCTGCAGCTTTGACAGAGGTCTCGGGTAGATCATAGGTGGATGTGGGTGAGATAAAATTTGGTGGATAGATCCCTGTTTTGGGTTGTATGGGAAAATACAGAGACCAATTTCGGTTAAGGGTAACCAACGGTGGTCTGGTGTAATTGGTGTCGGTTACTGTGGAAATATGAAAATGCCACAGAACAAGCTTTGGGTCTCCTTTGTGATTGCACAAAGGACTTTGGTTGGTCGGGATGAGGTATTAGGTGATTGGGGTAGGTTTTAGTGAGTTTTTTAATGGGTATATGGAGGTGGAAATGTTGGAGAAGGTTAATAGGTGGCTAGGTAAACAATAGATGATAAAATTATGATGAAATGAAATAAATCAAAAAAGTATGATGTTATACTTACTTGGATTCTGGTCCTGAATACCTGTGAGTGAGAGATGGAGGTGCTGATGAGAGGTTTGAAGGTTACAAGTGATCACCAACTTAAGGAAAGCTTCTGCATGGCCTGCATGTACATTCCTCTTCGCTTGGTTAGATCAGATCATGGTTGGGATGGTTGTGCAGGAAAAGATGTTTGATCTCCTTCCTTGCATGCGGATTCTTTTACACACAGAAGAATAATAGTAAAATACCCAGATAATTTTTTTTTACTTACATTGCTCACTACACAACACAACAAGGGCTCTAAATACAGAAACTCGACATGCATACAACAATTACATAATTCATCAACTCACATAGACACATGAAAACAACATAGGCATGTCGATGCCACACTTTTCCCAATGAATGGATACTAGCAATGACCCAACCACAAGAAAAATGACTCAAGGATTGGAAAACCCACAACACATCATTTCTTTAATTACATCTTAGTTACGATTAACATTCTAAGAACATTATTGTGCAAGGATAGCTTTCTCCTTTTTCCATCTACAAAATCTTAAGTTCATTCCACATTTAATTTACAGTTCGAACATTTTAAGTTGGCTTTTTATGCATCGCGGAAATTTCCATAACTTACTTGCTTATTTGGCATAATTCAAATCACATATAAAGTACTTAATTATCTTGTTCTTATGTTAAGAATATGCTTCTCAAACGTTTATTCAATGTCTACATTTTACCCTTGCAACTCAAGAGAATCTGACTTGATGTCCAACAGGCAATATTAGTTGATTAAGGAAGGGGTGGGGGTTTAGATTCAAGATACATTTTTCCCATAAACATTCTTCGATCACGGTATCTTTATTTCCCGATTCAACATTCTCCCAACAAGAAATTGTATTTAGATTTTATATAAATATCTTTTGTTTTTCTCCAAGTTTGATCTCACCAAGGGGAAACTCATATTATTTGTAACGCATCAATATTTTAATTGAGTTATAAGGACTCCAAGAGTGGCATTATCCCTAACCTCAAAACTCATTTTTACTCTTCTATCCTTTACTTTTACATCGCATTATGGTCTCATTATTACCATCACTTTATAACAAAAGAGTTACGAAAGTACTTGTCTGACATCTTAAAGAAGTACATGGTTATAAGCATTATAAACTACACATGAACCACAAGTGATTTGTGTTCAAGGTAAGATCCCATGTTTCTGCATCTCACGATTCCGCATGTGAAATACCCTTTATTTCTTAATGTCATAAAAGGACATAACAAGGGATTACGGGACAAGATTTTGGTTTCTTGGGTTCTCTAAAGTCAACATCTTTCAAAACAACTTTGTTTTGCAAAGAGTTACTTATAATTTTCTATCCACATGTTAACCACCAAAACAACTAAGGTTAAGCTTAATTCCAATTTTCACCCAAGGCTTTAATCCCTATTATAGATTTGATTAAGGTTAAAATGTATTTACTCTATAAACCCTTCGTGAGAGTTCAAGGCACTATATTGTCACAAGCCAAAGATAAGACATTTATCTGCGAGGGACTAAAGAGTTCACTAACAAGAATGCAAGACATAGAACAACTATATCACGATCTCCATTTATGTCGTCTGAATCCAACAGGGATTTCATTCGATGAAGAAATTTAATTTTAAATCTATCTTCAGAAGACAAGGTAGTCCACTAGGATACGAAGGAAGAGATATCTCTACTTACTCCAAATGAAGTTTGACTGTGTCGCTCCTATCAGACAGGTTTATGACAATGTCACTAAACATACTGACTAAGATGATAAACCCATTCTTGGGCTCTTGTTTGCTCAAACTAGGAGGTTCCATCGAGTGCAGAGTTTAATTTCATTCTACAGTTTTCAATGTCTTCTACGGTAAGGGGTATCACACATGAAAACAAGTTATGCTCTGATATTATACAAGGGTAGAGTGTTTCGATTAAATCTCTTTATTACATTTGCAAAGTATGAATGCACAAGATGACTCATTAATCATTTATTGAACACTGAGTATGCACTACAAGATATTACTTCAAATTCATTTACATATATATATATATATATATATTTATATATATATATATATATATATCAAACCTTTTTACCATGTGTACTATGAATCAAATTGAACCTATGATTAAATACACATTTCCTAGATATCCCTAAAAACTAGCATCTCATACATATTAGCAAATTATCAAATATAACCTTCTGTAACATGAGACTGCATTATACATATATTCATTTTACAATGAACTATATAAATTACAATGATAATTAATGAATTACGCATCGCCTTTTCACCATCATTCCTGCAAAACCACGTGAGCGTGAAATCAGCGATAAATCGCTGGCATGGCATCCACCCTAATCTAACATAATTAACATTTCTCAGTTTCCCATTTACATATAATAATAATTACAATTTTCAATCGAAAGAAAAGGTTTAGAGGCATGTAATTCATTACATTTCATTTCACTTCATTTCGTAACCCAGGAGAGAGAAAGAGAAGGGAAGAGAGAGAAAACACCATTTTGTCAAAAGTTCTATTTCACACAACAAGTTACACTATAGAGTTTTTTTTAAACAGTTATTTACATGTGTCAAAAGTTTCCACGGTGGTTTGGCAACCCGATGAGGGTCCCACAACTTTCTATTTATACATTTTCTTACTAGCTACAAAAACGTTCAAACCGGGCTCGGAGGCTAAGAAACCACTTCCAAATGTTGTCTTCCGATGAGAACACACACCACGATTAAATTTCTACGTGTCCACTTATATACCAAGAGTTCATAGCAACTGACGGAATTTGGAACTAGCGAACGGTTTACGTTTGGCGGCTAGTTTTCCGGGGCCACTGGTCGTAGTTGGCCCAGTGCAAATGAACAAAAGTTAGCTCGAGGGCTCAGAAAACCACGTCCAAAATTGACGTTTGATGGATGAACGCGCAACGAGAAACTTCCTACAAATTTCCCTATATAAGGATAATTCAACAAAGTCGATGAAACTCAGAACTAGAAAATAGTCTTCAAATGGCGACAATTTTTCTAAAGCCACCAGTCCTAACTGGTCCAATTTGACCTTGTCAAACTGTGACCAAAGGCCTACAAAATGCCATTGTCAAACTATTCAGAAAAGTGTTTTTCCCTAAACTGAAGGTTCCATGCAGTTTTCTAGTAAAAACACTAGAGGTTTTTGAAGACAAATAATAATTTCTCTATCCAGGTTTCAAATGGAGGTTCAAAATGAAAGCCAACTTTCTAGATTTAATAGCTTTCTAGTGCTGTAAAACAGTGTAACAGGGCTCCTATAAGAGCGTTAAAAAGATCACATATGTTCATTCGAGGTCAATCCAAAGGTTAAGGTGACTCCTCACATAACAAGGTACACGAATGAAGCTTAGCATCTCATTTTCAGAGTTACGAAGGGTACTTAATGAGTCTCTGAAAAATTCAAAAACTATCTATTTAAATAGGGAGATGGTCAACATTGTTACTGGGAAGTCAATTTCGTCTTGTCGAAAAAATAATATTGTAGTGATCTAGTTGGGTAGGATTTTTTCTAAATTACCTCAGAATGAGGGTTGGAGTTCATGGTTTAATACAAAAGAGTTATTTTGATTTTTTGTGAGTTACGATACAACATTTTATTGTTTTACAACAAGTTAAAATAAAACAATTAAAAGTTTTATAATCCTAATATTTTAAAAACTATATTAAGTTGCAAACGAAAAACTAAAGTACGAGAGTTATGAAAGATAAGGGGAGATGAACCATGCCTGGGAGGAACGGAGTCGGTCAAACCCGTAGGATTCGGTTCAGCATCTCACTTGGGCACTTCATCAACCAATTCATGAGCCTTGATCTAACCTATACAACATCACACAAACTTCCCGATCACTTGAAGTTTTCCAACAGAATATGTTTCCCATTATGTTTTTTGACATTTTTATAGGGCATGCTCAAGGCTCCATACTGAACATGAGCTAGGATAATGTTGGAAAAGTTGTATGGAGCTTCTAAACACATTTATTTCAATAAAATGAAACTTTTGACTAATTGTGTTGTTTATAAAGAAGGGTTTCCTTTCTTTTGAAGTTGGTTTAATCATTCATGTTGTAGATCATTAAATACCGCAACATTTTTATTTGCTTCTTGTTGTTAAAGCTCCACACACAGTCTCCTATTTTCCATTGTTGTCCATCTGATTGAAGCATCTTAACAAATAGCTCACTTGCCTCTGATTTTAATATATATTCTCCCATGCCTCTTGGAAATGAATTCATTGGTAAGGAAGACACAACATCATTTCCCAAAGCACCCAACAAGAGAAACACGCCTAACACCACAAGCCAACAACTATAAAACAAAATAACCACTTTGTGCAAATCTTGAAATAAAATTTCAACATTTCACCTCTGCCTCAAGAATGTTCTCACGTATGCACACCTGTCTACAGAGCATTTACAGCTAAAAAATATGCTAAGATTCCTCTATTCTTTAAAAGTTGTTGGATGATCACAAACTGCACCAAAGGCCCCCTTTTGATGCAGGCTGGGAGGATGTGGCAATGGCAAGAGACCCTACACCGACGAGAGGATTAGCAATAAATTTTTTGGGCCTTTTTAACAAACCCATTCTGTGCATAACTAGTATAGCCATTGCAGTGATGAGGCCAATTTTTTATAAGGCATCTAGTTGAATAGTTCACATGCCAAGTGTATGCATCCACGTTTTGCAAGCCTATCTACCAAATCATTTCCAAATACATCACTTGAAAAGGCCCCCGACTTTGGCGCACAAGCTGGGAGAAGACTGATCATGTTGGAGCTCTGTGTGTTGCAATAGAAAATGGTGAGCTTTCCGTGAGGATATATCCATGCCTCATGCACACTGCACTATCCAAAAACTGCTGATTTCTTTTTTTTTCCAGGGTTTCACGTGATCCACACATAGGATCCCATACATAATACTAAAATTATTCTGCAATGATAATGACAAGCTACAGGTTGCATAGGATTTCCATATCCTTGTCTGAGATCCCATGTGCCATCTAATCAATCACATCATCCTTGCCAGTATGCATCCAAAATTTATTTTCATTTTTTAAAAATAAAGAACGTTTTGTCTTGATCGGCACTACATCCAACATTTTTATTTGTTTTCTTGCACCAGTCCTAACATAATTAATCTCTCCTCTATGTTTTCTTTATCTTCTAAATACATCCGAATGTTCTTCAAATTCTTCAATGGCCTTGTTCTTTTTGCCTCTCAACTCTTTGTCTAGCTTGCAAAATATTTCCAAAATCTTTTTTATATTTTCTGGGGTACTTCGACTCTTATTTTCTCCCTCAATACCTTGTTCACCACTACCTCCAATACGAGGCATATGCAAAGCTGATTGTTTGGCCAAAGTCCTCATACACTGCCTCAAAATTCATGACTACTTTCTTTGTTTTTGCCTCATCAATCTCCACAACTGGCACCCGTTCTTGGAAATCCTTCGTAAACTTCACTTTTTGTGTTTGGATATATGTGTAAATTTATCCAATGGTGTCACATCCGTCACATATACTTTATTTCCAATCTTAGGTTCATTGATCCAAAGGAAATTTGACATACCGGAAGTTCCCTATTTCTCCCTAACTCAGTTTCATGGGGAAGATCTTGTCAACAGTTTCCCGACTCCTTTTGAATGAGGTGAAACAAATGTTGTGCGTAGGAGATACCCTCTGTGCAAGCTCAAGTGCCACAGGTCAAAATAGAAGGCACTGGTGCAATGACAAGTGGCACTACAACCACTCCCTGGAGACTTTCTTGTGTTGCCTCACATTTTCTTATGAGTGCCTTATTCCCGTGATCCTCTCTTCTCCAGATGGACCATTCTCCTCTTCTAAGCGAGTTTTTGCTTTCTCTTCTCTTATGTAAGTCCTTACTTTTTCCTCATCCTCTTAAGGATTCTCTGTTAAGCCTCCTATTTTGTGATTCATCTCTCACCTCCACCTCTTCTTTGTGTGATTCTATACTCTCTCTTGTCCTCTTTTTCAGTCCACTCTATTAGACTTATCATTTCTTCTATGCATCTCCATGAACACTTCTTTCTTTGTGTGTGCATGATTTTCTTTATGCTAAGTTAGGAAAATGATAACTAACACCTAATAGTTCTATAACCTAGCTAAATCAAAATCTAAAACACCATAAAGATAAGAGCTAATCAAGATTAGACATCAACATTATTGCATTAGAACTTTGAAATATAAATCAAACCTAACATGTTAATTATCAAGAACCTCTACTCTTTAGATTACCAACAAAATCAAGTGAACCTATGTAAATTTAACGAAATCAAAGTTGATTGTTTGATCTTCAAGGTTTTAGGATTAGAGGCTCATCAAAACAAGGCTACAAGACCACTTTGACTATCTCCATATGACCAAAAAGGCTTGGATGAATGTAATGCAAGGAATGAGGCTTAGCTCTTCCAATGGTGAAATGCTCAAGAATGACAAAACGCTTATAGTGTATTTACTATGTGCTTACTTTTGTTTCTCAAGAATTAGGTGTAAGTGTAAAGGTAGGAGGAGGGCTCTTTATATAGCCCAATGGATAAAGGAATTAGTTCATCCCTTTGCATGTGGGATAATAGGGATGTTGAGTTAGTTATGGATAAGTGGGGTTTAGAAAGGGTTAAGTTAACTTTATGAGGGTTTAGCTTGTCCTTTAGTGACTCATGTGGATGAAGGGGGTTTATTAATCAATCCAAGTGATTAAATAATAGATGTGCAAGCTTATAAAAAAATTTAGAGGAATATTAGCATGATTTAGACTATAGGATAGAATTAAATCAAATGAATAATGATTTATTGAATTAATAAGAGGGGAAGCTAATTAATTAATAATAATTAATTAGTCTAGATAAAAGAAGGGATTAATTAATGGAAGGTCGTTAATCAGGGTATTTGTTGGATAGATGACTTGATTAATTAGCGTAATGTAATTAATTAATGACAATAGAAGAGAAGATGAGCGCTATTGACGATATGTCATCAATTTGTGGGAAAGGAGATAATTAGTGCAATTTAGGTATTTAAATTGCTCGGGTGTAATTATAGGTTTCTACATTTTCCCCTCTTATGGGTGGCGTAAGTGACACCACTTCAAAGATAGTAGACGGATGAAATTTTGAAGGGCTAGAAGAAAAATTAGTAGGAGGGAGAGATGACTCCTCGAGTGTCGATGGGGCGATGAAGGAAGACGATCGATGATCGAAAAAGGTGATAAATGGATAGAAGGAAGGGGAGGGGAAAGATGCCCTAGATGAAGTAGAAGAAATAGAAGAAGTGGGGAGAAGAACTAGCCTTTAGCCTTCGTATTGGAACAACTTCAGTGCCATCATATTGCCAAAATATCTACGTCATCGGTTCTTATTAAAATATAAACATATGACAAAAGTAGAATGACATAAAAATCCATACTACAAACAATTTTCCATTGCTGAAAATACCAACCCAATGCAATACGAGAAGGAAACAAGCTCATTTAACAGGGAAAACAAGTACAAACACACATATTCAAACCAACAATAGTCAAGATGGTTGTAAAAATGTTTTGTTGTCAAGCAGAAGATATCCACATGTTCGTGATTGATGACAAGGGTTAAAAATAATGATCCCCTAGCAAGGATACATGCAAGGGGGAATGATGATGGACACCGGGTCCAAGGAGAAAGATTTGTGTGCAACAAAACAGTACCAGGAAACTAAATGTGCCCCAGAGTACAGATGAAGCAAGCAACTAGATTTTCGATTGGTTGTGAATCAGATGATCCGCAAGTCATTTGATCAATGAAGATGTGAAAAAATATAGCATGATATGGAAAGCATACCATGTGTTGTTCACAAGTTTCAACCGCAATAAGCGGGTTTACCTATTTTTGTAGGTTTTATATTTTTTAGGGTTTTGTGTGAAATTTTGCTTTTGTTTTTGGATTTTGAATGAAGACATATATATTTTTGTGCTTTTGTTTTTTGATTTTTAGTGGATGGTGGATGCATAGAAGAATCGAAGTGAAGTTCCCGGTCACAAAAGGAATGCCCAAGGGAAGAAAGAAGAATCAGGTAACAAATAATGCCCCTGCACAATGGAAATATTAATAAAAATAATTATTTAATAAAAAATAATTATCCGATTGAGTACTTAGAAGAAAAAAATCACCTAGGAGCAAGAAGAATGCCCTAGGGAGAAGAAAGGGGTACCAGATGAAAAAAAATTCCCCAATACGATGAAAAAGGAAAGAAAAATAATTATTTAAATAAAATAATAATTCACTGCAGATAGAAGAAGAATTAGAATGATCACGGTGATCAAAACGAGCTTCTAGGCATCATGGCAAGTGAAAACAGGTTAATATACCCCGCCCGGGGGGGGGGAGGGGTAAATGATTGTGACTGATTCATTTTGTTACTGACATCTACCATATTTTTATTACGAGACCCCGATAGTGACGAGGACGATGATGAGAGCATGAGCACGCCAGAGATGCACTGACAGAGTTTGGGAGTACGCCCGATATGCAGACGACGGCCACTTCGTGAGTAGCTTGACCTCCTTTTGTCAATTTTGTAATTCATGCTCATAATTAATGCTTAGAAGTATTTAATTAGGGTAGGTTTGGTGCAGGCTTGCATGCGCAAGGGTGCAGGTGTCGAATCGATGGCGCATGTGCCCTTGAAGCGTATGCAAGCACACGCAAGCACCAAGGGGTGTATGCGCACACACACATACACACTGTAAACTGTATTAATCCATGTGCACACACTTTCAATGTATACGCGTACGTGCATGTACTAACTCGATGACGCACATATGCCAACCACCCCTGTGCGCACGCGCAGGTACCAAATCAATAGCGCAAGCACCCTTGGGTGGATACGTGTATGCATGCGTGCCAAATGGGAGGCACACATACCAGGGGAGTGCACAGATACCTCAAAGGATGCACAGGCACCCCAGATAGATGAAGCACTTGTTAGAAAAAGGTCAAAGAGATTGCAGATACCTCAAAGGATGCACATGATGGGGATACTCTTAGAGGCAGTAGGCTTAAGACTCGTAGCCCACATGCCTTCCATCACCTTGGACCATGGACTTTTGACTGCATTGATTAAGCGGGGACATAGCGAGAGCCAGTGCTTCCGGCTCCCGACGGGATAGATGATCGTGACTTTGGAGGATGTATGGTGGATATTGCACGTGCCTATCATAGGCACACTGGTCAAGTACACTAGTGATTTTAGATGACTCACGGTGGTGCTGAGTGACTTATTTGATCAGGATGACATACCCCATGAGGGTATGACAATTTCTTTGCATGAGTGCATAGCGGACCCTAATTTACACTGAGGGCCGCTTTATGTGATGTCTCTTATCAGTGGGTTTTTGCTCACTGATAAGACAAGGACATTATTTCTTATGGGCTTGATGACACTCATTCAAGGGATCTTCAGTGGTGAGTGTTATTGCTGGGGCTAGTGTATATTGGCACATCTATATTGGGACCTCCATTTGATTACCTACCACTGTCAGAAGATGGTGGGGCTAGCTTCTCTATTGTAGATATGGGCCTGGGACCACATAGCCATCAGACGCCCCCTAGGTGCACTACATGTCTGACTCCCGAAGGATCTGACATACATGGCATGGGCTCTAGTAGATGGGGATGCACACATGCCAATGGGTGGCGTGTATCATTATAGACAAGATTTTGATAATCTTCTTGACAGGGATGTGATATGGAGGCCTCATAGGCATATATAGTGGGTGGAGGATGGAGTAGAGCTTAGGGTCTGTGCAGTAGAGATCTTCATTATTGACAGCCATAGTTATATCATTGAGCTATAAAAAGTCGACCGGTGTCAGCGGCAGCTAGGTCGATTGCAAGGGGTTACGCAGCCTGATATGTGGTACGCACGTTGGGATGCAGAGAGACAAACCATGGGGCCACATATATAGGTGACATGTGTGAGATTTATCTTTTTACAAGTTTCCCCACAGCCATGGGACCTAGCACTGTAGATTCGAGACCCGAGCATGAAAGTTGATTACTGGCAGTGGAACACTACTATTTTACCATGACGCCTGACTATCCCAGACGAGGCCTGGGCAGCAGGCATTAAGAACTACCTAAGATTCCTTATAGCAGTGACGAGGGGGATGATGTAGGAGCTTGAGGCCTAGATGATACATTTTATGGGCAACCTCATGATGGATAGGATCCAAATGCAGGTGTAGGGATATACATAGGGTCCCAGGCTTAGATTACGAGGGCATGAACAAGAACCAGGATAACCACAGGGACAGCCACAGGCACAGGCACATGTATAGCCATAGGTATAGGCACAGGTATAGCCCCAAGTACAAGCATAGCCACAGGTGAAGGCACAACCACAAGTAGCTGCACTACAACAACAGTTATAGTAGGTCATAGCTGAGAGGGACCAGGCCCGAGCTCAGATCGTGGTTGTTACAGCAGAGTGGGATCAGGTTCAAGCTCAAGCTGGTGATGGTACTAATCACTTCTAGCAGATATAGCATATGGTAGTATAGATGGCTTAGGTGACGGGCCTCCATCAGCAAGTTTAGGCTCAACTGCAGCTAGTGATACTAGAGAGAGACAGGCTGAGAGTAGAGTGAGTCGTTGATCAGGCTGAGTTAGCCAGGAATTCAACAGAGATATTGTCATATAGACACACAGATGGGATAACCATGACAACTTGGACATAGAGATTTAGTGATAGCCAAGGGCCAAGCTTCCAACTACAGATCACTATACTATGAGGAAGTTCCACCTAAGTAGTGAACACCTTACTATAGTCAGCATTCAAGCAGATCGACTAGATCAGAGAGGTCAGAGAGGCCTCAGGGATGAGTGGATCAGCCACAGGGGCCACCTATATGACTGAGTGGAGCACATGCCATGCCTCCAATACAGGGCAGGCCATCCATCCCATCTGAGGGCTCAAGTCGCTTATGATTCACATATTGTATTATTCTTTGGCCTCTGGATGAAGGTATATGGTATCATTTTTGATGTACAACATTCTTTTTGTAGAGTATTCTTTGATATATCATTATTTGATATATGCCTCTGATGAAGCCAGTTGTATTTGTTGATCGATGTCTACCATCCTTTTTGTACACCTTAGATGAAGAATTTTTGATGTATAACACTGATGTATATCCATTTTTTGATACATATATATGACACACATGTATATGCATATATATATATATATATATATATATATATATATATATATGTATGTATGTATGTATATATATGTATGTATGTATATATGGACACTTTTTTGGACGTGATACACATGCTTATGATTCATGTTATTGTTGTTCTTGATTCCGCATTTATGGATGTGTTATGATGTTATCTGATTCTACATGTCATTTGATTTGTTAGATGATAGATCTTTAGATGATATCAAATGTGTAGATCATGTGCTGTTATAAATGTAATGGATGAGATGATATGATGATATTGGTTTGGGGGGGATAGATTTTTGATCATGTGCAACCCCTCTTACCCCCATTTGATGATATGATATGTGACGATTAGCTTAGTATACATGCGTGATGTAAGACTTAGCATTTTCTTGATATATGATGTATAGATGATGTTAGATGTGATGATATTAATGGGTATATGGTGATGTGATAACATAACAATACACATGCAACAAGATAACATCAAGCAATTCAAACAAATCTAATTGAAACACAAATAATCAACTAATAACAATGTATCACCTGTTTTCCAGCATGCAAAAACACACCTCATATGTACAAGTAAGAATAAATCTAATCTAAGCCAGAAAAGATGAATCCTACCAAAGTATGTCTAAGCAACAAACTATACAAATGTACAAACATGAAAGAACTATATAAGCACACAAGCAAAGCAGGAAATAAGACAAAGAAAGTAAATGAAAACTATGTTTTTGTAAGATTGTTTTGAGTTTTGGGAAACAATTTTCTATTGTTTAGGCTTTGTGAAAAATTTTTCTATTGTTTAGAGTTTTTTGAAATAATTTTCTATTGTTTAAATTTTTTTGCAACAATTTTCTCTTGTTTAGAGTTTTTTGAAACAATTTTCTATTGTTTAAAGTATTTTTTTAAAACAATTTTCTATTGTTTAGGCTTTTGTGAAACAATTTTGAATGTTTTGTGCAATTTATAAGTATTGCAAGTGTTTTTTTTATTTTCTAAGAGTTTTCCTAAGCTATGCACAAGTAACCAAGAAACGTGGATTCCCCCAACATTATATGGGGAATATACAAGGGTAGGTGCCATGTGTGTATAAACATGAAGGTGAAATTTTAATAAATTCCCCTAGCGTTAGATGGGAGATAGATAAAGACCTTCTCTTCACTGAATTAATAAGAGGGAAAAAGTCAGATCAACGCTTGGGAAGAACAGGCTTATAGGGAATCTTGGATACATATACGAGACTAACTTTAGACTAAGGAAAATTACCCCCGTAGATGCAAGATGTTTGTGAACAACGAATCTTCCCAAGGCACCGGAAAACCGGTTTTCACCCAAGGACCCATCCAAAGTGCCACCATTGCGTGGTTTTCACTTATGGATGACCTATTTTCTCTTTTTCTTTTTCTCTTTTTTTTGTACTTTTGAATGCTTTTTTCGACTTTCAGTGCCATGCTCAAGCATAGAACCACTTAAGGTGCATGGAATTCATAGGCTTACGAAGCTCATCTCCATTAGGGTGGGCAGGTTTGTATGCTCTTGTGCCATACTTAGCCACAATGACGTATGGACCTAGCCAATGTGGTTCAAACTTTCCCTTTTTCTCTCTTTCCACCCTTGTGTTGAATTGATTCTCTTTCATAACCAAGTCACCAACCTCAAACTAATGAGGTATGATTTGTTTGTTGTAACTATGAGAGAATCTATTCTAATACAATTTAAGGTGATTCAGGGCGCGAATGTGCTTCTCATGTAGGAGCTCCAACTCTGCCAGTCTAGCCACTCTGTAATCCTCATCTTTATCCAGATAGTCCCTAAGAGAGACTCTTAAGGAAGGAAGTTCAATCTCCAACAAGATGCTAGATTCCATTTCGAATACCAGGGAATATGGGGTCGCACTAGTAGGGGTGTGAATAGAGGTCCTATAAGCCCAAAGAGCTGGGTGGATTTGCAAATGCCAATAACAACCTGTCTTGCTTACCATTTTCTCCATGATTTGAACCAAGGTCTTGTTACTAGCCTCAGATTGTCCATTGCCTTGGGGGTATTATGGTGCAGACCATTTTAACCTTATTTGAAACAGATGACATAGATCCTTCATAGTCTTGTTCTTGAATGATTTCCCGTTGTCACTAACAATAGCTGCAGGAACGCCATACTGTCAAATAAGATGCTTCATGATGAATTTTGAGATCTAAGCACCCGTTACATAGGTTAAAGGAACAACTTCCACCCATTTGGTAAAGTATTCAGTAGCTATAATGATGTGGGTGTGACCATTAGATTAAGTAGGGGTAAGCTTCCCTATTAAATGAAGTCCCCATTTAGAAAATGGCCATGGGGTGGTGATGGGTTGCAATGGCTGCGACAGAGCATGGATGAAATTTCAATACTTCTGATAGAGTACACATTTCCTGACATAGTTGCAACAGTCTGTTTCCATGGTAGGCCAATAGTAGCCCACTCTCATCAATTTCTTAGCTAGGACCATTATGTTTGTGTGGGCCCCGCACACCCCTTCATGTACCTCTTTAATTACTTGGACAAATTCCCTCATATCGAGACAACGTAACAGATTCCCATTATAGCCATGACAATAGAGCGTACCTCCTAAGAGGATATAACGTGCTATCTAGTGCATAAGGCTTTTATTTTCAGAACGGGATATGTCAGGGGGGAACATGTTGTCTTTAAGGTAGGTGAAGAGGGGTTCATACCATGGAGAGTTGGGACCAACAACATCACAAGCTAGGAAAGATTTGAGCATGTCATACACATGCTGGCGTAGGTTTTCCACAAAGAAAGGCATATCATTGATTTCCAGAGGAATGGGTAACATAGAACCTATGGTTTCCATAGCGTCTGTAGATCTATTTTGTGCTCGTGGAATCTGCTCAAATGTGATGTGAACAAAGTACTCCTTCAAAGTTTCAACCAACTTTTTTTAAGGAATGAGCTTCTCATCCTTAACTTTGTACTCATCATTAACTTTCTTGATGATTAACTGCGAATCACCAATGATCTTAACATGATGAATGTCCCATTTGATAGCGAGCTTCATCCCAGTGATGAGTGCCTCATACTCTGAAATATTGTTCATGTAAGGAAAACCAAGGAAAAAAGCTTGAAGTATGGGATTGCTTAAAGGAGTAATGAGTACCAAAGCTGCTCCTGAACCATGAAAGGTAAAAGATCCATCAAATTGTACCTGTAACATGACGGATTCCTCAATGTATAGTAATGAAGCAATTGGAAAATCTAGATTCAGAG
Source organism: Taxus chinensis (assembly GCA_019776745.2). Taxonomy (NCBI): domain Eukaryota; kingdom Viridiplantae; phylum Streptophyta; class Pinopsida; order Cupressales; family Taxaceae; genus Taxus; species Taxus chinensis. Next base: position 31,182,178 of record CM034151.1, read on the forward strand.
GTTCATTTCCTTGTAAAGGTGCCTCCGCTAATTGATCAGCAAGTACTTGCCCCTTGACTGACTTCTGGTGCACAAACTCAATGTCAAATTCAATTAGCAGAATGATCCAATTATCCATTCTACCGGTAAGAATGGGTTCAGAAAACAGGTATTTGAGCGGGTCAACTTTTGATATAAGTTGGGTTTTGGTATTTAACAAGTAATGGAAAATCTTTTGAAAGGTAAAAACTACAACTAAACAAGCTTTTTAAAATTAGGGATAATTGAGCTCATAGGAAATGAGATTATAGCTAAGATAATATACTAATTTTTCTTTGTGGATAAGGTCATACTAGGCAAGCAGTGCACCAATAGTGAATTGAATAGCAGAAATATAGAGCAAGAGTGGTTCACTAGGAAATAGTGGCATGAGGATAGGTATATTGGCCAAGTATTCTTGAGCAACGTGAAGGTCTATTGTTGCTCTAGTCCCCAAATAAAGGCAACATCCTTTTTCAATAGATGATTGAATGAGTGGCATTTATCAGCAAGTTAGGAAATGAAGTGGAAGATAGCCTACATCTTTCCCTACAAACTACGTAGTCACTTAATGTTTTTAGGAGGAGGCATTTCAGTAATAGCAGACACTTTAGCTGGGTCAACTTCAATCCCTCTTTGTGATATTATGAAACCCAGTAAATTTCTTGATAGCACGCCAAACACACATTTCTTTGGGTTCAAACGGACTTTGTACTCCGCTCAAAGATACGCCACAAAATAGCAGGGTTATCTTCCCTTGTCTTTGATTTTCTAAGGATATCATCCACATAGTGTTCCATAATGTTGTGAATCATATCGTGAAATATTATAGTCATTGCCCTCTGATATGTTGCTCCTACATTTTTAAGGCCAAACGACATTACCTGATAATAGAATGTACCCCAAGGAGTCGTGAAAGCCATCTTATGTTAATCTTTGTCAGCTATCTTAATCTGATTGTAGCTTGAAAATTCATCCATAAGAGATAGCATTTCATATCCTGCAGTTGAATCAACAATCATATCTATATTGGGCAATGGAAATTCATCATTAGGGCATGCTTTATTTATATCTCTGAAATCTGTACAGATTATGATCCCAATAGGTTTCTTCTATACAAGAACAATATTGGAGATCCATTCAGAGTAATAAATGGGTCGAATGAATCCTGCAGTGAGTAATCTTTCCATCTCCTCCTTAACCAGGAGAGCCACTCTCGGATGCATCTTTCTAAGTTTTTGCTTGATGGGCTTGATGTCTGCATGTACAACTAAGTTATGTACCACCAAAGTTGGATCCAAGCCAAACATATCCTTATAGGACCATGTGAATACATCTATGAATTCCCTTAGCAACATGGTGAATGTTTTCTATTCCCGTGTTGAAAGTGAAGCTCCCAATTTTACAATTTTTGGGTCCTCCTTTGTGCCAATGTTTACATCAATGGTCTCTTCTACTAGTAATTTTGACAGATCCTCCATACGCATAGGATTGGGAGGAAGGTTGAGATCTTCATCCAAGGATTTCTCTGTGATATTTTCATCCTTGGCATGGTCACTTTTATTGTCCTTTGATTTTTTTACTTGTTGGTCCGCCGGTGCCTCAAAGAGGTTTTCACTATGTGACCTAGAATTTGCTTTTTTCCGAGGCTTTTGATTAAAAAAATTTCCCTTGCTTTTCCTTAAATTTTACTGACCATGAAGTTTAGCTTCCTCCCCAAAGTAGGCGCAGGTATCCAAGTCAATGTAGAAACCCTTTTTGTGATATCCAATGGGGATTATATCCCCCATGCCCATGAACTTATCGATGGCTTCATCATTTTTTAACAGATCTAGCGGTATGTGACGTTGTTGGTCTCATTCCACAAGGTAAGGGTAAACAAGGTCAAGTGCAGGTTTCATGGGGGTTATAGTAAAGAAAACGGTATTCATGAATAGGTTCGTAGAGGAAAGATCCTTATATTGGCTAAAATGGAAATCTGTATCACTGTCTAAATAGTCAGAGCTATCCTCGTGCTCCGAGAAGGTAACATCTTTATCATTGGGATGTGCCCCATAGGGTCTAATTCCTATGCCATAACTTTTTGTTTTAAAATTTGGGAGAGGGACTGGCTTCCTTGGCCCTTGTTCATTTTTGTCACATCCTAAACCTTTGTAGCCCATGGAATACATAATATGGCTAGACTTTTCATATCTGGGGATCTGGTAATAAGTGGGATGAGTATCCTCTAGGGCCCAATTCGTAGGAGGGTCTAACAATTTTTCTATAGCCAACAGTCCTCCAGGAAAAAATGACCCGATGGTTTTCTCATTCCGAGGCCATCTGAAATGGTATTTGGGTCGACCTCTAGTCTTCGATGATAAGGACATATCAGACACTAAAATTGCTTGTTGCATGTTGTATTCTCCACAAACATACTCTAACACGTTCATCTCCCAAGAATCAAAAGGGGAGGTAGACGTTGAAGCTTCACAGGCACAGGAACTCAGAGAGTCAGAGTCTACTCGTGACTCTATAACTTCTAACTGAAGGGGAGCTGCAATATCGGCAGAGGGACATGTATAGGTACATCTGTGAGAAAACTATTAAGGGCTCTGTAATGAACAAAGGGTTTTGGGTCTCCCATATCGTAACAGTGTGTCCTTCATGATTCAACTTAATGCACTTGTGGAAAGTTGATGGTCTGGCCTACATGGCATGAATCCATGGGTGACCAAGAAGCATATTATACAGAAGTTCCAAGTCTAATACATGGAACTTTTTATTATAACATGTAGGTCTAACTTTCATTGGCAATGTGATTGTGCTGAATTATTCCTTTTATGTGTTGTTGTAAGTTGTTATGGTGATGATTTGAGACTTTAGATCTTCTTCAGTGTGTCCCAATTTTTTAATTAGTTTCAACGTGTAAATGTTCAAAGTTGATCCATTGTCCACAAGAACCCGTTTGATCTTTTTACGAGTAATAAAGAACTCAATGCAGATAGGGAGGTTATGCATGGGATCTTCACTAGGAAGCTCCTTGTGACTAAAGGAGATGAACTCAGTTGGTGCAATGTTTGCCACCATAACTTGAAGATGTGAAGGGTTTACTTCCATTAGTACTCCGGACCCCTGGAGAGTTTTATAAAAAATTTCCTTATGCACATTGGATATCTAGAGAAGATCCAAGATTGAAATCTTGGAAAAATTCTTCTCGAGCTATTCCAAAAGGTTATATCTACCATCTTGTGGGGTCAATGGAGAGGGTTCAAGGATCGTGAGACGGGGGCACCTTGTTACTGCAACACAATCCTTCCCTTTGATCTAGATTGTATTCACATTTTAACTAGGAGAGCGGATACATCCAATGAGCAAATCAGTGTGGTTATTGTTAGTATTGGTATATAGATAATTGGTCACTCTACAACTTTGGTATGGCTCTCCTTGATCCGTATTTTTCTCACATGTTCTTCCATGTTTGGGGTTTCTTTAAAGATTCCCATCTTTTCATTTGGAGTCTGGGTTTTTACTAGGCTATCGACTTCGATCTCCCCATTATCAATGAGGTCCTAAATGTAGTAACGAAGCCCTAAGAATTTTTCTATTTTGTTCCCTTTGACACGATGTAGATCAAAATATTCATGCTCCTTGTACCATGTTGGCTTGGGAGCGTTATCGTCAAAGGGTTACATTACGGGGTACATTACCATATGAGCCACATCTAATTGTTTCAATATGACAGATAAAGGTTCATTTAGGGGACCGAAAGTTCAATGCTTGGGTGGTAGCTGAATGGGTCCTTTGGTCAATTTAAAAGGTTGAACATTTTTTACCACTTGCACATGCTTGGAATCCATGATTCTGTCTCCTACTACGTTCTTATATTTACTAAATACCTTCGGCTTCTCCATAGGTTTAACACTTCGATTATCTTTAGACTGTGGTTTAATAGTCCCTTTGGCAATGATGGATTTTTCTATCTGATGGCCCTTTTCTATAACCTCCTCGAAAGTGTGAACACAATGCATTTGAAGGTGAAAGGTAATATCTAGTTTCAGATTGGGCACAAAGATACAAGCTATTTTTTAGGGAATGAGCAAGGGAAGCGACTAGTTATCCCTCTCCATCATTGTAGGAAGTTAGTGAATGCCTCATTAGGTCATTTTGTAGTGCCACACAAGTCTACCATGGTGATATCACTTTCGATATTGTATGAGAAGTGTCGCATAAACCTCTCTGTTAGTTCTAGCCAAGTGAAAATGGATCCCTGAAGAAAGTGAGTAAACCACTCCAAGGCTTAACCTCCTATACTCTTGGGAAAGATTCGTATGAGATAGTTATCACTGTAGGACACCTCTTTACATGCCATGTAAAAATATTTTACATGATCATGTGGATCACCCTTCCCTCTATATTTGTTGAATTTGGGCATGTTGAATTTCTTAGGGAAAGGTTGAAGTGTCATAGATTTGTCAAATGGATGGGGGCACAATTCTTCATATTGATACTTTCTAATAATCCCCACACTACTTTCTTGAAGGCTTGCGAGTGTCACTTTCATCGATTGTACTTCTTGGATGAGTAATTGTTCCTTAGTGGGGGAAGCGGGGATATACACCCAACTGTAATCTATATCATCCCCTCCTGGGTTTTCCCTCAGAGGTTAAGTAGTTTTTACCTTAGGGCTTGCCTTTTGGACATTATTGTTAGCTCCTTTCTATACATGTGAGGTTAACAAGGCCAATTGCCGACTAAGGTTACAAATCTATTACTGGACAGTGACTTCTTCTTCCAGAGGTTCCTTTTCTTCTTCATATTGAGGGGGTTCTTCAAAATTTTCATGTTCTATCTTGACCCTACGCAGTATTCTAACAAGAGGTATTCCATGTCCCACTACATTTTCATTTGTTGCATTAGAGGTAGAAGCATGTCCATGTGTTAAAAGTTCATCCATATTAATAAGGGGTCGTTCTTCATCATTGACATCATTTGTAGGTGGAATCGTTTCTTTTTCCATGGGCAGTTTAGCCCCTAACTCCACGATATGCGCTAGCACCCTATCTCTATTCCTAAAAAGGAACTCATCTAACAAGGTAGGATCAAAGTCAAACTCTGCATGTGGAGACTCTAGCTCATCTCCGCTATGATCTACCATTTCGTCAACTTCTTTCTCTGCAAAGAACAAAGGCCCAAGATCATGGCCGATAAAGGGATTTGACCCCTCTTTGTTTGACGCTTCCTAGTTTTGTGCTTGTGTTACTTCTAATATTTGATTTTTTAGCCCCAATCTTGCTTTAGGAGCCATGATGTGTGATAATGTCACTAAGGTATTTGTTAATGTGTTCAACAATTTTCAATCAGACCTTGGATGAAATGTAAAATAATGTTAAGAATCAAATGAATGTCAAAGTACCAATGTGGTACAATGATTGCCTAACATAAATAATTCAACAATGATGTAACATTTGTAGTGTCAAGCCAATTAGTTGAATGAAATACTTCCTATGTTTGTTATCAAAGTGGTAGTCAGTGTCGTAAGATGATTGAAAAGATGTCCCTACTTATGTCGAGTTATACAAGTGAACAAGGCATAAGAAACAACAAGAAGTTAATATGACTTCCCAAATAAAGTATACTAGACACAAGCCCCAATTTGATCAAGACCTATATTCTAAAAAGTGTCAGTTACAACTATGAGTGACACACAATGTCACCAAGATATGATAACCAAACTTTGTAAGAAAGTAAGGTATTAATATCAAGATGATATTGATATAACACACGTGAGTGCTAACACTACACTCTTTTCGAAATTAAGGTAATACTTGGAATCAGTTTTAAAGCATCAAGTATACCTAAGAATTGTTAAAGTGTGTATAGTGTAACCTTATAATGTAGAGACTTAGGTCAAGTTTATAAGAAACAAGACGTAAATATCACTATTGTAATGATACGATACAAACAAGATAACCTTTCCAAGGAGAATCAAGGTGATGAACCAAGCCTAACTACAATGATGATCCTGACTTGGATATCAAGATCATAAACGGTGACCAAAAATATCATTAACAAGATGCTCCCACTTATGTCAAATTCAATGACCTCCGAACAAGGTATACGAGAAGCAAGCTCGAATTCAATCAATACCTATATCTCGAAAAGTGCGAGTTACAATTTACAAGTGACACAACAATGTGACCAAGATATGTTAGCCAAAATTTGCGAGGAAGTAAGGTATTAATATTAATATGATATTGATATAACACACGTAAAAGGGTAACACATAGCACTTTCGAAAATCGAGGTAGTAATGAAATCAAACTAAAAGCTTAAGGTATAACTAGGAATTGTTAAAATGTGCATAGCATAACCTTAAAATGTAGATATTTAGGTCAAGTTTGCAAGAAACAAGACATAAATATCAAGATTGTAGTGACACGATACAAACAAGATAACCTTTATGAGGAAGATCAAAGTGAAGAATCAAGCCTAGCTAAGATGACTATCTTGACTTGGGTATCAAGATCGCAAAGGCTACCAATGATATAAGTATGTATCCACACACTTTAGACATTTAACTAACCCATCCGCAAACATAGATGGGCGTAAAAAAACAAAAAAGTGGCAAAACAATCAATTGATAACTCAAAGGCAGTCACTCTTCTTTTGATCAACAAAGTGTCAAAGGAAAGTGAAGAAAGTAAATCAAAAATGGGGGTGAAAAATGTTGGCTTCACTTTGGCACAGTTTCGCCTTACCTTAGGGTAAGTGAAAAACTAAGCGAAAGTAATGCGTCACACGTTTCATGATGAATAATGTCTCATAACTCAACACAGTTTTTGAAATGGTCAAACTGGGCTCCTGGCCAAAGAATATCTTCCTAGGTGGTTCTCTCATCCTAGGTGTTACAAGTTATCTAAGAGTGGGCACAATTTACTGAAAAATTCACACTGACTAATTTAGGAGTATCTCGGCTTTTCCCCCTTCAAGTACAATGGGCAGTAAATGTGTCCATCGTGTACTCTTTCTAGGGCTGTAATACAGAAAAATTGTAATGCTAAACTCACAAGGAATCACTAGTCAAGTGGGTAGTGCAGAGCACTTCCCATTTCATCCACAAGGTTCCCTCTTGCATGGACTACTTTGGGGTTCTTGGTACCACCCCCATTGTTGTAGCTTAAGGTGTTATGCCAAAGCGGTTATGTTGCAATTGAGTGGAGAGGGACGTACCCTTTTCTAAAACCTATAATACAATGTTTTGAATGTGTTGTTCTTTTATTCTTGTCTAATTAGATGTGGTTTGCTTAAACACCTTTTGACAACCTACACGAAAACTGTATTAGAAGTTTGATTTTGTTTCAATTCCACCTTTCTTTGAAAAGCATTTGTTTGGTTCTGTGTAACGAGTTAGTAGTTTTCCATAAAGAGAACAAACATCATTTCTGATTCTCAAGATCATTTGAGGACACAAGAGAAGAGCATACGTGGTGTTTGTAGAACCCAAGAAAATACCAAATGGAAACACTTAATACAAATGCAACTATTTATCTCAATATGAACATCCTAAATATTCCCAAAACATCAAAAAGGGAACTAAGAATCGATTATGATTCCCAAGATTGCCCAAAAGACGTGAGGGAAGAGCATACACGACCTTACTCCTTTAAGTAACCATACAAAATCTAACTATTTTAACAAAAGCATGCAAATATACCTTGTAGAAATAAGCATTAATCAAATAAAATCTATAAAGAAGTTAGTTCCTTAACACATAAAATTTGAAAAATCTGAAACAAGCATGCTAATGTAAACCAAGGCACCTCTGCGCAGGTTTGGGCATGTGCACGTGGGTTAGGGCGTATGCGCCCCTATGTATTTTTCAGAGCTGTAGGGTGCCTACGCTACCTGAGAGGTATGTGCGCCAAGAGGAAGTCATGTGCACCAAGATGAAAGTGTGTGTGCCAACAGTGTAAAACATCCTCAAGAACCAGAGAGTGTGTGCGTCAGGGAAGAGGTGTGTGTGCCAGGGAAGAGGTGTGTGTGCCTCTTTGTGGTTTTTAATTTGAAAATGTACCTATGCTACCCGAGAAGTATGTGCACTAGGATTAAGGTGTGTGCACCAAGATGAAGGCATACACGCCAACGAAGTAAAAAAAGAGCCAGGAAATTACACAGGGCAAGTGTGCTAGCCGAGAGACGTCTACACTAGCGGTAAAAAGATAGAGCGCATGTGCTAGAAAAGAGGCGTGTGTGCCAAGGTAATGACGCATGTGTTATTCTAACAAAATTTCTGACTATGGTGAAGGTACTATATGATAAGAATGCGTATGTGTGTGGGATGTGGTGCTTGTGCATGGGTTAGCGTGCTTATGTGTTGTTTTGTGTACCTACGTGCCTCCTGCCAAAAAATGTACCCGGTTAAATGATGTTAAAATATGATCAAATGACACAAACAAGTACAAAGTGTTTTAAATTTTAGCATGTTATTTAAAAAATGATAATAACCCCTCAAAATGAAATCCCTCAATAAGATCCCACACATGTAAGTATATCAAAAAGCATACAAATCATCTCACATATGTGCACAGAAAGGAGTTAGTCAAAAATAACACAAATTGAACTAAAATGCTAAGGGACAAGGGATCATGTCCCACTGAGCGTGCCAAATGTGTGCATGGTTTTTTTTATGCTAAGTTAGGAAAATGAGAACTAACACATAATAGTTCTATAACCTAGCTAAATCAAAATCTAAAACACCATCAAGATAAGAGCTAAGCAAGATTAGACATCAACATTATTGCATTAGAACTTTGAAATATAAATCAAACCTGACATGTTAATTATCAAGAACCTCTACTCTTTAGATCACCAACAAAATCAAGTGAACCTATGTAGATTTATGGCAATCAAAGTTGATTGTTTGATCTTCAAGGTTTTAGGAATAGAGGCTCATAAAAGCAAGGCTACAAGACCACTTTGACTATCTCCATATGACCCAAAAGGATTGGATGAATGTAATGCAAGAAATGAGGCTTAGCTCTTTCAATGGTGAAATGCTCAAGAATGACAAAAGGCTTGTAGTATATTTACTATGTGCTTACTTTTGTTTCTCAAGAATTAGGTGTAAGTGTAAAGGTAGGAGGAGGGCTCTTTATATAGCCCAATGGATAAAGGAATCACTTCATCCCTTTACATGTGGGACAATAGGGATGTTGAGTTAGTTATGGATAAGTGGGGTTTAGAAAGGGTTAAGTTAACTTTAGGAGGGTTTAGCTTATCCTTTAGTGACTCATGTGGATAAAGGGGGTTTATTAATTAATCCAAGTGATTAATTAATAGATTTACAAGATTATAAAAATTTTAGAGGAATATTAGCATGATTTAGACTATAGGACAGAATTAAATCAAATGAATAATGGTTTATTAATTTAATAAGAGGGGAACCTAATTAATTAGTATAGATAGAAGAAGGGATTAATTAACAGAAGGTCTTTAATCAGGGTATTTGTAGGATAGATGACTTGATTAATTAGCGTAATGTAATTAATTAACGACAATGGAAGAGAAGATGAGCGCTATCGATGATATGTTGTCAATTTGTGGGAAAGGAGATAATTAGCGCAATTTAGGTATTTAAATTGCTCAGGCGTAATTATAGGTGTCTACACTTTGTCTTATTTTTTTCTTCTTCATGTCCTTTCTTCCATTTTCTCCCCTTTCCTCTGTCACCTTTCAACTGCAACTCTTTCCTTTAGCACCTCCTTTCCTTTTATGTTGATTCTTCGTACTTTACTTCTTTTCATGGGTAATTCGGCATGCCCTATCTCCATAATTCTCCTCCATATCCTCATGTGTTTATCTTCTCGCATGTTTCCTTTGATGTAATCCTTTAAAACCTTCACTACTCCCCTTCCTGTAAAATTCTTGAGGGATTCTTCTATCCCTCACCTCTTGGCCTTTATTAGACTGTACTCCTGTTGATAGCCATTTTATTCTCCTCCCACTTTCTTTGGAATTTTCTCCTCACCACATATTCTTACACTCCCTATGTGCATATCTTCTTAAGATTCTATGTGATGCTCCACCTTGATATCTCTGTCAACCTCTTCCCCTCCTAGTCTACCCTTTTCCATGCACACTATAACAACTATCTCCATTATTTTCTCTTCATTTATTACCTTTGGGGAAATGTTTATGGGTCATACCATTCTCAACCTCTCTCGATCCTAGCTTCTTGCTCCATCTTATTTTGCAGATTTTATAAACTATTATAGCACTCCCTTACACCCATGCAATATTATCCACTTACGCAATTATCTACATGCCTTATTTCGAGATCACCCTAGATATCCTTATCATGTACGCCCATTTCATGTGTACTCTAGCAATATCCTAGGATTTCTCAATCCCTATTGAAATGGTTCTCCCATTGTTACATGTATCTTCACCTTCATGCTCCACTACTCCTCTCAGATTATTTTCTTCTGATCAACTTGCTACACCTTTTCTTCCTACTGAGGTTTCTTTCTTTACACTCTCTATGGTGCACCCCACCACTTATCCCTCCAAGATGCTCTCTCATACATCTTTTATGTATTATGTGCACATCTCCATTCCTTGTGCACTTTTTTCCTCTTACTCCACCTCAATTTCTAAGGTTTATTCTCTTGACTTCATGATTTTCCTTGCATGCTCATGGTTTACGATGACCATCTCTCTTTCTTATTAAGTAGACTCCTTTACTAACATGATTATCTCATGTGTTGTCGTCCGATGCACTTCAAATAGTAAAATTTTCTCTAGTACTCCCATATTTGAACCATATTATCTTAGGGGTGCTCCCATGCAGGGTTATTCTTCTCTTTTATCATCTTCCTCCCAATATTTTCCTTGTACTCCTTGTGTGTTATTTCCATCTCGCCCTTGATTCTCTGTCGAGTCCTTCACTTTCTATACTTCCTTACCACCTTTAGTCGCAAGATGTTTCTTCTTTAAGTTATTTTATCCTACGTGATCCAGTCGGGTCCGCACCTCTCAAATTTCTTGAAGTTCCTCCATCATTTCCTTGAGCTTCTTTATGATTGTCGCATCCAATACATATCCCTTCCTTAGCTCCATCTCTCCAATAATTGTGTTATATCTTCATATATGTTATCTACCCACTTATCACAGTAGATAACACAATCTCTATGTGCTAGCAACGTCACATTCAAAGATCTAATAGCTATTTCACTTCTTCACTTTCCCATAGGAAATAACCAGTTCTGATACCACTTGACGACGTGAGACTCCACCGAGTACTCCCTGAGCCTATCATTTATTCATAGTAAACACGATGGGAAAAATTGTTTATGTTTCTTTTATTATTTCAAAGATCCATACCACATATGTAATATTTACCCTCTGTGGGGTTTACAACTACTGGTGCCTCCTAGGGCTAGCCAGACTTACTTTTCTCCCTTTAGCCTTATGGTTGATCCCAACCTCTCTACTCAGTCCCTCTGGCCGATTAACTCCTCTCATCCCTTGGTCAACTAACTCAACCCTTCGTGGCTTTTAACAACTACCCTTATAACCTCCAATACAATAACCTCCTAACCCCAAAAAGGGGAACTCATCCTTTTTTTAAAATTACACACCTAACTGCTTCTCTCCCCTCTATGTTAGCTTATTTATCTTTCCCACTCAGACTACAAATTCAAACTAATATATTTAATGAGCTTATCCATGCAATCTACTTCAACCTATCTCCTCGCACCATGTTATCTGATGGTTAGGTCCTCTTTATCATTTCTTCTATCATTTGGTCACTATTAACTACGTGTCCATGCAGATCCATTATAGGGTAAATTTTAAGACACTCTAAAAAAACAACATAGATATTACTTGGAAAATTTCTAAAAATGAATTTTGAAAGCAAGGAGAATCCTAATAAAAAAAAATTCGTGGGGATGGCGATTTTTTTGGAAAATTTAGTGAAATTTTGACATTGTAGCAGCAATAGAAGTTTGCATAGGATGGACTGGTAGCATATTGTATGCTACCGGTGTAGACACCCATAATTACGCCCGAGCAATTTAAATACTTAAATTGTGCTAATTATCTCCTTTCCCACAAATCGATGGCATATCATCAACAGTGCTCATCTTCTCTTCCATTGTCATTAATTAATTACATTACGCTAATTAATTGAGTCATCTAGCCAATAAATACCCTGATTAACGACCTTCCATTAATTAACCCTTCATTCTATCTAGACTAATTAATTATTATTAATTCATTAGCTTCCCCTTTCATCAAATCAATAAGTCACTATTTAAATTGATTTAATCCCCTCCTATAGTCTAAATCATGCTAATATTCTTCTAAAAGCTTTTATAAGCTTGCACATCTATTAATTAATCACTTGGATTAATTAATAAACCCCCTTTATTCATATGAGTCACTAAAGGACAAACTAAACTCTCCTAGAGTTAACTCAACCCTTTCTAAACCCCACTTATCCATAAGTAACTCAACATCCCTATTGTCCCACATGCAAAAGGATGAAGCGATTCCTTTATCCACTAGTCTATATAAAGAGCCCTCCTCCTATCTTTACATTTACACCTAACTCCTTGAGAGAAAAAAAGTAAGCACATAGTAATACACTATAAAGCCTTTTGTTGTTCTTGAGAAATTCACCATTTGAAGAGCTAAGCCTCATTTCTTGCATTCTATATCCAAGTTCTTGGGTCATATGGGAATAATTAAACTAGTCTTGTAGCCATGCTTTGATGAGCTCCCATTCTTAAGTTCTTGAAGATCAAATAATCAATTTTGATTGCCATTGGATCTACATAGGCCCATTCAATTTTTTTGGTAATCTAGAGAGTAGAGGTTTTGAATACTTTAGCATGTTAGGTTGATCTTAGTTCAAAGTTAATGCATTATGTTTAGCATTGATCTTGTTTAGCTCTTATCTTGATGGTGCCTAGATTTTGACTTAGCTATGTTATAGAACTATTTAGGTGGTAGTTCTTATTCATCTAACTTAGCTTAAGCAAAAATACATGCACACATATGGCACGCCCGGTGGGACCCTTGTCCCTTAGCATTTTAGTCCAATTTGTGTTGTTTTTTGACTAACTTCTCCTTAGGCACATAGAAATTTTTTATGTCTTTTCCTAATTGGTATGCCTTTGGAAGAGTTATTATCATTGTTGAACTGATATTCTAAAATTTGAAACACTTTGTACTTGCTTATGTCATTTGATCATATTTTGACGTCATTTAACTGGTTACATTTTTTGGTAGGAGGCGTGATGGTACAATAAACAATGTGTAGGCATGCTAACCCACATGTAGGCACCACAACCTATGTGCATACACTTCGTTATCGTATAGTACCTTCACCACAGTCAAAAAAATTTGTCAGAATAGCGCAAGTGTCATTTTTTTGGTGCACACACCTTTTTGCTAGTGCATGCGCTCTGTCTGTTTACTGCTAGCGCAAACGCCATTACCTTGGTGCACACGTCTCTTAGCTAGTGCACTTACCTTGAGTAGTTTTTTGGATCTATTTTTATCCCGTTGGCACATATGCCTTGACGTTGGTGCACACGCCTCTTTCCTAGTGCACACGCCTCTTTCCAGACACATGCTTCTTCCCTAATGCATACACACTACCCGGCTTCCAAGACTATTTTTCTCTGTTGGCACACGCACCTTAATGTTGGCGCATACGCCCGCATCCTGCCACACATACCTCTCTGATAGCACAGGTACACTGTCAAATTGAAAAACACAGAGGGGTGCATACGCCATAACCCAAGCGCACATGCCTAAACCCACACGCAGGTGCCTCGGTTAAAATTAGTATGCTTGTTTCAGATTTTTCAAAGTTTGTGTGTTAAGGAACTAACTTCTTTGCAGTTTTTATCTGATTAATGATTATTTCTGTAGGGTATATGTGCATGCTTTTGCTAAAATGGTTAGATTTTTCATGCTTGCTTGAAGGAGTAAGGTTGTGTATTCTCTTCCCTCACGTCCTTTGGATGATCTTGGGAATCAAAAATGATTCTTAGTTCCTTTTGATGCTTTGAAAGTATTGGGGATGTTCATGTTGAGATAAATTGATATGTTCAAGTTAAGTGTTTCCATTTGATATTTGTTTGGTTTTTACAAACACCATGTATGCTCTTCTCTTACGTCCTTGGATGATCTTGAGAATTAAAAATGATGTTTGTTCTCCTTATGGGAAACTACTAACTTGTTGCACATGACCAAAAAAATGATTGTCAAAGAAAGGTGGAATCAAAATAAAATCAAAATTCTAATACAGTTTTCATGCAGATTGCCAAAAGGTGTTCAAGCAAACCAAATCAAATTAAACAAGATAAAAAGAAAAACACATTCAAAACACTATATCGCAGGTTTCAGAAAAGGGTACGTCCCTCTTCACTCAACTGGAACATAACCCCTTTGGCATAACACCTTAAGCTACAACAATGGGGGTAGTACCAGGAACCACAAAGTAGTCCACGCAAGAGGGAACCTTGTGGACGAAACGGGAAGTGCTCCGCACTACCTACTTGACTAGTGATTCCTTGTGAGTTTAGAGTTGCAAAGTTGTCCATATCACAACCCTGGTAAGAGTACACAATGGACACATTTATTTCCCACTTTAATTAAAGGGGGCAAAGGCGAGATACTCCCAAATTAGTCATTGAGACTTTTTAGGTAAATTGTTCCCACTCTTAGATGGCTTGTAACACCTAGGACGAGAGAACCACCTAGGAAAATATTCTTTGGCCAAGAGCCTAGTTTGACCATTTCAAAATTGTGTTGAGTTATGAGCAATTATTCATCATGAAACGTGTGACACATTACTTTCGCTTAGTTTTTCACATACCCTAAGGTAAGGCGAAACTCTGCCAAAGTGAATCCAACATCTTTCACCCCCATTTTTGATCTACTTCCTTCACTTTCTTTTCACACTTTGTTGATCAAAAGAGGAGTGACCACCTTTAAGTTGTCAATTGATTGTTTCACCACTTTTTTGTCTATTTACGCCCATCCATGTTTGTGGCTGGGTTAGTTAAATGTCTAAAGTGTGTAGAGACGTACTTATATCATTGGTAGCCATTGTGATCTTGATACCCAAGTTAGGATCGTCATGTTAGTTAGGCTTGATTCTTCACTTTGAACTTCCTTGGAAAGGTTACCTTGTTTGTATCATATCACTACAATATTGATATTTGCATCATGTTTCTTGCAAACTTGACCTAAATATCTACATTGTAAGGTTACACTACGCACATTTTAACAATTCCTAGTTATACCTTAAGCTTTTAGTTTGATTTTATTACTACCTCAATTTTGGAAGGTGCTACGTGTTACCCTTTTGCGTGTGTTATATCAATATCATCTTGATATTAATACCTTACTTCCTCATGAAGTTTGGCTAACATATCTTGGTGAAATTGTTGTGTCACTTGCAATTGTAATTCACACTTTTCAGGATATAGGTATTGATCGAAATCAAGCTTGCTTCTCGTATACATTGTTTGGAAGTCACGTTAACTTTTTGTTGTTACTTATGCCTTATTCAAAGTTATTTAAACTAGACATAAGTAGGAACATCTTGTTGATCATATCTGTGGTTGCCATTTGTGGTCTTGATATCCAAATCAAGGTCATCGTTGTAGTTAGGCTTGGTTCATCACCTCGTTTCTCCTTGGAACGGTTATCTTATTTGTATCGTATCATTACAATCGTGATAATTACATCTTGTTTCTTGCAAAATTGACCTAAATCTCTACATTGTAAAGTTATTCTATACACACTTTAATAATTCTGAGGTATACTTGACACTTTAAGTATGATTCCAATTATTACCTTAATTTTGAAAAGAGTGTAGTGTTACCATGTGTGTGTGTTATATCAATATAATCTCGATACTGTTACCTTACTTTCTTACGAAGTTTGGTTAACTTATATGGACAATATTGTGTGTCACACACAATTGTAACTGATGCTTTTCAAAGTATAGGTCTTGATTGGACTAGGACTTGCTTCTAGTATACTTTATTAGGAGATCGCATTAACTTCTTGTTGTTACTTACGTCTTGTTCAATTTTTAAACTCGACTTAAGGGAGAAAATCTTGTTAATCATCTTACGACACTGACTACCTTTGTGAAACAAACATAGGAAGTATTTCATTCAAACTGGTTGGCTTGATACTACAAAATATTACATCATTGTTGAATTGTGCATTTTAGGCAATCACTGTACCACATTGGTACTTTGGCATTCATTTGATTCTTAACATTATTTTATGTTTCACTTAAGGTCTGATTGAAAATCACATAACAAATACCTTAGTAATGCTATCAGACATCATGGCCCCTAAAACAAGATTAGGGCTAAAAAGACAAACATTGGAAGCAACACATGCAAAATTGGGAAGCATCAAACCAATAGGGGTCAAATCCCTTTGTTGGCCATGATCTTGGCCCTTTGTTTTCCACCGAGAAGGAAGTGGATGAAATTTTAGACCATAGCGGTGATGAATTAGAGTCTCCATGTGTAGAATTTGACTTTGATCCTACCTTGCTAGATGAATTACTTTTTCGAAACAAGGATAGAGTATTAGCATGCGTGGTGGAATTAGGGGCTAAACTACCTACTGAACAAGAAAAATTTCTACCTACAAATGAGGCCAATGAAAAATAATGGCCCCTTATTAAAATTAATGGCCTTTTAACACATGGACATTCCTTTACCTACAACACAGCGAATGATAAGGTAGTGGGACATAAAATACCTCCTATTAGAATACTACGTAGGGTTAGGATAGAACATGAAATTTTTGAAGAACCCCCTTAGGATGAAGAAGAAGAGGAACCTCTGGAGGAATAAATCATTATCCAGCAATAGATTTGTAACCTTAGTCAACAATTGGGCTTGTTAACCTCACATGTATAGAAAGGAGCTAACAAGAATGTCCAAAAGGAAAGGCCGAAGGTCAAAAATAGTGACCCTCAGAAGGAAAACCCAGAAGGGGATGATATAGATTACAGTCGGGTATATATCGCCACTTCCCCCACTAAGGAGCAGTTACTTTCCCAAGAAGTACAATCAATGAAAACGACACTCGCAAGCCTTCAGGAAAGTAGTGTGGGGAGCATTAGAAAGTATCAGTCTGAAGAATTGTGCCCCCATCCCTTTGACAAAGCTATGACACTTCAACCTTTTCCTAATAAATTTGACATTTCCAAAATCAACAAATATAGAGGGAAGGGTGATCCATGCAATCATGTAAAATATTTTTACATGGCATGTCAAGAAGTGGCTTATAGTGATAAATATCTCATATGAATCTTTCCTAAGAATCTAAAAGGTCAAGCCTTGGAGTGGTTTACTCGCTTGCCTCGGGGGTCCATTTTCACCTGGCCAGAGTTGGTAGAGAGGTTTGTACGACACTTCTCGTACAGTATCGAAAGTGATATCACCATGGTAGACTTGTGTGGCACTAAACAACACCCTAACGAGACATTAGCTAGCTTCCTAAAAATATGGAGAGGGATAGCTAGTCACTTCCCTTGCTCATTTTTTGAAAAATAGCTAGTCAATATCTTTGTGCCCAATCTAAATCCATACATCACCTTTCACCTTCAAATGCATTGTGTTTGCAATTTCGAGGAGGTTATTATAAAGGAAAAATACCTCATTGCCAAAGGGACCATTAAAACACAATATAAAGATAATCAAAGCGTTAAACCTACAGAGAAGCCGAATATATTCAACAAAAACAAGAACATAGTAGGAGACGGAATCACAGATTCTAGGCATGTGCAAGTGGTCCAAACTCGTCAACCTTTTAAACTAACCAAAGGACCCATTCATCCACCACCCAAGCATTGAATTTTCACTCCCCTAAATGAGCCTTTGTCCGTCATACTGAAATAACTAGATGTGGCTCATATGGTAACATACCCCATAACACAACCCTTTGACGATAACGCTCCTAAGTCAACATGGTACAAGGAGAATGAATATTGCAATCTACATCATGTCAAAGGACATAAAATGGACAAGTGCTTAAGGATTCATCACTACATTTAGGACCTCATTGATAATGGGGATATTGAAGTCGATAGCCCAGAAAAAACCTAGACTACAAATGAAAAGATGTGAATCTTCAAAGAACCATTCCCAAAGCATGGAAGAACAAGAGAGAAAATGCCAGATTAAGGAGATCCATCCTAGAGTTATAGAGTGGCCAATTATCTGTATACCAATACTGACAATAACCATTATGATTCACTCATTGGATGTATCCAGTCTCCTAGTGAAAAATATGAATACAATCCAGATCAAAGGGAAGGATTGCGTTGTGGTAACAAGGTGCACCCATCTCACAATTCCTGAACCCTCTCCATTGACCCCAAAAGATGGTAGATATAACCTCCTAGATCAACTCGAGAAGACATCTGCCAAGATTTCAATCTTGGATCTTCTCAAGATATCCAATGTGCATAAGGAAATCTTATATAAAACTCTCCCAGGGTTAGCAGTACCAATTGAAGTAGACCCTTCACATCTTCAAGTTGTGGTGGAAAACATTGCACCAACCAACTTCATCTCCTTTAGTCACAAGGAGCTTCCTAGTGAAGATCCTTGCATAACCTCCCCCTCTACATTGATGTCTTTGTTACTCATAAAAAGATCAAACAGGTTCTTGTGGACAACGGATCAGGTTTGAACATTTATACACTAAAGCTAATTAATTGCGTTACACACTAAGAAGACTAGAGTCTCAATCATCACTATAACGCCACGCGCAAGCCTTCAGGAAAGTAGTTGGGGAGCATATAAAGTATCATCTGAAGAATTGTGCCCCCATCCCCTTTGGACAAAGCTATGACACCTTCACCCTTTTCCTAATAAATTGACATTTCCAAATATCAACAAATATAGAGGGAAGGTGATCCATGCATATCATGTAAAATATTTTTAAACATGGCATGTCAAGTAAGTGGCTATATTGGAAAATATCTCATAATGAATCATTTCCTAATACATTCTAAAGGTCAAGCCTTGGAGTGGTTTACTCGCTTGCCTCGGCGGGTCCTTTTCACCTGGTCCAGAGTTGGTAGAGAGGTTTGTACGACACTTTATCCGCTACAGTATCGAAAGTGAGATCACCATGGTAGACTTGTGTGGCACTAACAACACCCGCCCAACGAGACATTATCTAGCTTCCTAAAATAGGGAGAGCGGATAGCTAGTCACTTACTTCCCTTGCTCATAGTTTTGGAAAATAGCTAGTCAATATCTTTGTGCCTCAAATCTAAATCCATACATCACTCTTTCACACCCTTAAATTCATTGTGTTTTTGCAATTTTCGAGGAGGTTATTATAAAGGAAAAATACCTCATGGCCAAAGGGACCCATTAAAAAACACAATATAAAGATAATCAAAGCGTTAAACCTACAGAGAAGCCGAATATATTCAACAAACAAACAAGAACATAGTAGGAAGACACCTTGAATCACAGATTCTAGGCATGTTCAAGTGGCGCAAACTCCGCAAATCTCGTCAACCCCCTTTTAACACAACAAAGGACCCATTCATCCACCACCCATCCATTGAATTTTCACTCCCCGAAACGAGCCGGTGCCGTCATACTGAAATAACTAGATGTGGCTCCATGGTAACATTCCCATAATCACATACCCTTTGACGATAACGCTCTAATCACATGGTACACATTGAGAAGGAGAAGAATATTTGATCTACACATCTTGTATAAAGGACATAAAATGTGACAAGTGTCTTAAGGATTTCATCACACCTTTAGGACCTCCTCATTGATAATGGGGTCTATTGAAGTCGATAGCCCGCAAACATAACTACAAATGAAAAGAAGGTGAATCTTCAAAGACCATTCCCAAAGCCTGGAAAACAAGAGAGAAAATTCCAGTTAGGAGATCCTCGCTAGAGTTATAGAGTGGCCAATTTTCTGGATACCAATACGACAATAAACGCATATGATTCACTCATTGGATGGATCCAGTCTCCTATGAAAAAATAGGAATACTCCAATCAAAGGAAAGGATTGCGTTGTGGTAACAAGTGCACCCATCTCCCAATTCTGAACCCCTGCTCATTCATTGCCCCCAAAAGATGGTATATATAACCCCTAGATCAACTCGAGAGACCTCTGCCAAGTTTATCTCGGATCTTCTCAAGATATCCCAATGTGCATAAGGAAATCCTTATATAAAACTCTCCCAGGGTTAGCAGTACCAATTGAAGTAGACCCTTCACATCTTCAAGTTGTGGTGGAAAACATTGCACCAACCAACTTCATCTCCTTTAGTCACAAGGAGCTTCCTAGTGAAGATCCTTGCATAACCTCCCCCTCTACATTGAGGTCTTTGTTACTCATAAAAAGATCAAACAAGTTCTTTTGGACAACGGATTAGGTTTGAACATTTATACACTAAAGCTAATTAAACAATTGGTACACACTGAAGAAGACTTAGAGTCTCAAATCATCACTATAACCGCTTACGACAATGTGGAAAGGGAATCAATCACTATGATCACATTACACATGGAAGTTGGACCTACATGCTATAATACAAAGTTCCATGTCTTAGACTTAGAACTTCCATATAATATGCTTCTTGGCCGCCCATGGATTCATGCCATACAGGCTATACCATCAACCTTCCACTAGTGCATTAAGCTGAAGCATGAAGGAAACACCGTTATGATATGGGGAGACCCAGAACCCTTTGCTCATTGTAGAGCCCTCAATAGCTTTGCTCGCAGAGGTATCTATACATGTCCCTTTGCTGATATCACAATTCCCCTTTAGTCGGAAGCTATAAATTCACGGGTAGACTCTGACTCTCTTAGTTCTTGTGCTCGTGAAGCTTCCACATATACCTCCCCTTTGATTCTCAGGAGATGAAAGTGTTAGAATATGGTTGTGGAGAATACAACGTGTAGCATACACTTTTAGTGTCTGATTTGTCCTTATCACCAAAGACTAGAGGTCGACCAAACTACCATTTCAGACAGTCTCAGAATGAGAAAACTATCGGTTCATTTTTACGTAGAGGATTGTTGGCTGAAGAAAAATTGTTAGATCCTCCTATGACTTGGGTCCCAGAGGATACTCAATCCACTTGTTACCGAATCCCCGGATATGATAAGTCTAGCCGCATGATGTATTCCATGGGCTACAAAGGTTTGGGATGTGAAAAAAATGAACAAGGTTCAAGGGAGCCAGTCCCTCTCCCACATTTTAAAATAGAAAGGTATGGCATAGGCATTAGACCATATGGGGCACATCTGAATGATCAAGATGCTACCTGTTCTAAACATGAGGATAGTTCTGACTATTTAGATAGTGATACAGATTCCCATTGTAGCCAATACGAGGATCTTGCCTCTACGAACCTATTCATGAATACCATCATCTTTACCATAACCCCCACAGAACCTACACTTGACCTTTTTTACCCTTTCCTTGTGGAATGAGACCAACAACGTCACATACCACTAGATTTGTTCAAAAATGATGAAGTAATCACTGAGTTCATGGGCATGCGGGATACAATCCCCATTGGAGATCACAAAAAAGTATTCTACATTGATTTAGATACTTGTGCCTAATTCGGAGAGGAAGCTGAGCTTTGTGGTCAGAAAAATTTAAGGAAAAGCGAGGAAATTTTTTTTAATCAAAAGCCTCAGCAAAAATCAAAGTCTAGGACACATAGTGAAAACCTCTTTGAGGAACTAGTGGACCAACAAGTAAAAAAATCAAAGGACAATAAAAGTGACCACACCAAGGATGTAAATCTCATGGAGACATCATTGGATAAAGGTGTCAACCTTCCTCCCGATCCTATGTGTATGGAGGATCTATCAAAATTACTGGTAGAAGAGACCAATCATGTAAACATTGGCATAGAGGAGGATCCTAAAATTGTCAAATTAGGAGCTTCACTTTCAGCACGGGAACATAAAACATTCACCATGTTGCTAAGGTAATTCATAGATGTGTTGAAACTTACAAAAAGCTCATTCCTTACAAAAATATAGTTGAAACTTTGAAGGAGTACTTTGTTCGCATCACATTTGAGAAGATCCTAAGAGCACAAAACAGAGTTGCAAATGCTATAGAAACCATAGGTTTTATGCTACGCATTCCACTAGAAAGTAATTACATGCCTTTCTTTGTGGAAAACCTATACCATCCTACGTATGATATGCTAGAATCTTGTCTGGATTATGAATTTGTTGGTCCCAATTCCCCATGGTATGAACCCATCTTCACCTACCTTAAAGACAAGACGTTTCCTATTGACATATCCCGTTCTAAAAAGCAAAGCCTTATCCACCAAATAACCCGTTATACCCTCTTAAGAGGTATTCTCTATCGTCATGGCTACAATGGGAATCTGTTACATTGTCTCGATATGACGAAATCCATCCAAGTGATTAAAGAGGTGCATGAAGGGGTGTGCGGGGCCCACACAAATAGAATGGTCCTAGCTAAGAAATTGCTGAGAGTGGGATACTATTGGATTACCATGGAAAATGACTACTGCAACTATGTCAGAAGGTGTGTACTTTGTCAGAAGTATGGAAATTTCATCCATGCTCCGTCACATCCATTGTAGCCCATTACTACCCCATGGCCATTTTCCAAATGGGGACTTGATTTAATAGGGAAGCTTACCCCTAATTTGTTTGATGGTCACACCCACATCATTACAGCTATTGAATACTTTACCAAGTGGGTGGAAGCTATTCCTTTAACCTATGTAATAGGTGCTCAGATCTCAAAATTCATCATGAATCATCTTATTTGTCGGTATGGCATTCCTACAGATATTGTTACTGACAACGGAAAATCATTCAGAACAAGACTTTGAAGGACCTATGTCATTGGTTTCAAATAAGGTTAAAATGGTCTACACCATACTACTCCCAAGGTAATGGACAGGTCGAGGCCACGAACAAGACCTTGGTTCGAATCATGGAGAAAATGGTGAGTAAGATAGGTCGTAATTGTCATTTGCAAATCCACTAAGCTCTTTGGGCTTATAGGACCTCTATTCACACTCCTACTGGTGCGACACCATATTGCCTGGTATTCAAAATAGAATTTATCATCCTGTTGGAGATCGAAATTCCTTCCCTAAGAGTCTCTCTTAGGGACTATCTGGATAAGGATGAGGATTACAGAGTGGCTAGACTGGTAGAGTTAGAGCTCCTAGATGAGAAGTGCATCCGCCCCCTGAATCACCTTAAAGTGTATCAAAACAGAGTCTCTGGTAGTTATAACAAATGAATCATACCTCATCAGTTTGAGGTTGGTGACCTAGTTATGAAAGATAATCAGTTCAACAAAAGGGCGGAAAGAGAGAAAAAGGGAAAGTTTGAACCACATTGGCTAGGTTCATACGTCATCGTGGCAAAATATGGCACAGGAGCCTACAAAATTGCCCACCCTAATGGGGATGAGGTCTGTGAGCCTATGAATGTCATGCACCTTAAGCAGTTATATGCTTAAGCATAATGTGGATAATCAAACAACAAACAAACAAGGGGTACTAAATTCAAAAATACAAAAAATTTAAAAAGAGAAAAAGAAAAAGAGAAAGCAGGTCTTTCATAAGTGAAAACCACGTAATTGTGTAACTTTGGATAGGTCCTGGGGTGAAAACCGGTTTTCCGGCGCCTTAGGAGGATTCATTTTACACAAACATCTTACATCTAAGGGGTACTTTTTCTTAGTCTAGGGCTGGTCCCACATTTGCATCCGAGGTTACCTATGAGCTTGTTCTTGCCAAGCCTTGATTTGGATTTTTCCATCTTGTTAATTTGGTGAAGTGAAGGTATTTTGTCTATCTCCCATCTAATGTTGGGGACATTTATGCACACTTCCCTTTCCTGTTTATATGCACATGGCATCTACCCTTGTATATTCCCCATCTAACATTGGGGGCATCCACGTTTCATGGTTACTTGTGCATAGCTTCGGAAACTGTTAGAAAAGTGCAAAAACACTTGCAAAACTTAGAAAATCACACAAAAACAATAGAAAATTGTTTCAAAAAAAAATTCAAAACATTCAAAATATATCAAAAACCCTAAACAGTAGAAATTTTTTTCACAAAACCCTAAACAATAGAAAATTGTTTCAAAAAAATCCTAAAACAATGGAAAATTGTGTCATAAAACAATCTTACAAAAACATAGCTTTAGTTTCCTTGCATTGTCTTGTTTCATGCTTTGTTTGTTTGTTTGTATAGTCCTTTCATGTTTGTGTGCTTGTATAGTTTGTTGCTTAGACATACTTTGGTAGGATTCATATTTTCTTTTTTAGATTAGATTTATTCTTACTTGTACATATGAGGTGTGTTTTTGCATGCTAGAGAATAGGTGATAGATTGTTATGTGGTTGATTCTTTGCATTTTAATTAGATTTGTTTGCTTAATGTTTTTTCATTGCATGTGTATTGTTGTGTTATCACATCACCATATATCCATCAATATCATCACATCTAACATCATCTATACATCATATATCAAGAAAATGCTAAGTCTTACATCACGCATGTATACTAAGCTAATCATCACATATCGTATCATCAAATGGGTGCAAGAGGGGGACGCATGATCACAAATCTATCCCCCTGCACCAATATCATCATATCATCCCATCCATTTACATCTACAATATCACATGAGAAATATGTTTAATATCATCTACAGATCTATCATCTAACATCCAAAGCACATGTATACATCAATAACATCAAGATCACATACATGGAAATGTAGAATCAGATAACATCATAATATATCCATCAATACTAAATCAAGAAAAAGCAAATCATACATTATCTCATAACACATGTATCCAGTCCAAAAAAGGTGTCCATCTATATATACATGTTTACGGTATATTTGTATCAAAACAAAAAAGATATACATCATCTATACATCAAAATTTCCTTCATCTGAGGCGTACAAAGAGCAATACTATACATCAAAAAATCCTTCATCTGAGGCATACAAAAAGGAGGGTATAGATTGAGTAGAAATATAACTACCTTCATCAGAGGCATATATTAAAGAATGATATATCAAATAATACTCTACAAAAAAATGTTTTTCATCATCAAAAGTGGTACTATGTGCCTTCATCAAGAAGCCAAAGAATGAATACAATATGAATCATAAGTGACTCGAGCCCTCGAATGGGCTGGCTAGCCTACCCTGTGGTGGGGACATGGCATGTGCTTCACTAGGTCTGGCAGGTGGCCCTCGTGGCTGTTCAACTGAAGCTTGAGGCCTCTTTGTCCTATCTAATCTAGTCGACCTACTCAACTGCTGACTGTAGGAAGGTTCCTAGTGGTTAGTTGAGACTGCCTTGTAATATAACGATCTATAATTAGAAGCTTGACCCTCTACTATGGCTAAATATCTATCTGTATGGGCTGTCACGGTAGCCCCATCTGTGCGTCTATACGACACTATCTCTGCTGAATCCTTGGCCAACTCAGCCTGACCCATGACTCACTCTTCTCTCAGCCTGTCTGGATCTAGAATCACAGGTTACAACTGTGCCTGAACCTACTGATGGAGGCTCGTCACCTAAGCCATCTGAGCTGTCATCTATTGTATCTGCTGAATTGGGTCACCCCATCACCAGCCTGGGCTCGAGCCTGATCTTGCTCTGCTGTAACTATCCTAATATGAGCTTGGGCCTGGTCCCTCTCGACTATCACCTGTTGTAACTGCTATTGTAGTGCAACTACTTGTGCCTAGGCCTACACCTATGGCTATGCCTATACCTGCACCTATGGTTGTGGTTGTGCATGTGTTTGTACCTGTGCCTAGGCCTACACCTGTGGCTATGTCTATACCTGCACCTGTGGCTGTACTTATACCTACACTTGGGGCTGTCCCAATGCCTGTCTGTGCCCTCGTAATCTAAGCCTAGGACCTGTGCAAGTCCCTACACCTACACTGGATCTTGTCCATTGTGAGACTACCCATCAAAAGGATCATCTAGATCATGAGCTCCCACGTCATCTCCCTCATCACTACTATATGGAATCTTAGGTGGTTCTCTAACGCCTGTAGCCCATGCCTCATCTAGGATAGTCAGGCGGTGCAGTAAAACAATGGCATACCACTCCCAGTAATCAACTATTGTGCCTGGGTCTCGGATCTACCTTGCCGAGTCCCATGGCTGTGGGGCTACCTATAAAAATCTTAGTCTCGCTCGTGTAACCTGTATGCGTGGCCCCATGGTCTGTCACTTTACATCCCAACGTGTGTACAACATATCAGTCTGTGGAACCCCCTACACTCAGCCTAGCTGCCGGTAACACCAGTCAACTCTGTACAACTCAATAATATCGTGGTGACTTCCAATGATGAAGTGATCTAGTGTACATACACCAAGCTCTACTACATCCTCTACCCACTATATATACCTATAGGGCCTCCATATCACATCCCTATTCAGCAGATCATCAAACTCATACCTATAATGGTACATGCCACCCAAGTGACCTTGTGCATCCCCACCCACTGGGGCCCACGCCATGTATGTCGGCTCCTCCAGGAGTCAGACATGTAGTGCTCCTAAGGGACGCCTGATGGCTATGTGGTCCCAGGCCTAGATTTGCAGCAACAAAGCTAGCTCCACTGTCTTCTGACGGTGATAGGTAATCAAATGAAGGTCCCAGTATAAATGTGTCAGTATGCACTGGCTCCATTAAAGATCCCCTGCACGAGTGTCATCAAGCCCTTGGGAAATGATGACCTTGTGTTATCAATGAGAAAAAACCCACTAATAAGACACATCACATAAAGTGGACCCCGGTGTAAGGTAGGGTCCGCTATACACTCATGCATAGCAACTGTCATACCATTTTGAGGTATGTCATCTCGATCAAATAAATCACTCAGCGCCGCCATAAGTAGTCTAAAGTCACTGGTGTACTCAATAAACATGCCTACGATGGGCACGCGCAATATCTGCCATACATCCTCCAGCGTCATGGTCATCTCTCCCGTCGAGAGTCGGAAGCACTGGCTCTTGTTATGCCACCACTTGATAAATGCATTCAAGAGTCCATGATCCAATGTGATAGAAGGCATCTGAGATACGAGGCCTAGGCCCACTACCTCTAGGAGTATCCCCATCGTGCATCGATCAGGTCGGTGCATGCTCCCCTCTAGCTCTGTAATGTGAGTATGACACTCTCGCGTCTGAAGAACAAGCAAACGTCTCTACAAAAATCAATCCAAATGTTAGTTACTAAGAATTCTTCTAAGTCCTACCTATCTTTTTGTTAGGGTTAACCCAAAAATCGTACTTTTTCTTCTTCTAAATGTCATTCCTTTTGGCATTTTCTAACAATCCTTCATCTAGCCTAAGGTGCTTACGCGCCCTTTTTAGACATATGCACTACTCCAAGATGTGTGCGCCTTCAAATATACCCGCACATGTGTGCGCATGCGCATGCAAGTGCCTGTGCTATAATTTTTGTGCCTCCGCGTGCGCACAGGTACTTCTCGCATGTATGCGCCATCAGTTGGGCACATGCACGCACATGCACCCAGGGTGTATGCGCATGTGGAAATTTATATTTTAAGGTGTATGCATGTGCACACATACACCTCTTTGTGCCTATGTGTGCATGCATATTCCTTAAGGGGGCCTGCGCCATCAAAATGACACCTACGCCCCCGTGCATGTGCACCTACGCCAGACTTACCCTAATTACTACTTCTAAGCATTAATTACGAGCATTAATGATAAAATTGACAAAGGAGCTCAAGCTACTCATGAAGTGGTCATTGTATGAATGCTGAATGTACTCCCAGAATCTATCAGCGCATCTCCAATGTGCTTGTGCTCTCACCATTGTCCTCGTCGCTATCAGGGTATCGCAGTAAAAATTTGGCAGCAATCGGTAACAAATGAATCGGTCATGATGATTTACCCCCCTCCCCGAGTGGGGTATATTAACCAGTTTTCACTCGTCGTGATTCCTAGAAGCTTGTTTTGATCGCTGTGATCATTGTATTTCTTCTTCTATCCATCAGGAATGATTATTTTATTTAAATAATTATTTTTCTTTCCTTTTTCATCATATTGGGGCATTTTTTGTCGCATAGTACCCTTTTCTTCTCCCTAGGGAATTCTTCTCACTCCTAGGTGATTTTTCTTCTTCTACACACTCCATTGGATAATTATTTTTATTAAATAATTATTTTATTAATTTTTTTCCATTGTGTAGGGGCATTATTTGTTGCTTGCTTCTTCTTTCTTCCCCCGGGCATTCCTTTTGTCTAGGCACTTCACTTTGATTCTTCTACTTTCTTCTACACATCCACCATCCACTACAAATCGAGAAAAAAAAAAACACAAAAATATATATATCCAAATCAAAATCCATAAACAAAGCAAAAATTTCACACAAAAATCCTAAAAATTGTAAAACCTACAAAAATAGGTAAACCCGCTTATTGCGGCTGAAACTTCTGTCCAACACATGGTATTCTTTCCATAGCCTACTGGATTGTTTCACATCTTCATCGATTAAACAACTTGCAGATCATCAGATTCACAACCAATCGTAAAGCTCGTTGCTTTCTTTTTCTATACTCTAGGGCACATCTATTTACCTGGTGTTGTTTCGTTGCGCACATAGATTTCCCCTTGGACCCAGTGTCCATCATCATTTCCCCTTGCATGTATCCTTTCTTGGGGCATCATTTTTAACCCTTGTCATTAATCATAAACATGTGGATATCTTCAGCTTGCTAACAAAACATCTGTACATCCATCTTGACCATCATTGGTTTAAATATGTGTGTTTGTACTTATTTTCCATGTTAAATGAGTTTGTTTCCTTCTCGTATTGCATTGCATTCTACATGTTGCATTGGGTTGGTATTTTCAACAATGGACAATTGTTCGTAGTATGGCTTTTCATGTCATTCTACTTTTGTCGTATTCTTATATTTTAATAAGGACCGATAACGTAGATCTTCTGGCAATATGATGACACTGAAGTTGTTCCAATACAAAGGCTAGAGGCTGGTTCTTCTATCCACTTCTTCTATTTCTTCTACTTCACCTGGGGCATCATACCCCTCCCCTTCCTTCTATCCATTCCTCACATTTTTCAATTGTTAATCATCTTCCTTCATCACTCCATCGACACTCAAGGGGGCATCTCTCACTCCTACTAATTTTTCTTCTACTCCTTTAAAATTTCATTTGTCTACTATCTTTGAAGTGGAATCACTCACGCCACCCCAAAGAGGGGAAAATTTAGACACCCATAATTACGCCCGAGCAATTTAAATACTTAAATTGCGCTAATTATCTCCTTTTCCCACAAATTGACGATATATCGTCAATAGTGCTCATCTTCTCTTCCATTGTCGTTAATTAATTACATTACGCTAATTAATTGAGTTATCTAGCAAATAAATACCTTGATTAAAAACCTTCTGTTAATTAACCCTTCTTTCTATCTAGACTAATTAATTATTATTAATTAATTTGCTTCCCCTTTCATCAAATCAATAAGTAACTATTTAAATTGATTTAATCCCCTTCTATAGTGTAAATCATGCTAATATTCTTCTAAAAGCTTTTATAAGCTTGTACATCTATTAATTAATCACTTAGATTAATTAATAAACCCTCGTTATCCACATGATTCACTAAAGGACAAACTAAACTCTCCTAGAGTTAACTCAACCCTTTCTAAACCCCACTTATCCATAACTAACTCAACATCCCTATTGTCCCACATGCAAAAGGATGAAGCGATTCCTTTATCCACTAGTCTATATAAAGAGCCCTTCTCCTATCTTTACATTTACATCTAATTCATTGAGAGAACAAAAGTAAGCACATAGTAATACACTATAAAGCCTTTTGTTGTTCTTCAGCAATTCACCATTTGAAGAGCTAAGCCTCATTTCTTGCATTCTTTATCCAAGTTCTTAGGTCATATGGGAATAATTAAACTGGTCTTGTAGCCATGCTTTGATGATCTCCCATTCTTAAGTTCTTGAAGATCAAACAATCAATTTTGATTGTCATTGGATCTACATAGGCCCATTCAATTTTGTTGGTAATCTAAAGAGTAGAGGTTTTGAATACTTTAGCATGTTAGTTTGATCTTAGTTCAAAGTTAATGAATTATGTTTAGTATTGATCTTTTTTAGCTTTTATCTTGATGGTGCCTATATTTTGACTTAGCTATGTTATAGAACTATTTAGGTAGTAGTTCTTATTCATCTAACTTAGCTTAAGTAGAAATACACACAAACACAACTAGACAGTAGCATGCAAAATATTATTGGGCAGTAGCATATAGAATGCTACCAAATGGTATCATATAGAATGTTACTGAATAGTAGCATACAAAATGATATCAACTAGTAGCATACAATATGCTACCAACCTGTAGAATTTTATATGCTACCAGTCGATAGCATTATGCATGATATCGACCGGTAGACTGGAAAACACTACCAATCAGCTGCACTCTCACCATTTATCTATATAAAGACATAGAGCCTATTGATGTTCACTTTATAAAAAATGAGAACACAACCTTTGTCATACATTGACAACCATCCCGCAAGCTTAGTCATCTCCAAACGAGGAAATTCATCTTAAAATAGCAAATTAGGTCACTGTCATTTCCAGAGTCTAAATGGAAAATATGAATTTATATCATTTCCAAACAGGAATTTAGGTCATCTCCAAATAAGAAGGTCATCTCAAAAGATGAATTCAATTCATCCCCAGAGTCGAAATAGGATCGACTAATGTTCGATTCGAGTTATTACAAAAATTCCAAAAAGAAACAACATTTCTAAAGTGCATGAATGACCTAAAATCTAAATTTTTATTATAAGAGCCTTGTATTTCCTCAACTATAAAAACTCCTCTCATATCCCAATTAATTTTCACAATGGATTAACACCTCCATTTTCATAGATCTAGTTTATAGACCTCAGTTTCCTACAAACACAAAAACACTCAATAACCTTCTATCAACCTATAACAATTCCTCTTGTACTTTTTCCATTCAACTCCCATCACACACACTATCCTTTGGAATGCCCCTTGAATATTTTTTCTGATGAAGATATAAAGTATTTGGAATCTCATTACTAATTGTCTATTGATGTTGTTACTGGTAAGTAACTAAGTTTTAAATAATCATATCACTGTTTATATAATTTTTAATTTTAGGAATTTTGATTTTGTCTTATTTAATATTGATAAATTGTCTCCTTATATTTACATGTTCCCTAAATCCTTCAAAAATGGGAATTCCCCTTAATTATTTCAGTAACCCTTTTTTGCAAGGTATGGTGCAATTTTTCCAAGCTAGAATTATATTATAGGGTAGATATACAGAAATTCCATTTTGGGCCCTTGTTTATATCGTGTGCACCCTCAATGGCCAAAAATATGATTGATTCTCTTTCTTATCCTCTAGGATAAGAAAATACCTAAGTAACATTAATTTGAATTAAATTGATACTATTAATTCTACAAATTTTATTCTTGCTTTGTAGTAAGAATCTTTTTTCAATTTACGTTGCACCCCTACTCCTACCGCTCTCCACATCAAACTTACAACTATGTCTTTAACAATTGAACAACAAGAGGTCAATCTCATTTCTTGAATTTATGATTATTTGTTTTTTAATCACTATCATTAATTTTATTAATAGTTTCTAAATTATATTTGGAATTAATGTTTAGTTCAATGTTGAATTATAATAGGGGTTCATTGTTGCAACTACAACCAAAAGAGAGGTTACCATAAGAGGGAATTTCTCACATAATGTTTCAAAATATCAATAGATTGAGGACACCAGTTAGTATACTCCACAAATAAGAAATTATCAAGTGAAATGGATGAGGATTTACTTAACTCCTTGTCTAATATACATGTCCACCATGCCACCAATTGCAGGTTTTTAATATTTTTATATTCTAATATGTTTAACAAGTATATAATTTCATATAAATATAACTTAAAAATTTATAACTTTTTTACATTCCTTTGTTGCAGCAACCTCTAGTAGCTCAGATTTTTATCCTTGGGCTCATGTTATCCCAACAAAAATTGTATTTGAATTTGGTTAAACATAGGATGACGATATATCTTCGTTACAACAACATATATATCTCATTTATGTTTTAATTTTAATTAATTTTTTAGTTTGTTATAAATTATTATTTTTTAAATGAAGAAACTGATAAATTTAAATTGTTAATGGTTAATTACATTTAGATCAACACTACCAGTACCAATCCCACTCCCATTATTTCCAGTTTACCCAACAACCACCACAACAACTACAACATGAACCATTTGCATCCCACATGCAATCTCTACCAATAAGTAATGTTTTTAAATCATATATGATATATATTTTCTATTATTCCCTTTTTATTATTTTTTCCTTTTCAATTTCTTATGTTTTCTACAATTGATTGTTGCATTGCCTCCTCTAATTCCAAATACATATGATTCTTTGAGAAAAAAATATGCCACCACCGCTACTACAATAACAAAATGTCAGGACCAGGGGCAATGGGAAAATATTTCATTTAATGCTCTAACTTCAAGAAGGGGAACCCTTAATTTTAGAGATGAGCTTCTAAATTTTTCATCAAGCAATATTACTAGTATGCGAGGTGTTTTTGTTTTTAATGAGATTGATTTGGACGAGAAATATTTTGGCATTGAAAGTGGTAGTGTTGATCAGACCCATGGAATTTTCAATACACAATATATAATTCATGGGATAAGGTAACCTTCTC
Organism: Taxus chinensis; assembly: GCA_019776745.2. NCBI lineage: Eukaryota > Viridiplantae > Streptophyta > Pinopsida > Cupressales > Taxaceae > Taxus > Taxus chinensis. The sequence goes on from CM034151.1 coordinate 31,215,090, forward strand.
AAACAAGAGAACAAATATCAAACACACCATCTTCAGAAGATAAACTACCTTGAATGATGATGAAAAAAAAAGTTTTACTTAATAGTATTTTGGCTGACAATTGTCTAGTCATGGTGAATGATATTTTATCTAAGGATATAGAACTAATTAGATTATGGGATTTTAGGGAATTTTTTTTTATTAAATAAATAAATTCCATATTTAAAAACCACTCCCAAAGACATTTATTATATTCTTCGATTCAAAACAAACTAGCTAAGCCTTATATTTTGATAAATTAGGTTACTTCTAGTATTGTGTTGTATAATAATACTTATAATGATGATGTATTAGATAAAATGTTGAACAAAATAGAGAATTTAAATGTGAAAGCACAAGCCTATCATAATATGTGGTCAAGAGACAAAGGCCTTGTTGTTATTGTGAATGCGGAAAGAGATAAGGCATTGGTAAGCTTAAATAATTTTCAAATACAATTTACAATTTTTTTTAAATTTTATTAATTATTTTTTTGTTTTTTAAATGTAGTCGAAGTACTATAATTTGAAGTATGAGGCTATAATGCTTAATGTGCATTTGAAAAGTGCAAGGAAAATTTTAATTGCAGTAATTAATTTGAAGTAAAATCTTGTTATTTTAAACAAGAAAAATAATACCTTAAGAAGGATAATAAAGGAAAATGGAATGGATCCTAAAATATTGTTGAAGAAGAAAATTGAAGAGGATCCAACATTACTGTCAGCCGATGATGCAAAAAATCTAGAACGTCAAATACTTTCGAATATCAATGCAACTACAAAGGATCTGGTTGAGTTAGGTGATTTCAAAGAAGGTTCTGGTGCAGAGAACTCAGTAAAAAAAATTAAAGAATCTACTTCTTAAGAATCTAGCTACAAGATGAAATTATGAAAATTTTCATTTCAAACTCTTGTTGTAATTTGTAAAACAGTTTAATATTCAGAGTATAAATATATAAACTTTTCTAGTAATTTTTATCTTCTTCATTATATGAAAATATTGAAAGTTTAAATTTATATGGTGTTGTATGTTGCAAGCACAATGGACTAAGAGAAGGGGGTGAGTCAATCCTACAAATTCATTATTTCATTTAACATTCGTTTCAACAATCAATAACATTAATCCATTCACATACATTCAACCATAGCATATTAAGTGTGCACAATGCATTCAAAGAACCATAACACATGAGAAGAGAGATAATAGACACAAGATTTAAGTGGGAAAATCTCATGAGGAATAAAACCCACTGAAAAAATTTCCTTATATTTAAAAAAATCAAATATATTTAGTGAAGCAACAACTTCACAAGTAGTACCAACCCCTAATTTAGTAGAGCACCAATCCTACAAGGAGCACTAACCCCTAATTTTTTGAAAAACCAACTCCACAAGAAGGATAAAACCCCCTAAGTATGACTAATAATCTAACTCAAAAACTTGAATGATGTTTTATCTATGATTTTTATGCTGACACAACTAATGGAGATCAAAATATTCAGCTCACAACACTTTCAATCCCTTGTTCAAACCCTAGGTCTTCAATATCTTGCACAAATCTAGTTCTTTTTTCAACTTATCAAATCTTTCAACCCTTGCACACATTCTTGTAAAAAAATCATCAACCTATGAATTACATCTTGATCCAATCTTCAATTCATTCTCTTCACACCTATCAAATAAATCACACTCTATGTCGCACTTTCCCCCTTGCATACACACAACTAGGTCACAAATGCATCCAAAACTAGGCTTTTATAAGCTTCTTATTCATTCAAATTAAAAATAGGTCAGTTTACCACCCTTTATTTCACAACCATCACAACTTTAAAAAATCCCATAAAATGTATCATCATAATATTCACTAAGTTACCGATAGTAGGTCAACCTAACCAAAAGCCACTTCATCTATGCACCAAAAATTCTCAAATTCTCATACTATTGGAATGAGAAAAGTATCCTAACACTAAAAATATTTGTATTATTCATGTCTATAAAGGTCATCAAAACATGTTAAAAATAATATTTAAATATAAACCATGGTCACAATTATAAAGAACCAATCAAATGTATTTTGTTTAATGGGCACATTAGCTCATTACCTTCACCAAACAGTCTACTATCAACAACCTGATTTCATATGTGGGCCTCAATTCCACCCAATAACACCTAAAATATGGCATGTGACCACTTGATGGAAATTACAGAACTACTGTATAACACTTATTAAATATGTTATAGCTCATGAAAAAATCCACTGGTTCAAACCACGTAAAATTTTTCCTTTACCAAATCAAGCTGCCTAAAAAGTAAGTTTTACAAATTACAACGGGTTAACACCCTTCTTGGTACATTCAAGATCTAAAAATGGATTAATTGGATGGAAAATTCATGCCTTTTTACATTTCGAGATGATTTCAAAGCATCAACTAATCCATTTCATGCAATCCAACCAATTCATACTTTCAGCAAAAGCAATTAGTTGTTCTAAAGAGAATCCAAAAATATTTGTGTCTAAAAACTAACCTGGAAACCATATAAAAAATCATTATTCATGAGACCAAAATGTATATCAACATGGAACTCTAGCTTAATTATCTTTCCAACAACAAATTGAATCACCTCCCAACTCATCATGTTGCTTCATTTAATGTCAAATTTACTGAAGATTGCTTCTAACTACTCCAAAAATGTCCTTCGACCATTCAACATAGATAGGGACATCACTTTGGAAATTTTTCAGTAACAACATGACCTTAAAACATTCATATAAATCTAATAAAAAAATCATTGGGATCCAACATAAATGGCTAATTTAGTCCATAACCTTCATTTGGATAACGTTTCCACAAACTGTAATTATTCATAAACTAACCCATTTTTAGGTAGGGCCCACATACTTCACCACATGCTCTAACATACCTTTCTATGGAAATATGTGAGGAGTCATATACAACATCCAATCATCAATTTTTATGAACCAATAAAAACTTGTCTGGTATAAACATTTTTCTCCAAGTTACTCCTAGCTAGGGTTTCAAATGACTTTACCTTCTTAACGATCATTTATAAAAATGTGACGATAAAACAACTTAATTATTTTTTTGAAACCTTAATAAATTGAAATAATAAGTCTATGTACAAAGATCTCAAGTCACCATTAAAATCATACAATTTCACAATGAGCATTAGAAGGTCTAACTTTGGTATGAAAAGCACATTATAACTTACCTTGTTTCACCAAAACTTACATAAATTAAAATTCTCCATTATCAAAATGACCTAAAATTTGTCATGAAGCATCATGAAAACATACATATAAGTAATCCAAAATAATCATCATAGATCTAAATACTATCTGTAAACTCTCTATTCAATCTCATTTGTCATGTGCGTAAACCCATGTTAGTTTCTCACTATGTTTCTTCCCAAGGACTTCAGAGAAGCACCATACCATCTGAATTCTGACCTGAAACTCACCATACACCTCATAGGTACACTACCATAACATGTTGTTACCATTCTTGGAACAATAAATATATCAGATCCAAATCTCACATATCTACCTCATTATACATGATCTAGGGCTAGAAACAAACTTGTAATGACCCTGACTCAATGTTGACAACCCATGAACTGACCATGCTGACCTCATAAAGACCCATTAGTAACATCTGTAAAACACACTGCATGGAACATGAGTGACCTCATGAAAATGACTCCAACCAACTCAAAGGATGACTCAAACAATGACTTATCTACATTGCAAACCATGCACCAAGAACTCCTAAAATACTACTAATCTTCACCACAACTACATGAATCTTCATGCTTGACACCTTAAAAACATCATATGGAGAACTGTCATGACTACATGAAAATATTTTCCATCAATGGGGTTGACATCAATGAAAACACTAACACACAATTTCCAATAATCTCCCCCTTTGTCATTGATGACAACCATCTTCAGAAACATTGATGGAAACCAACATGACTAACACACCTACATGACTCATTTTTCATGTTTCTGATGCCTTTCTCCCCATTTTCCATCTATGAAAAATGTTACACTTGACTACTATATGGAAAAATGAAAACACAAGAAAATTCATAATGGAAACCATGCAATACTTGACTTACTTGACCAAAAAGTTCCCCTTGGGACTGAAATATCTCCTCCTTGACTCCTTCAGCAGCTCCCCCTAAACTGATACTCTCCATATTTTGCCTATAATCAAGTTTTTCAAGATCCTTTTAGTCCATATCATGCTTAAATCAAAAACAATTTTCCCTC
>CM034151.1:31219903-31324903 GCA_019776745.2 Taxus chinensis
TGAGGATTCACTGTTCCCTCTGTTGGCCAATTATAATCCAATAAAGGGCTTCAATTCGGCCGTGTTGTAGTATTATCAAATTTAAACTATTAAGCCTCGATGGGGGAAAAAATCTCGGAGCTAGGAGATATGAGAACAACACAGCCCCTGACCAAGAGGCTGAGAAGCTACCATCAAATTCGAGCGTCCAAATAGCATTAGGATCTTCTTCGTCAACATCCCACAATTGGTATCTCTGAAGTCATGTGAAATTAATTACCGAACGCTAGCATCTTCGAAAATAGATCTAAGCCTCTAGGATCATCTGATTTGGTCACCAAATACTTTGCCTGCGCGTTGTCAGGATGAAGAACCTGTTTGAACCCCTTTGACGGGGCATCTTGGCGTTGGTAAATCCCATACTAATCTCTCCTCCGAATCTTTACAGATCCATCTACCAAAGAGGATACCGTAATCTGCAGGCTAGGAATATCGGACAACCAGAATAGTCATTTTCACTCTCTTATCAGGAAAAGCCAACAAATGCAAACTGTGCATCTTTGATTTGACCTATAAAGGGACTTGTTAGTTTCCATAGGAATAGAACCGTCCATCTGACTTAGTCCAAGTAAGTCCAAGGCATGGGCCACTTTTGCGGGAATAACAGATCCAGAGGGGGCCCTGAGTCGAGCATTGCAATTGATAGTTATTAAACCCATTTATAAGTGTAGAGAAAAAATAAGGGTTTCAATCCTTCTGAGGAAGAAAAAGCAGAGGGTCAGATGTTCTGTGTGTGGGAAAAGGTTTTGAACAGGATTTGGAGGAGACCTTTTGAAGGAGGTGATTTGGAACGGCCACTTTACTTATGATGAACTTGGCCAAGATTTTTCAAACTGTTCGGATTCGACTGCGGTTCTGCCTCTGACATTTAATTTTGGTTCTCTTTGCCATGGACAATATATCAAAAGCAGTATAAGGAAGGAATATGGTAGGCTCAGATCTAATACATGAGTTGTGCCGATTGCAGACTGATTCTTCAGAAGAAGGAAGGAGAATAAGGAGCAGGGCCCTTTGGTAACCTCTCTTCGTTTGCACCGAAATAGGGGGTTACCCATCTGAACTATAGATATGGGAAGGATCCCCCTTATTCTTCTCCTTTGTTGTTTCAAGAGGTTTTCGTGGGATCTGAATGGGGATCGAGTGAAGACAGCAAAATGATTGACCATCTGGCGCACATTCATCTTCATCATATTCCAAATAACCCAATGCTGGAGTCGCCCGCGTGACTCATCATAAGACGTCATCAGCATCCTGAAGTTTCGAAAGCCTCACCGGGAATCTTATTTTCTGGTTCTCATATTTCTTCAAATTTTCTACTGCTGCATTAAACGGGCGGAGCTTCAATTGCTATCTCGGTTGAGCAGGAGTTAACGTGCCTATCTCGCAGAGTGTGCACATGTTAGTAAAATTTCATCTAGGGTTATCCCGGGTACGGAAACATTGCTCACCTACTGAGACATGTGGCTTCTTAAATGATCAAATCATTAGCCATTTTTTGAACATTTAGGATCAGTATTACCTTGAGAAAGAACCTTGGATTTTTGAGTTTGGGTTGTCTTTCTTGATCCTTCGGCCAAGATGACGATCATCTTATTATTTCAGTAGCGTTGACTGAGCAGTAACCAAATCTGGGATAACCGACCTCGTAATAAAAAAATTATATCAGGAGGTTTTGAGCATTTGATTGGAAAAAGGCATTTTTGGTTTTCCCGAAGTCGGTAAGCTTTATTTCGGGCATTTTCGGATCAGCTTATGAAACTTAGCCACAATTCACCGCCATAGGTTCATGCGATTCCTTCTCATATGAGTGAGCTGACGCAACAAGACATGAGAATCTTCAGCTGGTTTGAAATCGTGCTCGAACTTAGTCCGCATGGTTTATCCCAATTTGGGATGCATTTGCATTTGGAAGGTGATTAGAAACGTGATAGAACCATTCAGTGCTGCTCCCCTGCAACGTTCAACGAAGAGTCAGACGGAGACATCTTCGTGGGCTCTCCGAGACATACCGCCATGCAACAAGAAAGATCTATGTGCTCGTCAGATGCTGCTTCCCATCTCTATTGAACTTGGGAATATTTTTTACCAGAGAATCCACGGTTAACTCATTCATGGAGGAGTCAAGAAGAGGACAATACTGACCCCAAGGCACAGGTTGAACCGCCATCCTTCTGAAAGGGTGGCGTACAGGGACTAGTATCAGACAGAGTAGAGTGTGCCCGACAAGTTGCGATGCTTCCCTTCTTCAGATCCGTTTCTCCAAAGGCGAAGACTTCTGGTTGCGATTAGAGACAATGCTGTTGGGAGAAGACTTAAATTGTCTGTTGGCAGTCTCGAAGAGTGGATCAATTCACCTGAGCTCGGCGAGACCGAGTGCAGATCTTTTCCTGGCCATCTGAACTGAAAGGAGATCTTGTTGAAAAAGAAGGCACATACGGAGCACCAACCCGAGAGGATAAGCTTTATACATCGACCGTATTCCCCCAAAAAGCGGGGAAAGCTTTTTTTCGCAAAACTGTTGGTTGATATTTTGTAAACCAAATATTGGTTCACCACAGTATGGGATTAATCCCTCCTCAAAGACAGGTGCGGCTGCCTGTTTATTGCTATACTAAAGAGCACATCAAAGAAATACACAGTTTGCACACTCATCTAACATTGGGGTTTGGATGAGTCTGAATCCATCACTCCAAAAATCAAGGATTTTTCTTTCTTGAATGAACGAGGTTAGAAATTGTTTATGAAAGAAGCCCAGTAGAAGGAAATGGGAGAAACATATTTTCTTTCGAGTAAACACAGAGCAACGAAATAATCATACTCGTTTTTAGATCAAAACCATAATGTCCGAGATGATTATAAATGACTTAAGATTCTTTGCAAAGAATAGCTTAAGATCATGACATAAGAAACTGTTCTAGTAAGATATAATTCCACAACACAAGAGTCTGTCGAATATATCCAATCCTATTCTTCAAACAAATGAATTGAAGAAAACACATAGTTTTTCTCCTTTCCCATAGCCCCTTAAGTGCATCCAAAAATTCTCGACCCTTTTGAATGCACAGGCATCCCTTATTTATAACAAGAACTAGAGATAAAATAGGGCAGATCCTAAAAGTCGCATGTTACTAGAGTTCAGTTTTGCATGATTCTCACGCGGAGATCAGTCAAAGTATGATCAAAATATGACTAACGAATAAAAAAGACATGTCAATCTAAAAATAGAAATGACATGGGACGTTGGGACTTATCCGAATCATCATTTTTGCTCCTTCCTCTTTCTCTTCCTCCAGCTGAGACTGTTTGTTTGACATTCCTGAACTTCCGAATAATGCCTTGCATTTCATTTTCATCAGGTGCTGGCATATCATTCCACATTTCGTCATGTCGCATGAATATCACTGGCCCTGCCGGGAAGCTTTTTTTTTTTCAATCTTTGCTGAGCTTTCTTAAGGCCTCCAACGTATGGTCAATCCTTCAAACTGCCACTACTTCAAGGTCAAATCCGTGTAAGTTCATCTGAACAATTCTTGACTTTGTTGAAGAGATCATCTCTTATAGGATACTTGAGTGCCCAACTGACACCTTTGGACAATCTTCAGGCAATTCTTCTTCCATATCACTTTTCCCATCGTACAATTTATCCCTGGATCTCTCACCTTGCTGCAGGCTTCATTGAGAATCCTTACTCTGACCTTATGCCCGGTCAGTTTGAAATGTTTTCTCTGTTTGGGAGAATAACTCTTCCACCAAGATGTGGCTGGTAATTGCTTTAGCACTTTGGAGAGCTTCACATTAGTCAAATTCACTGTCCAATTTTCTTCCGTGAATTCCTCATCCATCTCCTCAGTCCTTCCTTCTGATCTCCCCCCAAAGACTCATGAACCTTCACCACGTCATTGAATTACTTCCTTCCCCTGTTGGAGCAACTTTTGGATCCATTCATCACCACCTTCCTTGTTTAAGCAATCTTCTCAATCGTAGGCCGATGAGAAATCGAATCCGGCAGAAACAAAGAGGTGGTATGGATCAAGGGGTTTTGATAGTTTAATCAATCTCTGTCACCTACTCCCCTTTTTCCTAGCTCATTTCTGCTGTCTCTTTTTTTCTTTCACTTTTTTTGGCATAGCATAGCACGTCTATGGAAGCCGTGCATCTTGTTGCGCTCCGTCTGATGTCACTTTCCTAGAGCCACCTTGTTATCTATAATCAGAAACTGTTATAGTGGGGAGAGACAAGGAAGGAGGAGAGGAGCGGAAAATACGGGTGGGTGCGGGAGTTTTGTTGGGAGACAGGGATTGGTGAGATATTCCTCTCTTTTTTTCACCTAGGAGTGGCAATCTCTGTGAACTTACTCCTGAAGCATCTACCCAAAACCCTTGAAACTGTTTCGTTTTTCTTGGTTTGATTTCGCATAGACGCCTTGAGTTGAGCTTAAATCAAAGGCTGGTAGGGTATAATCACTTTCCTCTTCCTCGGAGTTTGCTCGAGAGCCCATTGTGGCCAATCAGAGGAAATTTCCAATGGTAGTAACTGGTATTCTACTCTCAGGGGAAGAGCTTCTACTATTGGAGGGGTAACAGTAAGCCAACGTGGTTATAGATTGAAACACAGAGAGGTACAGGTGGGGCGTGCTGGTGTCACCCCATTGGGTCCAGCAGAGAGGGTGTGAGAGTCCAGAGAAAATACCAGGCCATACCTAATAAGTGATGGGGAAGGAGGAGGTTGGAGTGGTTTTGAGGGTGAGGCAACAGATTCAGTTTTCCCAAGCCTGGGATGCAAGAGACAAAGTTTCTTCAGTTGGATAATCAACACTGATGAAGTCAAGATCTGCTTCCGTTCCTTCTTTTCCAATTAATTTCTCCTATTTCTGGTGGTGTTTTGGATTCTGCATCACCACCGTTTCCACGCAGCTTGGGATACTAAATTTAAGGATTTGTCTTTTCTTTCCTCGTCTTGGGATCCTGATTTTTTAAGCCCCCAGAAGATTCTTTGTCCGTTTTCTTTTGGAGGGCCCCGACCTCCGAAGAAGCCAACCTTGGACCCTTGTCATCTTAAAAAAATTCATTCCCCAGAGGAGAGCCATGTTTTTTTTGGTGCGAGCAAGAATGTAGCCGACATATCTGGTAATCGAGGCTTTCGTGCTGGCTGACCAATCAATATGTTGGGACAACGTATTGCTCCTCATTAAGCTCAGCCCATCATAGGAATATCCAACACACGTATCATTGTCGTCGTGCCTCTGGAAATCAGAAAAGTCTCCACCAGCGGCTGAATCTCATTAATAGTCAAACCTACTTTATCTTTTCTACGAACCGCAACTCGTTACGCAGATCAAACCATTATCCTCAATGTCAGCCTGTGCAGATTTTGGCTCCATAGCTCTAAGCCCTCCTCGATGTCAAAACCATCCCGAGACTTCATATGCTTTTCAATTTTTCCTGAAGTTCGCATTCAACATTTTTGGCCTTTGCTACTGTCGAGCAAGTAGTATCTCCCGATAGAAATTGGGAAGGATACAACTGCCTTATGCTTGCTTGTTGGAATTTGTGAAATACCAACAGCTGTCGGAACCAATTCGATCAATATCAATCTATCCCCTAGATAGCGAGGGGCAGACGGAAAGGCTGCTCTTGAATACATGACTGTCGAAGATATGTAAACTTCTTGAAATGCAAGAAATACACCCCCATTAGTGGATACTTCAGTCCAAGCCTCGTCTGAGACTCTTGTCTTTCTTAGCCCTGGGTTCAGCCGGTAGATATTCTCATAGAAGAAGGCATCATTTACCCTTCTAAAATGTTCTTTGGACCCCTTCTTTGTTATTTGAGGGAAATATTTATAAACTGGGTTTGTCGTTCTGCTTCCCTTAGTATCCAGCCCGGGATAGTTCCTCATCCCGGCTGCTGCGTAAGCCACATATGAAAACATATAAAAATTTCCAGTCGATACGATCGTCGTCATCTGAGAATCAATTTCATTGCTGATAAGGGTCCCCCAGTCAATCCCTTGCTGATTCTTCTTGATGGTGACCATTAAACTGATTACATCCATCCATGAAATACATTTGATTCAGGCAGCCAAAAACCGGCTCAGCAGGGTGATAATATCATTGATTTCTTGTATGAAATCACATCTGGGGATAGTCCTTGGAAATCTAGATACTGCTGGTTAGCCTTGACCAGGAACTTCTTGTTGACATCCTTAATGCAATCTTCCTGATTACTATCCCAGGCCTTCTGAGCCGACTTGATGTTCAGGTCCCCATTACTCTTCGAAATTAGGTAGTTTTAGAATATCATCAAAATACGCTCCATCTAGCCTGATCACTACCTCACCAGCCTGGCTTTTCACGGAACGAGAAGCCGAGTCATAACTAGATGCACAAGCCAAAACAAATTCTTGACATTGGGCGGACACGAGAAAGCCTGCTGCAAGGGGCAAGCCACTGTTAGCTAAAGCTGTCATCCATGGGTTTGAGAGGAACTCTTCACCTATTCCAGAAGTCATCCATATCTATATTGCCAAGTTCAGTGTCCCTGATATCATAATTGCAATCAATATATGATGGAGATTCTGGCTTCTGAATTTGTACTTCATCCTGCTAGATTTCTCGGCCTTCTCCTGAGATGGACCAGGGTCCGACATGAAGAATGTTGGAGGGAGAAAGGCTTGAAACTCAGGAGATGTTATCCACACTAAAAATCCCGATCGACTGAATATGTTGGAAGAATAGAAGAGTCCGACACGCTGAGGAGGATGTCGGAAAACCCTGAGAACCCGACAAGTTTGATATGTCGGAACTTTGGCAAAGCCTGACACTTGTGTTGATGACGGGAACTCGGAGATACCCGGCACTTTCTTTTGACTTCGGAACTTTGAGAAACCCCGACACTTCAAACTTCCAATATACTTCGGGCCTTTGACTCTGCAAAACAATCTTCAAAACCCGAGAAGAAAAAACAGGGTTTTTCTTTGAATTCCAAATATACAATCTCCTTTTGTTATTCATGCATCATGCGTATAATTAGAATTTCAAGAGAATAGAACCAAGTGATAGTTCAGAAGAGATAAACCCTAAAAACCTGAAACCCTTTCCAAAGCAACACAGAAAGAAGAAGGAAAGAAAACCTTCAACACCCGGCAAGAAATTGGGAATAAAATACGCTCAATCGATCCATAAAAACCAAGAATAAAGAAGGGAAAGAAAAATACCTTCAATTCGAGAAATGTAGATCGAAAACAGACGATCCAATCGAGCAAGGTGAGTTTTCGGGTTTGAAAACGGAAGAGCACGCCAAAAAATTCCATGAATTAAAAATACGAATGGTAAGAATGACGTGGAAATCCACGTATTTATAAGAAAAATGGTAATTAATACACTTCATCTCGGCACATGCCAACTCACCGACCACTCGGCATGAATTCCATGTCAGCATGTTTGGGAGGTCCGAAAACCCGACACGAGGGGACTTAGTGCAATTCGGGTTTCGGGTTTCGGAAAACACGATGCATAAAGCATGAGGTGCTTAGATGCTACATAGCCCCGAAAACCTGATACAAAGGATTAAGCGGACTTCGGGAATCGGAAAACATGGGGCATAAAACATGTTTTGGATTATGGATGTTCCGATGCGCCGGGGGTCCGAAAACCTGATTTTCTCAATACAAGGCGGGTTTTGGGTTTCGGAAGTCAGACGACACAAAACATGTTAAAACTCATGTCGAGATGTTGGTAAAACCCGAAAACCCGATTTTCTTAAAAAGAGGCCATAATGCAAAATCAACTTCGAAAATTTCGTAGGGGTTATCCGACCATTTTGTCGTGAACTCAAAACGGGGATAACACCCTATCAGTATTACTTTTAAATCTGAGATTTCATTTTCATTCACAAACTTCTCAACTGGTTCGTCCTCGGGTACTAAAATTTTATCCCTTTACATTCTCTTTTCATTCCATTTAATGTCGTGACTCCTAATAATTTTAGAATTATCTAAATCCTAAAAATGGAATCTGAAATCACCATATCCATAACCAATGAAAGTGTATCTCTTGGATTTTATATCCAACTTTTTCCTATTTTCCTAATTAATATGCACAAAAGATTTTGAACCAAAAACTTTAAGAAAATAAAGATCTACCTATTTTCTGGTGTAAGCTTCCTCTGGTATTCCTCCATCTAGTGAACTTGAAGGCCCATGGTTAATTAAATAAATTATTTTATCAATTGCTTCTGCCCAAAATTGCAAGGGCAATCCAGCATGTATCCTCATACTTCTAGCACGTTCCATGATTGTCATGTTCATTCTTTCTGCAACACCATTCTCCTTTGGTGTTTTTAGAACCGTCCTTTCTCTACGTATTCCATTCATTGAAATCCTTGCTATAGTATTCACCACCATTTTTAGATCTAAGAAACTTTAACTTTGAATTTGATTCATTCTCAATAAGGGTTTTCCATCTTTTGAAAGTCTCAAAAACATCAGATTTATGTTTAATACAATAAACCCATACTTTTCTTGTAGCACCATCAAAGAAAGTAACATAATACTGGGATCCTCCATGAGAAGCTACCTAGTCTGGTCCCCTCGTATCTGAGTGTACAAGCTCCAATTTCTGCTCCTTCTTAGTTGCCCCAACTTTGAGAAATTTCACTCTTTTTTTCTTTCCAAAGACACAATGCTCACAGAAATCAATATCTAAATCTTTCAAATTTGATAACTTACCCTTAGCCTTTAAGATCTGCATTCCTTTTTGACTCATATGGCCCAACCAATTATGCCACATGCATGCATCTGAATCTGAAGTAGATAATACAAAAAAGGAATCAGTAACACATGTAGATAAATATATCATTCCTACCTTCTTACCTCTTACCAAAACAAAAGCGACCTTGGTGATTTTCCAAGAGTCTATTTTGAATGTAACCATACACCCAACTTCACCTAGTTACCTTGCAAAAATAAGATTCCTCCCGAGGCTTGGCACATGTTGTTAGAGTAGGTATTTACCTTAGCTCATGTTCACCTAGGTACTTTATTTACATTTATTGTATTTATCCTCACCCACTTATATGTGTGAATATTTATTTTTATTTATTTAGATATTATAAGGATATTATCTAGTTTTTAGGTATAGTTCTTTCCTTGATCTATGGTATTGACTAGTTCTTTCATTGATCTATGGTATTGACTAGATCCTTGATGTCTAGTTCTCTCCTAAATTTATGGTCTTGACTAGTTCTTTCCATGATTTATGATTTGATCTACGGCCTTGACTGGTTCTTATATTGTTATTCCTTTCCTATACAAGCAAGGACCATTCTCATTTTATTTCATTGAGTTCCATAAAAATATATGATATTGTTGTTCATTTGTTTACAAAGGTTTATGTAAAGTTATTCTAGCGAATTACTTTCATCTTATTGATCGTGAGTGTTTGATTAGCATCTGTTTTCTTGGCTTGGCATGATCTGGTTATCGTTCCTTTTAACATGGTATCAGAGCAGGAGATTGCTATTGACATTCGTCTAGGTAAGTTTCCATTCTTGCAAATAAATTCTTTATGATACTTCATATATTACGGGGTAATGCTCGTATTTTGTTTCATGCATGCATTTTTATGTAAAACATGCCTAGGATTGACCATTGGATCATGAATTTCGTAGCAATAACCCTTAATAGGGGATGCATGGCTATAAGATCTTGACCATTTTCTAAGAGGCAGTCGGTTCTATTCTGTTGTGCAGAGAGAGAAACTAAGATTCACCTCGGGATTTGCGTCGTACTGGAAAATTTCCTTCTATATTTGCCTTTTTAGGTTTTGTCTGGGTGTTGGTTCTTTTGATCCTTTAACCAACAATCGGTCTTTGCAGTGTCCATTTCTTTTACAAAAGTGTCCAATAGTTTTTTATGTTTTTTCCATGGGAAATATTTATTTTGAGAATCATGTTCACCTAGGTACATTATAAAGTGCCTTTATTGTATTTATCACTCACTCACTTATAAAGTGTCAAAATCTGGGGGGCTCTTGTTATTTATTTAGATATTAGGGGGTCTTGTTGCTAGTTGCTTAGGTATAGTTGCATTTCTTTTGGTCTATGGTTTTGAGGATGGAATCCTTGATATCTACTTCTGCATTATAAATCTATGGACTTGATCCAGTTAACTTTGAAAACTAGTAATTACCATGATTTATGGCTTGAACCAAGACCTGGAAAAAATAATTAAGCGGAAAGGATTATGGGCTTTAACTTCTATCAGAAGCAAGGCCAATGTCTCACTAGAGTATTTCATTGAGAAATTTCAGTACCAATGCAATATATGATATTGAGTGCTCATGGGTTTGCATAGGAAATTATGTAAAGTGATTATGGTGATTTTGCTTTCATCTTATTGATCGTAGTGTTTGATCAGCATCTCCTGTTCAAAATGGCTTGGTACGAAATCTAGTTATCGAATTCCTATTATGGTATCAGAGCTGCCATAAAATATGGGATTCCATGGTAAGATTGAAATTGAGATCACCTCTCTTAAGTTTCATTTTGCAAGAATTTTCCAACATATTCATAGATTCGGGATTTGTCTGTATTTTTCAAGCTTCAAGCATTTGTATGTAAAACACAGGCTTGAAGGGGATCTGGAAGAGATAAGAAAGACCCTGAAGAGTCGGCTTTACTTGATTCTATCCAAGTTCGAGAGGTAGGCAGTTCCAAATTTTTGCTTCTACCTTTTTCTCTGTGCATGGATGTCTTAGGTGACTGGATTCAAAATGCCTAACTTAGAAACATTTTGTGAAAGACTTACTAGGGAAGAATCCAAATTGTCTCACCTATGAGGTCTTCCACCTCTGTAATAGGCTACTAGTAGTTGCATCTAACTCCAGCCCCCTTTCATTTTATTTGTGTGGTGAAGGGAAAGACCATTTTATTTTATTTTAGTGGAAACTAAAATCCACAACTTCTCCATCTCAAAATGATCCTGAAACCCAAAGAAAACTTTTGACTCGGCAACCCAAGGAGTCTTCTAAATGCCGTTTTTAAGAATAAGTGCGTAGTTGTTTATGCTCTTTCCATGTGGGGGTAGTAATCATGAAGAACATAGGTGTTATAAGTGAATGCAAGCACTTAGAGGATGCAGTCAAGAAACATAAAATTTTTATCTCTATGCCACCTCCTTCTAAAGTGCCAAAATCATGGCAAAGCACTTAATTGCATTGCTTGGGAGATCTCAGTTAGCACTTGCAGACAATTGGTTCTTCCATAGATTATGGTGACCTCTCATCACATGGCATCTTCTTCCAAGGAGTAACTTTTGTTGATCTCTAGGTTAACAAGGTATACTTACCACAAATTGAAACCAAGGTTGGAGATTCTTCCTTTCTTTCTGTTGAGGGAAAAGGATGTATTGGCTTTAGCAACTGATTAACAACGATGAGATCCCTCTCCAATCAGTTCGAGAAATTTTGGTGTGATGTGCAAGTCGTGCATCTCTGATATCAGGCAGTTTGATAGTATGCTTATCCCTAGATGACAGTTCTTGGATGGGTGACCTCCTGAGAAATTCCGATGTCACTCTCCTCTTCAATTTGTTGTTGGAGCCTGATTGGAGTGATATACCTAGCTCCATCATGTGGGAGGGTCATATGAGCGTTATGCAACTGATTAACACGATGAGATCACCTCTCTTACCATCAGTTTGAAGCTTTTGGTGTGACGAAAAATCATGCAGACTATCTGATACCAGGTAGTTCAAGCATTTACTGCCCCCAGATTGAAGTTCTGGGAGTGGAAGTGACCTCTCGAGAAAGATCCTGAGTGTCATTTCCTCTGATAATATGCCAAGTTGAGAGGACCATTCCAAATTGGGTGCTATACCCAGCTCCATTGTGTGGGAGGGTATTGGCATAGGCAGCTAGCTTAACACGATGAGATCCCTAACTCCACCATCATTTTGTGAAAGACTTACTTGGTGAAGAATCGGAAAGTCATGTCAGCTTTGAGTCTTCCACCTCTCAAAAGAGTATTAGTTGCATCTAATCCTATGGGAAAGGGAAAACCAAATAGTAAAACCAAATCCACACCTTCTCCATCTTAAAATGCTCCTAGCGAACCCAAAGAAAACAACTCAAAACCTGAAGGAGTCTTCTAAATCCAAGAATAAGTCTAGTCATTCATGCTCGGAGTGTTTTGTGGGGGTAGTAATCATGAAGAAAATAGGTGTTATAAGTGAATGCAAGTAACCTTAGACGATGCAGTCAAGGAACACAAAATTTTTATCTCCACTCCACCTCCTTCTAATCAACATGGCAAAACACTTAATGTTGTTGGAAGATCTCAGTCCCACTTGTAGACATAGTTGGGTTATAGATTTTGGTACTTCTCATCACATGACTTCTTCCAAGGAGTCTTTTGTTTCTCTAGGTTTGAGTTCTACTTCCAAAATTGAGGTTGGAGATTCTTCCTTTCTTTCTTTTGAGGGAAAAGGTGATATACAACTTGATGGTGGCAGTATCCAAGATGCACTATATGTTCCTAACATCACTACAAATTTTCTTTCTGTATATCAAATTTGTCATTCTAGTCAACGGGAAAATAGTGACTTTTACACCACATGGGGCAGAAGTACAGAACTTTGTTGGAGCCTTAATTCACTTGTTGCTCAGGGTATTGTTGATCATAGTTCAAGACTATATCACTTTGAGGGTTTTGATGACACTTCTTCTATAGGGACAGGATTGGTTTCTCATTCAGATTCAAAGAGTAAGCTTTGGCATGAAATATTTGGACATCTCAATTATAGATATTTGAAGGAGTTGAGCACTCATGGTATGGTAGATGGTCTTCCTAGATTTTCTTGTCTTGAGGGAGTTTGTCACGGTTGTGCATTAGGGAAACAACACCAAGATCCTTTTCCTAAGAATTTATCTAAGAGAGCTTCTTCACCACTTGAGCTTGTGCATAGTGACTTGATGGTTTTTCCTACCCCATCTTTCAATGGAGCTAAGTATGCACTTACATTTATTGATAATTTCTTGAGGTGTACTTGGGTTTATTTTCTCAAGTAAAAAAGTGATGTTTTTCACACTTCAAAGTCTTCAAGGCTTTGGTTGAGAAACAATCTTCTAGTTGCATAAAGAACCTTTGCACTGATAATGGGGGGAGTAATTCAACAATGAGTTTTCTAAATTTTTGGAAACTCAAGGCATTATTCACCAGCATTTTATTCCTCATACTCCACAACAGAATGGATTAGTAGAAAGGAAGAATAGAACTTTGAAGGAAATGGCTAACTGTATGATGCATTCTAGAGATATACCTCCTATCTATTGGGCAGAAGCAGTTAATTGTGCTAACTATATTCAGAATCACACACCACACAGAGCACTTGAGCATTTGACTCCAGAGGAAGCTTGGTCCAACACTAAGCCAGATGTCTCATTTTTTTGAGTCTTTGGGAGCCATGCTTGGGCCTTTGTGCCAAAGAAGAAAATGAAAGCTTTGGATAAGAAGAGTAAACCCTTGATCTTTGTAGGGTATTGTGAGGACATGAGAGCTTATCGTCTTTTAGATCCTGATACACATGATGTTCTTTTTCGAACACATGTTCAGTTTGATGAGCGTTTCACTCCTCATGATTCTTCATCTTCTTCCATTCCTTCTTCTTCTTCATCTCATCTTGAGGATCCTTTCTTTGAGGAGATTGATGAGGAGGTTATAGATGTTGTTGAGGATCCTATTCCCACTGATGTTGTCACTATGCCTAAGTGGGCTCGTACTATAGTTTCTGAGGTAGCACCTTTCATAAAGGATCTTCCACCCACTAGGCATCATCACGCATATTCTACAGGTTCTGAACTTTTGTGTCAGGTAGTTTCTGAGGATCCACAGTCTTTTTCAAAGGCTCATGGGATACAAGAGTGGGATGATGTGATGACAGCTGAGTATTCTTCTTTGATGAAGAATCATACTTGGGATTTGGTATCTCTTCCTAAAGGAAGAAATATGGTTAGGTGTAAGTGGGTATACCAAACCAAATACGCATATGATGGGTCCATTGACAAGTATAAGGCTCGTCTTGTTGTAAAGGGTTTTTCACAAGTCGAAGGTATTGATTACTCTGAGACTTTTGCACCCGTTGCCAAGATGGATTATGTACGCCTTGTACTTGCTATTGTTGCATCACAGGGGTGGCCCGTATACCAGATGGACGTGAAGAGTGCCTTCTTACATGGAGATCTACAAGAGGAAATATATATGGAGCAGCCAGCTAGATTTGTTTAGGATTCTTCTCTTGTTTGTCGGCTCCGAAGGTCTCTCTACAGTATTAAACAAGCCCCTCAGGCTTGGTATGAGAAGATGGATTCTATTTTCTTCTTATCTACTGGATATTTTTTTCATTACCACTTTGATCATACAGTGTATCTCCATCATGTCGGTGAGGATATTGTGATACTTGTCTTGTATGTTGATGATATGTTACTTATTGGCTAGTTCTTCTTCCCACATTCATAGTATTCACTAGGGCTCTTTCTACACAGTTTTGACATGATAGATCTTGGGCTATTACATTATGGTTCCTTGGTTTGTCATATTTCTATATAACAGATTCTCAGGGATTCATTTGAGTCAGCAAAAGTACATCCATGATATTTCTTAGGTGCTTTGATATGGTTAATTGCAAGCCAAGTCCATCTCCTTTTCAGTCTGGAGTTACTCTTACATCCACATGTACCACACCACTTTGTGATCCTACATTGTATAGGCAGTTGGTTAAGGAGTCTCATCGTTACTTGACCCATACTCACCCTGATATTTCATTTGTTTGTAGGGCTTGTATCTTAATTTAGGTTACATTCTCCTCATAGTAGTCACTGGGCAGGATGCTAAAAGGATTTTACGCTATTTGCATGGCACTTCCCACTTTGGCATACACTACACTGGGGGATCTACTTAGTTGATTAGAAATACAACATTCAGATTGGGAAAGGTTAGTATTGATGACAGGCATTCCACTTCTAGCTATCTTTTCTGTCTTGGTTCTTCTCCAATTGCTTGGGCGTGCGAAAAAGCAACAGGCTATTGCACTTTCATCTTTAGAGTTTTGTAAGTACAGGGTAGCAGTTACACACTGAGTCAGTAGATTCTTTAGCTTCTCCTATATTATTTTGATAGAGTTTATATTCCCATAGGATTCACCAATTGTACTTTAGTGTGACAACCAAAGTGTAATTCACATTTCTCACAACCCATGTTGAGCACCATTCATCTGTATTCCAAGCATATTGAGATACACATCCACTTCATTCTTAACAGCTTACATTCAGGATGGAGTTCTTTGCTTGGAGTACATTCCAACTCAGCAGTAGGTTGCAGAAATATTTACGAAGCCTTTAGCATCACCTCGCTACCTTGAGTTGTGCATGGAATGCTTGTGGTTTCAGAAATTGTTCTTGGGGGGTGTTTGTGAGAACATAAGTTCCTTATTCTTCTTCTTTCTCTTTCCTAAATAGCAGGATTGTTTCCTTCTTTTGGTTCGAGATTTCTTCATGGATATATTGTACATAAAAAATCTCATCAGGCCTAGTTGCTAAAAAAAAAACTGTGGACAAAACACTTACCTATATTGGCCCCTAGCTTCACTTGAGTGTAAAGTGTTAAAGAAAATATTTACCATAACACATGTTCATCTTGGGTGGAGTTATTGTACTCTTTATTGTAATTATAATCCTGAATATAACTTGGATGTGTGAGGCATCACATAGGGGAAACCTTTATACAACAAAGTGGGGACAATGTTTTCCAGTTGTGTAGGATATAGTTGGACTTTCATAGTATCTATTGTAAATCAAAACCTAGTAATACATGCCCAGATCCATGGCCTTGACTAGATCCTATAATGTCTAGTACTATCATATATCTTATGTAAGACTTGACTAGTTCTTTCATGACTACCCCCTTTCCATGATTTATGGCTTGATATACTACCTTGATTGGTTCCAAACATTGTTATCTGCTTGCCTATATAAGCAAGTCCCATTCTTATTGTATGTTCATTGAAGACACTCATGAACTCAATAGGTTATGATATGGATGCTCATTTGATTGCATAGATTATGTGTAGCTGTCTATTGTACTGAATTGCATGTTACATCTTATATAGATTCCAAATATTCCTATGTGATTATAGAGATGCTTGTATATACGTTAGAGCTACTTGATATGAATCTGGTTATCGTGAATTTTTATAGGTAACTCCCAAAGCTCTAGAGTTGTATAAACAAGCTATCCCTTGACTTTGAGTTCCCATAAATAACTTACTTCTGGAAGTCTACTTCTACTTTCAGTCATGATGCCCAAATCATGTCTCATCATGATGATTCCTCTAAAAATTTCTTTTGACAATGGTCTTCAGTGTAAATATTTATGATTTGCTCACATCATGACACTTCAAAATATTATTAGCATATCTTGTATTTCTAACATTCATTACTAACCATTATCTCAACTATCAAACTAATATCATATGGCTAAAATGTGCTTGTCACTTCATCATCAAATAGAATATCAACTAGATTCTTTGACTAGAGCTATAAGTGATATCGTAAATCACACAAGATTACTAGATGCAGTTCCACCTTGGACCATGCATCTTAGAATATGAGAATAGTCTTCTGATGTCAAATAGACTTCACACCCTGAAGCTCTAAGTTTTTCAGAGAGGAAAATACTCTCAGATATTTCAATAACTATATCTGACAGAATGTTGACATTACCATAAGTCGTGGAAACACATGGATGCAAAAAAGCTCAATATTAAAAATCCCAAAAATTAATCAATCAAGAATCTTCCATGATTATTCATCAGTGATCTGCATATACAATAGGTCTAGATTATGTTTCATCCAACGGTAGAGTATTGCCGATAATATAAGCTTTGATACAAATAATTTATCAATCTGCAACTTAGAAAATAGGGTGGAGAGATAATATTAGGCCGTAAATACTAACAATCTATCACGTAATTTTTTTTGAGTATGCCATTGTAGGGAATAATAACAATCCCATAAAATCATACTCAAGCTGCCTACGTGAGAATATAATAAAAATATATTACTAACACACAATTATACCTTCAAGACATAAGCTTAGATACCTCATGTTAGGAGTTAGCACACCGGTTGTATAGATAATACATTAGATCTAAGAATACATGAAAATCAAAGCGGATATTCTACCAAAAGAATTATACAAAACAAAGAGATATAAATCATCTCAATATTTAATGTGGTTCACCTTGTATGGGATACGTCCACCAAGAAATAATCAAATCTATTATCCAAAGATTTGATAAGATACAAAATTGAAGATTTACAATCTTCCACACCTCTCAGATGTACAATACTTTCTTTCTCTTAAGATCTTTGCTTCTTCCTCTCTAAGAATTCTCTCTCTCACAATTATTCTCAAAATAATCATCAACTTTTACAAGTTCTTCTTAATTCTTCTAATCCTTACTTCTAAACCCTATATTTCATGCCTATATAGGCGTATACAAACTTAGGGCACTTAGCCATGCAATTACAATCAATAGATCTACTTTAATTCCAAAAACAAATAGAATTCCTCGAGAGTTAAATAAAACAATCGTACACAGGTAACCAATGCCATTGGTTATCCCTAACCAATGTTGGTTTCTCCTTGCTTGACCAATGCCGATCATAGGTGACCAATGTCAGTCCCTCCATAACTGGTGCCGGTTATTGTATTTTCCTACAAGTTTCATATTACATGATAATCTGAAGTAATTGAGATCCACAACTCAACATATATATTACACACTGATTGGTGCTCCTATGGAGATGAGACTACATTTATCTTGTTCAGATCCATCTCCTATGGTAAATGCCACTCTCTATTGGAAATTGATTGCGAGTCTCATTTACCTCACATATACTAGACTAAATATTATCTTTGTAATGAACTATCTTTCTAGGTTCATGCAAGAACCCAGAGTTTATCATTGGAAGGCAACAAGGTGGATCTTGAGATATCTCAAGGGAACAGTGGATCTTGTTCTATAATATAATAAGAACAAAAAATTATTATTGTCGGGGATATTCAGATTCAGATCATGCAGAAAACATTGATGACAGGAAATCCACTTCAAGGTTTGCCTTCTTTTTGGGATCTGGACGGATATCATGGGGTATCAATAAACAACACTTTGTTTCTCACTCTTCTACAGAAGTCGAGTATCGTTCTGTAGATGAAGTTGTATGTGAAGTGATATGGCTACGTCACATACTTGAAGGACTTGGAATACCAAAGGACAAACCAATAACCTTGTATGTTGACAATGAAGGTGCTCTCAAACTTGTTCGCAATCTATTTTTTCATGAAATAACAAATCACATTCATGTACAAGTATATTCAATACATGCGCATGTCTTGAAACACAATATACAACTTTAGTTTTTTCCAACAGCTGAACAACGAGAAGATATCTTCACAAATTCACTTGCACGTGACAAATTAAATTTGTTCAAAGAATTCCTCTCTTCATCCCTTGAGACAATGCAAAATTAAGGGGGGTAATGTTAGGGTAAACATATTTTTCCTAGGTTAATTTAGGATAGGTAAGTTAATTACTAAAATTGTGGTAAGTTGTTATAAACCATGATTTAATTATATTTGGGAATTGTATTCCCGTAGCATGTTGTTTGAGTTGTTATATGGTTCAAAACATATATTTTTAATTGTATGTGCACGGGTATGTTTTTTGTTTATTGTTGCAACATCTCATTTTTCTACACATGGTTATTCAATTCCTATAAGAATTACATCACATTCATTAGAATGCTGATTTGATTAATCATTAATAAAAGTACCAGGATTTCACCCCTGTTCACTACTTTCAAGAACATCCATGTGTATGCAATACCTTATTGCAATGTGTGTTCGTTTAACTTTGGATTTTTGAAATGTTTTCTCATTTTTTGTATTTTGTATTTTGTATTTTTTGAAAGGTGGGACCGACAAGGTCACTTGGCGTGATAAGATCCAACAACAGTGTTAGAAATTTCCTTGATAAGGAAGACTAAGCATGTTTTATTATCAAGATTCATATTATCCCCAATCTCAATGATCATGGTGAGCTCATACTCAATAGATGACTTCATTTTATCATGAAACATGGATTTTTTGTGCGGGAGCTTGAGGTCCCTTTCCAAAGGGTTCTACACTTAGCATCATACTTTATGGGTGCATTGATGTGCATTTTTGAAGCGCATTTGATTCTAAATTTTAAGATTGTTTAAATTTTTGTGAGCTTTAGAGCTCTTGGAATTTTTGATCTGAGCCTGATGAAGGAACCATTTTGGTTTCCTATAAGCCACTATGTGACTTGTCTGATCTCGAGAAGTGGGAGAAGAAATTGGATGAATAGAATTGATGTGAGAAATGATGGCGGGTTTTCCAAAATCATTGATAGAAGAACAATATAATGGATGTAAAGGATACAGTCAAAGAATTGAAGAGGATGGGCTACTAGGAGGTGTCCCATAGATTGAAGATATAGGAATACAAGGATGTCTCCCTAAGATTGAAGATGAAGGACTACTTAGTGGCATCCCTAAGATTGAAGATGAGGGGGTTTTAGGACGTGCCCCCAGTATAGAAGAAGATGGGCTACCAAGAGGTGAGTCACATATAGATGATGTGGGGCTACTTGGAGGTGGCCCACATATAGAAGAATACATTGGGCTACTAGGTGGTGACTCAAGGTGAGAAAAAATGGGTTACCAAAAGGTGAGCCACAAATAGACCATGAAGGGAAACTTGGAGGTTCCCCACGTATAGAAGTAGACGATGGGCTACCATGTGGTGACCCAAGGTGGGATTGCAATGGAGGAATCCTAATAAATAAAGAATGATGTGAAGAAAAGATAAGATCTTCCTCAATGGACTTAGGATCTTGCTTAGTATTTCGACAAAAGGCATCAATCTCTTTCTCCCAAAATGTGAATGTATCAAGGTCTAAAGAGGTTTCTTTCTCACAAAATTCTAGAGGAATGTCTTCATATACCCTCATAAACTCTCTAATAGCTTCTTTAGTCTGAAATGAATCAATCGGTGTGGGTAGTTTTTCTACCACCATAGGTTTATTAGATGAATGTGACATGGGATTCGACATGGATGATTGATTAGAAGCACTTTGAGTCAGAGATATCTTCGACAGAAGAAGGGGTCTTTAAGATGACTGAGAAATGAGGTCCTGTGAAGACACGGAGGACCGTGACTTAGGATTCATATTAGAGGAATAATTCGGATTGGAATCTTCAGAAGAATCAGAAGAATTGGAATCATTGGGATTGGAATATTCAGAAGTATCAAAAGAATCAGAATCATACCACTTACCATGAGTTGAAGATGGGAGAATAGGTAAGTGAACGGGATCTTTAGTAGGAAGAATCAAACAAGGTCTAGAATTGATAGGCATCCTTTGATGGGAATGTTGAAACCTAGGTTCTTTACTCTCACAAGTATGTAGAACTGCATGATAATCAGTCTTTGTTGGCACGTGCCTAGACATAGATATTCTAGGGGATATCACAGGGGTTATTGTTTTGACATGTTCAACAGGTGTATCTATACAACCAATGAGAGCATCAAAATGATTCTCCTTATTATACACATAATTAGCATTCTTGTCTTAATTATGTTTTAAAAAATTATTCATATTGGGGGATGTTTTAAGAGTGGATGAATCCATCTCCACATCACCACTTTCGTTTAATTCATGCATGTAGTGTTGCAACTTTAAACACTTATCTATTTTGTGACCTTTAACGCGGTGGAATTAGCAATATACATTATCTCCAAACCATTATGGTTTAGGCATGTCATCCTCATAAGGCATAGTTTCAGTAGATCTAATCATATAAACCACCTCTAGTTATTTTATTATAGATGACATTAAGTCATATAAAGGGGTAAAAGTATGTCGTTTATACTCCATAGGCGGAGATCCTTTTGCAAGATTCAAAGGAGTGTCATTTAAATGGATTGTACTCGTTTAGAGTCTAGTATCTCATCACTAACAATGTTTTTATTCCTATTTTGAACAAATTTTGGTTTATCATTAGATTTATAATCGTTGTGTTTGCGGGAGAAATGTTTTAGAGTCCCCCTAGCTAACAATTCCTTTTCAATTTGACTCCCTTTTTATATTACCTCTTCAAATGTGTTTCCACAATGCATTTACATGTGGAATGTAATGTTTGGATGGAGGTTAGGAACAAATATTCCTATCAGCTATTTTTTGGGTATGGAGCAAGGAAAGTGGCTAGCTAATCCTCTCCATCATTGTAAAAATGCAACGAAGTTTTCGTTTCTTGGAATTGTAGAGATCTAACATGATAAAATTATTTTTTATATTGAAAGATTAGTGTCATATGAAAATTTCTACTAGTTTTGGCCATGTTGATATAGATCCCTTGGGGATGTGTATAAACCATTCTAGCATCGTTGCTCCCAAAATTCGTGGAAAGAGGTGCATAAAATAATTGTCATTGAATGCAACCTCTTGACATGCCATATAAAAATATTAAATATAGTCACGAGGGTCACCTTTTCCCTTATATTTATCAAATTTTGGAAAATAAAAATGTCTTGGGAAAGGTATTTATATCATGGCTTTGTCAAATGGGTAAGGACATAACTCATCAAACTAGTATTTTTTGTTATTGTTACCGATTTGGCCCTCTTATAACGCTTTAAGGGCCTTCTTCATTGTTGACCACTCTTGATTTAAAAGTGGATCTTACGTGGGTTGTGTAGGCCTATATGAAGGGTTAAATCTAGGTGTATTCCCACATCTATTATCTGCAAGAAATTCTTCGTGGGGGTCTTTACGTGTCTCCCGTCAAGGAGTGTTTATTGGGAACTCATAAAATGAAGTTTTTGATTTTGATTTTGGTATAAATTGTTTCAAAAAATTTGGTTGTTCCTTATGTATATGTGATGTCAAACTTACCAATTGGCGACTGAGGGATTTGACCTGTTATTCTAACATCACCTCTTTAATAGGTATTTTGGGAGGATCTTTGTTAGGAGAAGGTTGTGCATGATGAACATGGTCTTCATGATCTTCACAATAAACCCTAATTGTAGGTATGTTATAGTCCCCATTATTTTTGAGAGGCATATCCTCATTATTCTATCATCCAGAAGTAGAAGCATGACCTGGGTTCAATATCTCGTTAGAGTGTGATGAGGGCGGTCTACTTCTTCTCCCTGAACCATTTCAGTGATAAGAGAATGGTCTACTGTGGAAGGTAACTTAGACCCTAGTTCCACAACACACATAAAAACTTTATGTTTTTTGTGAAAAATGTAATCGTCAAAATGGGTGAAATGAATATTTGCATCCACACAAGGAGAATCCTTCTCTACACCACTATGGTCAACCATGAGATTATCCTCTAAAAGAGGGTTGTCACCTCCAAATATATTGGCTTCTAACTTTTTGGACCCAATTCTTGTAGTAGGAATTACTTAAAATTATAAGGTACACTGCGAAATATTTCCACTAAGATTTATTAAAAAGGGACCCTGGTCAAATTTGTGCAGCGTAATGACCCTAAGTCGTTAAAAAAATGGTGACACTAAAATACCCATAAAGTAAATAGGTCAATGTGAACTTAAGAATTAAATAAAAATATACCCTAGCAAGATAATGTATGACACAAGTTTTACTAGAACACTACAATGATGTATAATACTCAAAATTTAGTTACACAAAATTGTTTATTCTCTAAGATTTATCTAGATAGGTTTGCAACCAAATAGTGACAACACAATATTACCAGTTAGGTCAAGTTTGCAACAAACAAGGCCTAAATGATAACAAAATGTTGACACGGTCTTCTAACTAGGTATACTAAAAAGCACTTTCTAAACACTAACAAAGTCTAAGACTTGTACAATGGATTATAATAATGTGGGAAACTTAACGACACTATTTAGACACGTGAACCAAGCTTTCGAGAAAGCAATATTTTTAGTGTCAAAATGATGTTATCGTGATGCTAACACTGTATCCTCAACACTCACAAAACTCAAGACAAATCGAGGATGTAAAAACTATGTCTAAGTATAACAAGAATTTGTTAAGCGTGCGAACAACGTAACTCTACAATATAGAGATTTAAGCCTAATTTCACAATGGAAACAACACGTAAATATCTCAATTTTATGGCTAAAATGTGGGAAGTGTAACAACTCAAAAGAAGAAAAGGATGAAGTCACCTAACTACGATGATAATAAGTCTCAAATATGGGTCTTTGAGACAGGGGGGCGTACTAGATCGTAAGTACGTACCATTCACACTTTTAACACTTCTGTTTCGGCATTTCAACCTAGTTGCGCAAGTAGAATACAAAAGTGGTGGACACGTGATATCTAGCGGTATCTGGTATATGTTATTTCCTTTTGTCCAAAAATGGGCAGGCAACAAGCAAACAAAGGTGTAGACCAAATGGTGTTGAAATAAACTTGGTGTTATTTTGGCAGAGTTTCGCCTTATCTTAGGACAAGTGAAAAACTAGGACAAAATGACACTAAGTAGATTTTGTGATGAAATGTCACGCAGTTTCAACTTTAAGAGATTTTTTCCCTTGTTTAAAAAATAATAGTTTGAATCTAAATTTTTTTTCACTTTGTGAGAGCACTCAAGTATAGTATCTAAGACAAAAACAATGGCTCTAAGCCCGCAAGCTTCCTAGGTGGTTCTCTCTCTAGGTGTCACAAGATATCTATGGTGAGCTCCATTTACCCAAAAAGTCACACTAACTAATTTGGGATTATCTCGGCTTTAATTTATCCCCTTCAGTATAATGAGCACCAAAGTGCGTTTAGTTATACTTTCATTGGGGTCGCAATATGGATATCTTTGACTCTAATCTTACTAAGGCGTACTAGACAAGTCGGTAATGTGGATCACCTTCATGTTTCCTTCGCAAGGTTCCCTCTTACGTGAAGTAATTTAGAGTTCCTAGGACCACCCACATTCTTGTAGCTTAAGGATTATGTTCTAGTTAAGCGGAAGAGTCATAGCTCTTAACCGAGACCTGCAAATACAATGTGATGATTGTGGTGTATTTTTTATCTTTTGGATTAATTAATGTGGTTTTTTCCACCTTTGGCAACCTACAAGCACACGTTTAGTTAGAAAAATTGTTTAAGTCCTTTTTTTTACTAGTTTTAGGTCCTTCAAAAAAAAATTAGTAGTTTCAAAAAGATTCACAATATCATAGGAAAATAACCATGAAAATGCTTGCAAATCAACTAACTATCATCAAACTTTGCAAAAAAACAGGGTTTATTCCAAGTTAATCCAAGTGCTTCTTAATGAAAAGACTAAAATTGGTTTTTATTCCCAAGATCACACTAGATGCAAGGGAAGAGCATACATAGATTTTAGTCTTGATTGTTTATCAAATGAAAAACATCTTAAACTAAAAGATCAAGTATATGTCAAAACATGCAAGTTTGTTCCCTTAAAAAAATGAAGGATGATTGTTCCTACTTACTCTCAAGAAGAACAAAGTTCTTTAGGGGTGTTTTTGGTTCTCAAGATCACACTAGGTGTAAGATAAGATCATACAAAACCCTATTCCAAACTCAAAACAAAGTATAAAAAACACAATCACTCCTATCAAACCCTAAGCCAATTTTGTTAGGAAGACCCTTGCTCTAAATCCTAGAATAAATTGACAAAAACAAGAACTAAAAACCCTTAAGAAATGACAACAATCCTAAAAACATTGAAATTGAAATTTTGAAATTCATAAAAATTTTACCTTGATGTATGGGCACCCCTCTAGATGCACAAGCGCTCACAGTCACGCACAAGTGCTCTTCTGTCAATTTTGCACATGTGGCAATGCATGGGCACTTCTAGTAAGGTACAAGGGCATGTCTGCATGCACAGACACATTTTTCACTTAGGACCAAAAACATCAGTTCTGCAAGGGCACTCACAGTGATGCATAAGTGCCCCTCTAGATGCATAGGCACTCCTCTTTCCTGTAGGTGCTCAAAATATCTTCTAGAGGCCATAAATTTTTCTTCCTGACCTCAAAATGACTCCATTTGTTTTGCGTTGGAAAGGTATTGAAATGAAATACATAATGGTAAAATATATTTGGGTTTTAGAGTTACTAAGAATTTAGGGTATTCATTTTTATAAATAATACAAATTTTTCCTAACATATCTAAATGCTTTGATGAATTTTTTTTTTTGAGAGGATTTATTGAAAAGGGTCCAATCTTATGTATTTTGAGGAAATTTTGATAGGGCTTCACCTCCTTATAGCCTACAAGGAACATCAAAACAAAACTTCTACCACTAATATAGTTGAAACAACTATACAAAATGGGAATTGATCCACAAAACTTTGAAAATTACTCTAAAAATTTCAAATTAATCTGAAAATCTTGAGAAAATAATCTGAAAAGCTTGAAAGTAAACTAGAACAATTGAAATTAATCTAGGAAACTTGAAACTAATGTAAAACTTTGAAACGAAAATTTTTGTAACTAAATTAAAAAGATTTAAAAATTGAATGCAATGGGGTTTTGTCCCACCAAGTGTGCCAAATGAAAGCACCCTAAACTCTATATAGAAAATTGCATGATCAACTAAGGAATGCTAACACCATTTCCATCTCTAGTCAAGATTCTAACTCTAGGAATGTAACATTAAGATGGAAGCTTAAAGGAATACTTAACTAACATGAATAAAATTCAAAATGTAACTAAACATGCCTACTAATATTCTCAATTACCTAACATGGGCCTAAATAGACCTAAGAGGGAAATCAAATTGGTATGGTTGCTACTCAAAACAATGGTGAAATGACCTCTCCAAATGACTAGATGGTCACTTTGGATATCCATCTACTAACCTTGTTGAAGGCTTTAAGAAAGGATTGGACTTGGTTATATATCATATTTATTATATGAGATGTAAATCAAAGCATGGTGTAAAGTATAAAGGAATGAGGTGATTTTTTTTTTTAGTTTTCACTTTGGGGAAATCTAATATTTTGGTGCATGTCACACTAAAAGCACCAAATTCTAAATTATAATTGGTAATCACGATTAGGTCTTGCTAATCACAATTAGTGAATTATCAAGTAATTAAGATGTGAGGATCCTTAATCAACCACTTAGGGTAAACTAGGAGGCTAGGATAAGCTTTTGAAACTTGTTAAGATGTTGTGGAGGAAAGTGGGGTGATTTTGAGTGGTTGGAAGAGGGGTTTGAGTCAATACTAAGGTATATTGACCAAATCAAGGGGAAAGTAGGCTTAATTAGCTAATAACCTCTAAATGTATGTTTTTAGGAGAGTTTTGGTTTATGATTCGCCGTAAAGTGGCATCCTCAATGTGAAAGGGGTTGCGCAATCAACAAAACATTGTTAATTGGCTAAAGTGGTAAGAAATGTTAGTTAATTAGAAAAAATCACTAATTAGAACATAATTGGCAAGAATGAGAATGATATGTGTGCATTTGGTAATAAGATTACAAAAGAAGAATTTTGGTGCCTACATTTTCCCTTTTTTTAGGATGAAGTTAGTGACTTCACTTC
Organism: Taxus chinensis; assembly: GCA_019776745.2. Lineage (NCBI taxonomy): Eukaryota > Viridiplantae > Streptophyta > Pinopsida > Cupressales > Taxaceae > Taxus > Taxus chinensis. The sequence continues at coordinate 31,246,599 of CM034151.1, forward strand.
ACATATAGTAGACAACCATAAAAAGGTAAATTTATGATGAAAAATTAATAGGATGAAGGATGCCCCCTTGAGTGTCTATGGGGTGATATAAAAATTCAATCGATGATCAAAAATATTATTTTAATGGATAAAAGAAAACAGGTTAAAACGGGTGTGAAACCCTTAGGTATTTAGAAGGAATAGAGATAGGGATAAACATGGTTGTTTACTGCCCCAAGTGATTTTTAGAAGAAAGATTAACAATGACAATAAATGATAATGGAGAAGAAATGATTTATGGAGAAATTATACGACAAGCCCAATCTTTGCATCAAACCTTTCAATAAGCAGCCTCTTTATATCATTTTTCCAATAGGTCTACATCATCGACCTTTATTGAAATGAACAAAAATGTAAGATAACATGAAAATCTAAATTACCAACATTTGTCCATTGCTACGTAACTCCATGCAACGTAAATAATGTTATGTAATACGAGAAAGTAAAACAATACCTAAATCAATGCAACATACACAATGCAATGCTATACAATTAAGTAAAATTATGCTTAACTCAATGCAACATACACAATGCAATGCAATACGAGTAAGTAAACCAGCTAACCTAATAGAGAAACAAACACAAACACATATACTCAAACAAACAATGTTAAAGATAATTGTACTAATGTTTATGTTATCAAGCTTCAGTCCCCAAATGTTCGTCTTGTAATGAAAATGGTTTAAAATGATGCCCCAATAATTAACACATTCAAGGTAAAAATGGAGGTCAAAGTAGTCCCATGGAAAACATTCGTGCATTATGACACAGTACCTAACAACTCACTATTGCACAAGAGTACCGACATAATAAGCAAACTCAACTTTGTTAATGGAGGTAGATCACAATGATCTGCATGTTGTTTGAGACAAGAACACACAATAATGGTAGAAAGATGGTTTTTTAGGACCAATTTCGATGTTCGAGGATGATACATGATTCAACTGCATTGCATGCCATTTACCAATTTTTGTAAATTTTTGATATTTTACAATTTTTTTGATTTTTTAATGATTTTATCAAATTTTTTGAAATATTTTGATTGTTTGATTTTTTTATTTTAATGGAATAAAATACTATAGAAGAGATAACTAAGTCGCGAGACAACTCTAAAAGTGACTGTAAGGTAGAAATATGCCCCGGGTAGTAGAAAAGGTCGTCGAGAAGCAAAAATATGTCCTAACATAGTGAAAACGTGCTGAAAATAATTATTTATTAAAAATAACCATGTGCAGGAAGTGCTAGAAGAATTTTAGAAGATTTTATTGGGCAGTTGCATGGGCAGCTTTGGGTTCCTGTGTTGAGAAACATGTTGCAGGAGGAAAAGGATCTCACACGCAGGAGAAAAGGCACTCATGCTGAAGAAAATATGCTCACACCGAAGAAAAGGCACTTGTACATCAAAGGGGGTGTCTGTGCATCACAGGGGGCTCCTGTGCATCACAATGGGCTTGTGTACATCACAGGGGGAACTTGTTCAAAATTTAGGGAAAAACCTATCTTTCAGAGGCCATAAAGTTTTCTCCTTTTGTGAGATTTACCTGCCAACATGGGCACTCGAGTGTATGTGCTATGAAAATTTTTGCTTTTGTGAGATTTACCTGCCAGCATGGCACTCAAGCGCCTGTGCTGAGCAATTTTTTTAAATTTTTGCATTTTGTGTTTCAGCATGGGCACTTGTGCTAACCCTCCTTCTTGATTTTTTTTATTTTTTTTGAGGTAGCATGGGTGCCTGGGCACCTATGTTGACAGTGTTCATCATGGGTGCCTTGGCATCTGTGTAACACTGAATGCACTACTTATCTTCTGAGGGCTATAACATTTTCTCCTGACCTTGAAATGAATCCATTTTTTTACGTTGGAAAGGTATTGAATTTAACTACACAATGGCAACATAAATTTAGGGTTTTGAATTTATTTTACCAATTCATTTGGGATTTTGAATTTGTCTCACCAATTTGTTTATTTGGATGTTTTGACTTTTCATACTAACATATTTGAATGTTTTGGGAGTTTTTGAAACATATTTGAATTTTTTTTATTTGCTAGAATATTTTTGAAGCTATGTACAGGACACGAAGGAATTTGGATGCCCCCAGTGATAGATAGGATGTACAAGGGAAGAATGCCACGCGTATGCGCAAGAAAGTGAAGATGTGAAATTTCCCCCGGCGTTAGATGGGAATATTCAAAGGAAAAATATTCACGCAAAAAAGTTAGATCAAGGCCAATATAGATAGGTTCAACATGATGATGAAATTAATCCAATGACATGCTAGGAAGGAGCAAGGATGCCCCCAGCATAAGTTGGTCAAGAAGCACGTGATAGAAAGAAGTAGAAGATTGTTTTTGTGAAAGGGGGAAAAGGTCCCCAACAACATGACAAAAAGGAAATATTATACACATATATGTTCTGAACTAAGTATAAGAACTATGTGAATTTTGTGAATGTATCTTAGAATCCTCACAATGAAGAAGCGGTTAGCCAAAGGCACAAATCGTGAGACAAGATACAGACTAGAGTAAGAGTCTGAACAAGGTCCAAAAAAGGACACTTGGTAACATACTAATCATGTTTTCTCATAGAGATCCAGAGTGTGTACATGGAAATTTATTACATCTTAAAGGGAATATAAGACACCCTAGCCAATGTGTAGGAATGATTTATTTTTCAAAGTTGATTTTTATGAATGGATTGTGGAAGGAGATTCGTACATTTCTCCGTTGTCATCCATGCATCCATAGCCCCTACATATATGCATTTGATTCTAATCACAACATTTCTCTACTCCCATTCAGGAATTCATAACCACAGTAGATATTATTGGAAATACCCCGAGAGAGAGTTATATATCAATTTGTTTTCGCTTTTAGCGTTTACTTTCAGCTTTGTGATTTTTGATTTGATTTATTCTTTTGCTTTCTGAAAAATTATTTCAACTCTCTTGTTTTACAAGGGGTTAAGAACCACTAATGGCTTGATAGAAGTAGGTGGAAGTGATTATGATGATGACATTGGCTAGTGTCAACAAATATATCCAAAATTTCTTCGCAACAAGTTTTTTAGATGTTAATTGTGATACGATCTCTATAAGGTCAGTCGTTCTTTAATTTACCAAGGTGATAAAAGACCAAGGCCAAACAGATACCATAGAGATAACTGTCATAAAATGCGTGCGAATAGGCTAACCAAAATATCACTGAAGGGATGAAAATAGTAGGAAGACTTGCAAAAGAAGAGCAAGAAAGGGAAGAAAGAACATCTATGTGTATGTAATACCTTATTGCAATGTGTGTTCATTTACCTTTGGATTTTTGAAATTTTTTCTCATTTTTAGTACTTTATATTTTTTGAAAGGTGGGACTGATAAGGTCGTTTGGTGTGATAAGATCCAACAAAAATGTCAGAAATTTTCTTGATAAGGAAGACTATGTGTTTTTGCTTATCAAGATTCATATTATCCCCGATCTCAATGATCTTAGTGAGATCATACTCAATAGATGACTGCAAGTTATCATGAAATAAGGATTTTTTTACGGGATCTTAAGGTCCCTTACCAGAGGTTTATACACTTTACACCATACTTTATGGGTGTGTTGATGTGAATTTTTTAAGAGCGTTTGATTCTTAACTTAAAGATTTTTTAAATTTTTGTGAGCTTTGGAGCTCTTGGAATTTTTTATCTACTCCTAATCAAGGAACCATTTTGGTTTCCTATAATCCACTATGTGACTTTTCTAATCCCGAGAAGTGGGAGAAGAAAGTGGGTGAATAGAATTGATGTGAGAAATGATGGTGGGTTGTGTACAATCATAGATAGAAGAACAATATGATGTACTTAAAGGATACAGTCCAAGAATTGAAGAGGATGGGCTACCAAGAGGTGTCTCATAAACTGAAGATAAAGGACTACAAGGATGTGGCCCTAATATTGAAGATGAAGGACTTCCTGGTGGCATCCCTAAGATTGAAGATGAGGGGGTTTTAGGATTTTCCCCCAGTATAGACAAATATGGGCTACCATGAGGTGAGCCACATATACATGATGTGGGGATACTTAGAGGTGGCCCACTTATACAATAAGATGATGGGTTACCATGTGGTGACCTAAGGTGAGAAAAAAATGGGCTACTAGAAGGTGAGCCATAAAGAGACATTAAAGGGTAACTTGGAGGTGACCTACATATAGAAGAAGATGATGGGCTGCCACGTGGTGACCCAAGGTGGGGTTGCGATGGAGGAATCCTGATAAATAAATAATGATATAAAGAAAAGATAAGATCTTCCTCAATGGTCTTAGGATCTTCCTTAGTATTTCGATAAAATGCATCAATCTCTTCCTCCCAATATGTGAATGTATCAAGGTGTAAAGAGGTTTCTTACTCGAAAAATTCTAGAGGAATGTCTTCATGTAACCTCATAAATTCTCTAATGGCTTCTTCATTCTAAAATGAATCAATTGGTCTAGGTAGTTTTTCTACCACCAGAGGTTGACTGAATGAATGCAACATGGGAGTCGACGTGGATGATTGATTAGAAGGACTTTAAGTTAGAGAGCTCTTCAAAAGAAGAAGGGGTCGTTGAGGTGACTAAGAAATGAGGTCCTGCGAAGACAGGGAGGACTGTGACTAAGGATTCATATTAGAGATATAATTCGGATTGGAATATTTAGAAGAATGAGAAGACTTACAATCATTGGGATTAGAATCTTCAGAAGAATGAAAATTATACCACTTACCATGAGTTGAAGATGGGGAAAGAGGTAAGTGAACAGGTTCTTTAGCACAAAGAATAAAATGAGGTCTAGTTGTGATAGGAATCCTTTGATGGGAATGTTGAAACCTAGGTTCCTTATTGTCATAAGTATGCGGAACTACACAATAATCAGGCTTTTTTGGCACATTCCAAGACATAGATAGTCTAAGGAATATCATAGTGGTTATTGTGTAGACATGTTCAATAGGTGTATGTACACAACCAATGAGACCATCAAAATTATTCTCCTTATTATACACATAATTAGCATTCTTGTCTTGATTATGTTTAGGAAAATTCTTTGTATTGGGGGATTTTTCAGGAGTGGATGAATCCATCTCCACATCACCACTTTTGATTAAGTCATGGATGTAGTGTTGTAAATTCAAACACTTATCTGTTTTTTACCTTTAACGTGGTGGAATTGGCAATATTCATTATCTCTAAACCATGATGGTTTAGGCGCGTCATCCTCATAAGGCATAGTTTTAGGACATCTAACCATAGTAACCACCTCTAGTTGTTTTAGTATTGATGACATTGAGTTAGATAAAGGGGTAAATGTAAGTCGCTTATACTCCATAGGCGGATCTCCCCTTGCAAGCTTCAAAGGAGTGTTTTTTTGAATGGCTTGTACTCGTTTAGAGTCTACTATATTATCGCTAACAAATTTTTTGTTCCTATTTTGAAAAAAATTTGGTTTATTTTTAGATTTATAATTGTTGTGTTTGCAGGAGAAAGGTTTTAGAGTCCCCTAGCTAAAAATGCCATTTCAATTTCACTCCCTTTTCCTATTACCTCTTCAAATGCATTTCCACAATGAATTTGCAAGTGGAACGTAATGTCTTGATGGAAGTTGGGAACAAATATGCCTATCAGTTGATTTTCAGGAATGGATCAAGGAAAGTGGCTAGCTAATCCTCTCCATCTTTGTAAACATGCGGTGAAGTTTTCATTGTTTCATTTTCTTAGCATTGCAGAGATCTAACATGATGACATCATTTTCTATATTAAAAGAGAAGTGTCGTAAGAAACTTTCTGCTAGTTCTGGCCATGTTGATATGGATCCCTTAGGGATGTGTACAAACTATTCTAGCATTGTTGATCCCAAAATTCATGGAAAAAGGTGCATAAGATAATTGTTTTTGAATGCAACCTCTTTACATGCCATATAAAAATATTTAATATGGTCATGAGGGTCACCTTTTCCCTTATATTTATCAAATTTTGGAAAATCAAAGTGTCTTGGGAAAGGTACTTGTAGCATGGCTTTTTCGAATGGGTAAGGACATAACTCATCAAACCAGTATTTCTTGTTATTATTATCGGTTTGACCCTCTTGTAAAACTTGAAGGGTGTTCTTCATTGTTGACCACTCTTGAATGAAAAGTTGATCTTGCATGGGTGGTGTAGGCCTATACAAAGGGTTAAATCTAGGTGTATTCCCACCTCTATTCTCTGTGAGAAATTATTTGTATGGGTCTTTGTGTGTCTCATGTTGATGAGTGTTTATTGGGAACTCATAAAATGAAGTTTTTGGTTTCGCTTATGGTATATCTTATTTCAAAAAAAATGGTTTTTCCTTATATATATGTGATGCAAAAATTTCCAATTGGTGAGTGAGGGCTTGGACCTGTTGTTCTAATGTCACCTCTTTAATAGGTACTTCAGGACGATCATCATTTGGAGAAGGTTGCACATGATGAACATGGTCTTCATGATCTTCACAATGAACCCTAATTGTAGGTATGTGATAGTCCATGTTGTTTTCAAGAGGAACATCCTCATTATTTTTTCGTCTAGAAGTGGAAGCATGACCTGGGTTAAATATCCCGTTAAGAGTGTGACAAGGGTGGTCTACTTCTTCTCCTGAAACCATGTCAGTGATAAGAGAAGGGTCTACTATGGAAGGTAACTCAGCCCCTAGTTCCACAACATGCATAATAACTTCATGTTTGTTGTGAAAAATGTAATCATCAAAATGGGCAGAATTAAGCTTTGCATCCGCACGAGGAGAATCCTTCTCTCCACCACTATGGTCAACCATGAGATTATCCTCTAAAATAGGGTTGTCACCTCCAAATATATTGGCTTCTAATTTTCGGGACCCCATTCTCGTAGTAGGCATTACTTAAAATAGAAGGTATAACATGAAATATTTCCACTAAGGTTTATTAACAAGGGACCCTGGTTAAATTTGTGCAGCGTAACGACCCTAAGTCGTTACAAGCAATGGTGACTATAAAATAGCCACAAATTCAATAGGTCAATGTGAACTCAAGAATTAAATAATAAGATACCCTAATAAGGTAATGTATGACATATTTTTTTCTAGGACACTACAATGATGTATAATACTCAAAATTTAGTTACACCAAATATTTTATTCTCTAAGATTTATCTAAAGAGGTTTGTAACCAAATAGTGACAACACAATATTACCAGTTAGGTCAAGTTTGCAACAAACAAGGCCTATATGATAAGGAAATATTGACGCGATCTTCTAACAAGGTATACTAAAAACCAGTTTCTAAACACTAACAAAGTCTAAGTCTTATAAAATGGATGATAATAATGTGAGAAGCTTAACGACACTATTTGGACATGTGAACCAATATTTCAGGAAAGAAATATTTTTAGTGTCAAAATGTTGTTATCGTGATGCTAGAAATGAAAAGTTAATATCATAATTGCATAAAGAAAATTCGAAATCTTACTCTTTATTCTTGCTCAATACATAGGAAGTATTACATCCATTTAAATAGGAGATGTTGTTCCTATATTTAAGGAGATATAATCTCCATAAATATCTCCACACATAACTCCTAAAACAACTCCATGCTATTATACGTGAGATTTTGTTTTCTCACAAAACTAATATTGTTAATGATTTGTTTACTCAACAACTCATAACAATATTTACTCACCCACTCATAATTACATTTACAATAATGTAATTAATTATTACAACACATATTATATTATCCTAGATAATATAATCACTTACATAATATTCTATGTTCACACTACAACATAGACATTCCTAACATTCGCCCCCTTAGTGTGAACATGGGGGTAAGAGCTCCTGGAAACATCAACCTTGTCGAAGTATTCATTGCTACTGGATCTTGCTATCTGGATCTTGCTGCTAATGATCATCCTTGTCGTATGAACATCTTCATCGACTGATCACCTTCCACCGAAGTACCTTCCACCAAAGTATGGCAGTTAGAGGACCGTACGACAGTCAGAGGGACCGTACGTAGATGATTTTCCCCTGTAAGATGAGTCATGCAGTTTGCTTCTTCCACACCAAATAGACACTCAGGAACTGTTGTTAGTCTATGTGAACACATTAAAATCAAAACATGAAACTAGTTTCACCCCCTTGTGTATAAACACACCACATAACTGAAATAAAATATCACCACATCTGTCTGCGACCCCATCGTTGGTGAATGACGAGAGGACGCTGATTTTCCTCCTTCCTCCATTGCCTCCTTCCTCCAACAAGAAAAGAGTCTACCATAGGAAATCCTCATCACTAGGACATGAAAGTTCTTCATCAGTTGAGTAGACTTCCCAATCAGTTTCTACTTCAGCTAGAAGGGCTTTCTGATCTATCTTGTCATCAAGAAGATCCTGAGCTCTCTTTTTACAGTTCAGTATTACATGCCCAATCTCATTACAATAAAAGCATTTTATTTTTCCATGTGAAGGAACCTTCTTTGGTTTATGTTTTTCCTTCTTAGATGAGGAGCTCGGTTTGTTTCCTACATATAGTACTTCTTCATGTTCTTCATGATTGCTTTGTTCTAACAATGTAGAAATCACTCCTTCTAGACTAATAGTAATTTTACTCAAAGTAAATACAATATTTGAGTAACTCTTAGGCATGCTATTAAGAAGAATAGCTTTAGCATCATCATCTTTTACATGTTCTTTAATTCCAGCTAGTTGATTTAGCAAAGAACAAAACTTACTTATATGATCTGCCATTTTTGAGTTCTCTTCCATTTTCAACCCGTACAAGCGTTACTTCAATGTAGTCTTTGCCATTTCAGCTTCAGAACGAAACAATTTGTTAAGAGACTCCCAAATTTCTTTTGCAGATTTTGTGAAATCCACATGATGTAGATAGGCTTTTGATAAGCCCAGACCAATGGTACCCAATGCTCTCTGATCTTTTGCATTCCGTTTTGCCAATTCATTTCCTCCAGTGGGTGGAGTTGAATTAGACTTCACCACATCCCATAGATCCTTTTCTATTAAATGTAATTGCATCTGTAGTTGCCATGTATGGAAATCTTGTCCTTCAAACTTTTCAATCAGATTTAGTTTCTCCATTATTTTGTACAATACTGATAAAAAAATATAAAATTGAATCAAGTACTTTAAAATTTTATATTGAATACCTTTTAACCTCCAAGCAAGTCAAGAACTTGTATTAACAATTCAACATTATTGAAAATTGGAGAAAACTTTCAGTAGAAGAATTGATGTGCTTAATTTGATAGCTTCATAGTAAAATCCGTATTTCTTCCAAACTACGTTCTGGGTTCTTCTGAAATTTCTTCTGTAGTTTCTTGACCAGCACATAATTCTGCACACAAAATTATAGAAAAACCCACATCTGGAAACGAAAAATATAATATATTCTTTGAGACGGATCTGATCATGAAAGCACTGAAATTTCTTGCATCAAACCTGCTCTGTTACCAAATGAAAAGTTAATATCATAATTGCATAAAGAAAATTCGAAATTTTACTCTTTATTCTTGCTCAATACATAGGAAGTATTACATCCATTTAAATAGGAGATGTTGTTCCTATATTTAAGGAGATATAATCTCCATAAATATCTCCACACATAACTCCTAAAACAACTCCATGCTATTATACGTGAGATTTTGTTTTCTCACAAAACTAATATTGTTAATTATTTGTTTACTCAACAACTCATAACAATATTTACTCACCCACTCATAATTACATTTACAATAATGTAATTAATTATTACAACACATATTATATTATCCTAGATAATATAATCACTTACATAATATTCTATGTTCACACTACAACATAGATATTCCTAACAAGAAATGTATCCTCAACATTCACAAAACTCAAATCTAATTATAACAATAATTTTCTAAGCATGCAAACAACGTAACTCTACAATATAGTGATTTAATCCTAATTTCACAATGGAAACAAGATGTAAATATCTCAATTCTATGGCTACAATGTGGGAAGCGTAATAAATCAAAAGTAAAAAATCATGAAATCACCTAACTACGATGATAATAAGTCTCAAATATGGGTCTTTGAGACAAGGTGGCCTAGTGGATCATAAGTACGTACCATGCACACTTTCAACACTTGCGCTTTGGCATTGCAACCTAGTCACACAAGTAGAATACAAAAGTGGTGGACATGTGATATCTAGCGGTATCTGGTATATGTTATTTAAATTTTTCCAAAAATGGGAAACAAGCAAACAAAGGTGTAGATAAAATGGTGTTGAAATAAACTTGGTGTTATTTTGGTAGAGTTTCACCTTGTCTTAGGACAAGTGAAAAACTAGGACAAAATGACACTAAGTAGATTTCATGATGAAATGTCACGTGGTTTCAACTTTAAGAGATTCTTTCCCTTGTTTGAAAAACAAGAGTTTGAATCTAACAAAGTTTTCACTTTGTGAGAGCACTCAAGTATACTATCTAAGAAAAAACAATGGCTCCAATCCGGAAAGCTTCCTAGGTGGTTATCTCTCTAGGTGTCACAATATATCTATGGTGAGCTCAATTTACCCAAAAATTCACACTAACTAATTTGGGATTATCTCAGCTTTACTTTACCCCCTTCAGTATAATGAGCACCAAAGTGCATTCAGTTATATTTTCACTGGGGTCGCAATACAGATATCTTTGACTCTAATCTCACCAAGGTGTACTAGTAAATTCGGTAGTGTGGAGCACTTTCTTGTTTCATTCACAAGGTTCCCTCTTGCGTGAACTACTTTAGGGTTCCTAGGACCACCCCCATTTTTGTAGCTTAAGTATTATGCCAAAGGGGTTATGTCCTAGTTAAGTGGACGAGCCATAGCTCTTAACCAAAACCTTCAAATACAATGTGATGATTGCAGTATATTTTGTATCTTTTGGATTAAGTAATGTGGTTTTGTCCACCTTTGGTAACCTACAAGCACACGTGTAGTTAGAAAAATTGTTTAAGTCCTCCTTTCTTTGACTAGCATTAGGTCCTTCACAAAATGGTTAGTAGTTTCAAAAAGATTCACAATATCATAGGAAAATAACCATGAAAAATTCTTGTAAATCAACTAACTACCATCAAACTTTGAAAAAACAAGGTTTATTCCCAATTAATCCAAGTGCTTCTTAATGAATAGAATAAATTTCTTTTGATTCCCAATATCACACTAGGTGGAAGGGAAGAACATACACAAGTTTTAGTCTCGATTATTTATCAAATGAAAAAGATCTTGAACTAAAAGATCAAACATATATCAAAACATGAAATTTGTTTCCTTAAACAAATAATGAAGGATTATTGTTCCTACTTACCCCCAAGAAGCAAAAAAAATGGTTTAGAGGTGATTTTGGTTCTCAAGATCACACTAGGTGCAAGAGACGAGCATACACAACTCTATTTCAAACTTAATCGAAGTATGAAAACACAATTACTCCTTAAACTCTAACTTAATTTGCTCAAAAACCCTTTATCAAATCCTTGGATAATTTTGTTAAGAACTTTTCTCTAAAATCATTAGTTTGATTAAAAAAATAGCATCTAAAAACCCTTTAAAACTGATAGGAATCATAAAATTAAAGTTCTAGAATTTTGAGAAAAATTTACCTTGATGCACAAGCACCCTACTAGTGCACAGACACTCACAGTCATGCACAATTTCCCCTCAGTCATTTTTCACAATTCAATGATGCACAGATGCTTCCAGTGAGGCACAGGCACTCACAATCATGCACATGTGCCCCTTTATTATTTTTCACACAGTTAATGATGCACAGGAGCTTCCAGTGAGGCACAAATGCTCATAATCATGCACATGAATATTTTTCCTGTAGATGGTCAAAAATCCAAGTTTTTTTTTGAAAAAAGGTCCAATATTTAGGATTTCTTGGCAATTTTGATAGGGCTTTGCCTCCTTATATCCTGCAAAAAGTAAGAAGACACAACTTTTACCACTAATCTAGTTGAAATAACTTCTAAAAAATCCAAATTTATCTAAAACTTTGAAAATTTACTCTAAAACTTTGAAATTAATCTAAAACGCTTCAGAAAACTAATCTAAAAAGCTTAAAAAGTATAATAGAAAGCTTGAAAATAAACTATAAAAATTGAAATTCATCTAGGAAACTTGAAACTAATCTAAAACTTTGAAACTAGTTTTAAAATATTTAAAAAATTGAATGCAATGGGGTATGGTCCTGTCGGGCGTGCCAAATGAAAGCACCCCAAACTTTATAAAGCAAACTACAAAGCTAAACAAGTAAGGCTAACACCATTGCCACCTAATTAGCTAGGGATCTAAGTCTAGGAATGTAACATTAAGATAGAATCTTAAAAGAATTCCTAATTAGTATGAAAATAATGCAAAAACTAACTAAACATGCCTAATAATATGATCAATTACCTAACATGGGCCTAAATAGACCTAAGGGGCAATCAAATGGTTTTGATTGCTACTCAAATAATGGTGAGATGACCTCTCCAAATGACTTGTTAAGTCACTTTAGATTATTGATCTATTAACCTTGTTGAATATTTTAAGCAAGGATTACACTTGGCTTAGAAATCATATGTATTATATGAGACATAAATCAAAGCATGGTGTGTATGTAAAATATAACGGAATGAGGTGCACTCTTTTTATAGTTTTCCTTTTAGAAGAAACTTTTATTTTTTTGCATGTGGTACTAAAAGCCCCAAATTAGATTAGAATTATTAATTATGATTAGGCCTTGTTAATCATAATTAGTGAATTACCAAGTGATTAAGAGGTATGGAGCCTTAATTGACCGCTTAGGGTCAACAAGGAGGCTAGGATAAGCTTTTAAAGCTTGTTGAGACATTGTGGAGGTGAATGGGGTGATTTTGAATGGCTGGAAGAGGGGTTTGATTCAATACTAGGGCATATTGACCAAATAAAGGGAAAAATAGGCTTAATTAGCTTATAATTACTAATTGTCTGTTTTGAAGAGGATTTCGACTTACGATTCGCCATAAAGTGGCATACTGAATGCGAACAGATTTGGTGATTAGCGAAATTCTTGTTAACCGACCAAAGTGGCAAGAAACATTAGTTGATTAGTAAATATCACTAATTATAATGGAATTGGGAAGAATAAGAGTGATTTGCGTGCATTTTGGAAATAAGATTGCAAAAGAGGAATTTCGGTGTCTACATTTGCCCCTGTTTGAGGTGAAGTTAGTGACTTCACTTCAAATATAGTAGACAACCATAAAAAGGTAAATTTATGATGAAAAATTAATAGGATGAAAGATTCCCCCTCAAGTGTCGATAGGGTGATATAAGAAGTCAATCGACAATCGAAAATATTATTGAAATGGATAGAATAAAATAGGTTAGAATGGGCGCAAAACCCTTGAGTATTGAGAAGGAATAAGGATAGGGATAAATGTGGTTGTTTATTGTCCTGGGTGAGTTTTTAGGAGAAAAATTAGTAATGGTAATAAATGATAATGGAGAAGAAATGATTAATTGAGAAATATAGGACAAGCCCAATCTTTGCATCCAACCTTTCCATAAGCAACCTGTTTATATCAGTTTTCCCCTAGGTCTACATCATCGGCCTTTATTGAAATGAAAAAAATTTAAGATAACATCAAGAGATAAATTACTAACATTTGTCCATTGCTACATAACTCCATGCAACATACATAATGCAATGCAATATGAGAAAGTAAAATGATGCTTAACTCAATGCAACATTCACAATGTAATGCAATACAAGTAAGTAAAATGATTCTTAACTCAATGAAACATACATAATGTAATGCAATACACATAAGTAAACCAGCTAACCTAATAGATAAACAAGCACAATCACATATACTCAAACAAACAACATTCAAGATAAGTGTACCAATGTTTTTGTTATCAAGTTGCAGTTCCCGAATGTTCGTGTTGTAACGAAAAGGGTTAAAAATGAGGCCCCAAGCAACAACACATGCGAGGGAAAATGGAGGACACAAGTAGTCCCATGGAAAGCATTCATACATTATGACATAGTACCTGACAACTCATTGTTGCATGGGAGTACTGACATAATAATCAGACCCATCTTTGTTAATGGAGGTAGATCATGATGATCTACATGTCGTTTGAGACGATAACAAGCAAGAACATTAGAAAGATAGTTTTTCACGACCAATTTCAATGTTTAGGATAATGCAGGTGATACAGACGTTAGCTGTATGCAAGCCCTTTAAAAAATTAGAAACCATAAATTTTTGGTATATCTAAAGCTAAAATTAATGTTACCATTGTGTAACTTGACTCAATACCTTTCCAATGCAAAATAAACTGAGTTATTTTGAGGTCGGGAGTAAATGTTATGGCATGCGCAATGTTGGGTGCACCTATGCACTCAATGTAGCACTTGTGCTAGCCTCCTTTTTTTATTTTTTTGGGAATTGTGACTTCCTGGGCACCTGTGTTGACACAATTTGAGCCAGCACGGGCACCTAGGTGTCGGTGTTGGGAAGGTTTTTGAGTTTTTTGGCATTTACCTGCCAGCATGGGCTCCTGGGTGCCTATGTTGAGCAGGTTTTTGAGTTTTTTGGCATTTTCTTGTTAGCATGGGTACCTGAGTGCCTGTGTTGAGCAATGTTTTGGTTTTTTAGCATTTTTCTTCCTAACATGGGTGCATGGGTGCCTGTGTTGAGCAAGTTTTTGCTTTTTTGAGATTTACCTGCCAGTAAGGGCACTCGAGCGTCTGTATTGAGCACATTTTTTGAACTTTTACGTTTTTCTTGTCAGTGTGGACACCTGCGCACCTGTGTTGACCCTCCTTGAGTTTTTTTATTTTTTTGAGGAAACATGGGTATTTGGGTGCCTGTGTTAATAATGTTCAGTATGGGCGCTTGGGCGCCTGTGTAACACTGAATGCACTACCTATCTTCTGGAGGCCATAAGGTTTGCTCCCGACCTTGAAATGACTCCATTTTGTTTTTGCATTGGAAATGTATTGAAGTGAACTACTCAATTCCAACATAAATTTGGGGTTTTGAATTTGTTTTACGAATTCATTTGGGATTTTGAATTTGTATCACCAATTTGTTTATTTGGATGTTTTGACTTTTCAGACTAACATATTTGAATGTTTTGGGATTTTTTGAAACATATTTGAATGTTTTTTATTTGCTAGAATATTTCAGAAGCTATGTATAGGAAATGAAGGAATGTGGATGCCTTCAGTGACAGATAGGATGTACAAGGGCAGAATGTCACGTGTATGCGCAAGAAAGTGAAGATGTGAAATTACCCCAGCGTTAGATGGGAATATTCAAAGGAAAAATATTCATGCGCAAAATCCAAATCAAGGCCAATATAGATAGGTTCAATATGATGATGAATTTAACCTAATGACATGTTAGGAAGGAGCAAGGATGCCCCCAGCGTAAGTTTGTCAAGAATCACGTGATAGAAAGAAGTAGAAGATTGTTTTTGTGAAAGTGGATAAAGGTTCCCAACAATATGACAAAAAGGAAATATTATACACATGGATGTTCTGAACTAAGTAGAATAACAATGTGAATGTTGTAAATGTAGCTTAAAATCCTCACGATGAAGAAACGGTTAGCCAAAGGCACAAATTATGACACAAGATATAGACTAGAGTAAGAGTATGAACAAGGTCCAAAAAAAGACACTTGGTAACATATTAATGATGTTTTCTCATAGAGATCCAGTGTGTACATGTGGAAATTTTTTACCTCTTGGAGGGAAGATTTGATAGATAACAAGTGAAGACACCCTAGCCAATTTGTAGGAATGATTTATTTTTCAAAGTTGATTTTTATGAATGGATTGCAGAAGGAGAGTTGTACATTGCTCCGCTGCCAGCCAGGCATCCATAGCCCTGATGGAGATGTATTTGAATCTAATCGTAACATTGCTCTATTTTCAATCAGGAATTGATAGCCCCGGTAGATATTATTTGAAATACCTCAAGAGAGAGTTATATATCAATTTTATTTTGCTTTTAGCATCTGCTTTCTGCTTTTTGCTTTTTGGTTTGATTGATTCTTTTGCTTTTTGAAAACTTATTTAAGCTCTTTTTATAGTTTTCCTTTTGGGAGAAACTTGTATTTTGGTGCATGTGGGACTAAAATCCCCAAATTAGATTAGAATTACTAATCATGATTAGGCCTTGTTAATCATAATTAGTGAATTACCAAGTGATTAAGAGGTATGAAGCCTTAATCGACTGTTTAGGGTCAACTAGGAGGCTAGGATAAGCTTTTGAAGCTTGTTAAGACATTGTGGAGGTGAATGTGATGATTTTGAGTGGTTGGAAGAGGGGTTTGAGTCAATACTATGGCATATTGACCAAATCAAGGAGAAAATAGGCTTAATTAGCTTATAATCGTTGATTGTCTGTTTTGAAGAGGATTTCGACTTACGATTTGCCGTAAAGTGGCATCCTCAATGTGAACGGGATTTTTTGATCAACAAAATGCTTGTTAACTGACCAAAGTGGAAAGAAACATTAGTTAATTAGTAAAGATCACTAATTATAATAGAATTGAGAAAAATAAGAGTGATTTACGTGCGTTTTGGCAATAAGATTGCAAAAGTAGAATTTCGGTGTCTACATTTTCCCCTGTTTGAGGTGAAGTTAGTGACTTCACTTAAAATATAGTAGACAAGCATAAACATGTAAATTTTTAAAGAAAAATTAGTAGGATGAAAGATGTCCCCTCGAGTGTCGATAGGGTGATAGAAGAAGTCAATCGATGATCAAAAATATGATTGAAATGGATAGAAGAAAATAGGTTAGAACGCACATGAAACCCTCAAGTATTGAGAAGGAATAAGGATAGGGATAAATGTGGTTGTTTATTGCCCCGAGTGAGTTTTTAGGAGAAAAATTAGTAATGGTAATAAATGATAATGGAGAAGAAATGATTAATGGAGAAATATAGGACAAGCCTAATCTTTGCTTCCAACCTTTCCATAAGCAACCTATTTATATCATTTTTCCCCTAGGTTTACATCATTGGCCTTTATTGAAATGAACAAAAATGTAAGATAACATGAAGAGTTAAATTACTAACATTTGTCTATTGCTACGTAACTACATGAAACATACATAATGCAATGCAATACGAGAAATTAAAATGATGCTTAAATCAATGCAACATACACAATGCAATGCACTACGATTAAGTAAAATGATTCTTAACTCAATGCAACATACATAATATAATGAAATATGAGTAAGTAAACCAGCTAACCTAACAAAGAAACAAGCACAATCACATATACTCAAACAAACAACATTCAAGATAGTTGTACTAATGTTTTTGTTATCAAGCTGCAGATCTTGAATGTTAATGTTGTAATGACAAGGGTTAGAAATGATGCCCCAAGCCACAACACATGTGAGGGAAAAATGAAGGACACAAGTAGTCCCATGGAAAGCATTCATATATTATGACACAGTACCTGGAAACTCATTGTAGCACAGGAGTACTGACATAATAAGCAGACCCAACTTTGTTAATGGAGGTAGATCACGATGATCCACATGTCGTTTGAGACTAGAACAAGCAAGAACGTCAAAAAGATGGTTTTGTAGGACTAATGTTGATGTTGAGGATAATGCAGGTGATACGGGCTTAAGCTATATGCAAGCCCTTTAACAAATGAAAAACCATAAATTTTTATTACATCTAAAGCTAAAATTAATTTCACCATTGTTTAGCTTGATTCAATACCTTTCCAATGCAAAACAAACGGAGTTGTTTCGAGGTCGAGAGCAAAAGTTATTGGTTGTACAATGTTGGGTGTGCTTATGCACTCAGGGGAGCACCTGTGTTGGCCTCTTTTTTAGATTTTGTAGGGAAGCATGGGTGCTTGGGTGCCTGTGTTGACCTAGTTTGAGCCAGGATGAGCACCTGGGTGCCTGTGTTGGGAAGGTTTTTGAGTTTTTTGGCATTTGTCTGCCTTTCTGGGTGCCTAGGCGCCTGTGCTGAGCAGGTTTTTGAGTTTTTTGGCATTTTCTTGTTAGTATGGGTGCCTAGGCACCTGTGCTAATAAATTTTTTGGGTTTTTTAGAATTTTTCTTCCCAACATGGGCACTTGGATGCATGTACTGAGCAAGTTTTTGCTTTTGTGAGATTTGTCTGCCAGCATGGGTGCTCGAGCATCTATGCTAAGAATTTTTTTTAAATTTTTACATTTTACTTGTCAGCATGGGTGCCTGGGCGCCTGTGCTGACCCTCTTTCTTGACATTTTTGATTTTTTTAAGGCAGCACGGGTGCATGGGCGCCTATGTTGACAGTGTTCAGGATAGGTGTCTGGGTGCCTGTGCAACATTGAATGCACTACCTATCTTCTAAGGGCCATAACCTTTGCTCCTGACCTCGAAATGACTTTGTTTGTTTTGTATTGGAAAGGTATTGAAGTGAACTATGTATTTCCAACATAAATTTGAGGCTTATAATCTTTTTTATTAATTTTTTGGGATTTTGAATTTGTCTACCAATTTGTTTATTTGGATGTTTTAACTTTTCCAGCTAACATATTTAAATGTTTTGGGATTTTTTGAAACATATTTGAATGTTTTTTATTTACTATAAGCTTTCTAAAGCTATGTACAGGAAAAAAAGGAATGTGGATACCCCCAACGATAGATGGGATGTACAAGGGCAGAATGCCATGCGTATGCGCAAGAAAGAGAAGATGTGAAATTACCTCCAGCGTTAGATGGTAATATTCAAAGGAAAAATCTTCACACACAGAATCTGGATCAAGGCCAATATAGATAGGCTAAACATGATAATGAACTTAACCCAATGATGTGCTAGGAAGGGGCAAGGATGCCTCCAGCGTAAGCTAGTCAAGAAGCACATGATAGAAAGAAGTAGAAGATTGTTTTTTTCAAAGGGACAAAGGTTCCCAACAACATGACAAAAAGTAAATATTATACACATGGATGTTCTGAACTAAGTAGAAGAACGATGTAAATGTTGTGAATGTAGCTTAGAAGCCTCATGATGAAGAAGTGGTTACCCAAAGGCATGAATCATGAGACAAGATACAAACTAGAGTAAGAGTCTCAACAAGGTCCCAAAAAAGACACTTCATAACATACTAATCTTATTTGCTCATACAGATCTAGTGTGTACACGTAGAAATTTATTACCTCTTGGAGTGAAGATTTGATAGAAAACAAGTGAAGAAACCTGAGCCAATGTGTAGGAATGATTTATTTTTCAAAGTTGATTTTTATGAATGGATTGTGGAAGGAGAGTCGTACATTACTTCGTTGTCAGGAAAACATCCATAGCCTCAATGGAGATGCATTTGATTCTAATCGCAACATTTATTTACTGTCATTCAGGAATTCACAGCCCCGGTAGAGATTATTGGAAATACCCCAAGAGAGACTTATATATCAATTTGCTTTTGCTTTTAGCGTTTGCTTTCAACTTTGTGCTTTTTGATTTGATTTATTCTTTTACTTTCTAAAAACGTATTTCAGCTCTCTTGTTTGACAAGGGGTTAAGAACCATTGATGGCTTGATCGAAGGAGGTGAATGTGATTATGATGATGACATTGGCTAGTGTCAACAAATATATCCAAAACTTCTTTGCATCAAGTTTTTTATATGCTGATTGAGATAGAATCTCTATAAGGTTGGTCGTTCTTTAATTTACCAATGTGATAAAAACCAAGGCCAAATGGATACCATAGAGATAATTGTCACAAAATACGTGCGAATAGGCTAACCAAAATATCACCAAAGGGATGAAAATAGTAGGAAGACTTACAGAAGAAGAGAAAGAAATGGAAGAAAGAACATCCATGGGCATGCAATACCTGATTGCAATTTGTGTTCATTTACCTTTGGATTTTTTAAATGTTTTCTCATATTTTTTTATTTTTTATTTTTTGAAAGGTGGACCGACAAGGTCATTTGGAGTGATAAGATCCAGCAACAATGTTGGTAATTTCCTTAATAAGGAAGACTAGGCGTGTTTTCTTATACAAATTCATATTATCCCCAATCTCAATGATCATGGTGAGCTCATACTCAATAAATGACTGCATTTTATCGTGAAACATGGATTTTTTGTGCGGGAGATTGAGGTCCCTTTCCAAAGGTTTTTGCACTTTACGCTATACTTGATGGGTGCCTTGATGTGCATTTTTTAAGCGCGTTTGATTCTAAACTTTAAGATTGTTTAAATTATTGTGAGCTTTGGAGCTCTTTGAATTTTTCATCTGAGCTAGATGAAGGAACTGTTTTGGTTTTTTATAAGCCACTATGTGACTTATCTGATATCGAGAAGTGGGAGAATAAATTGGATGAATAGAATTGATGTGAGAAATGATTGTGGGTTTTCCACAATCATTGATGGAAGAACAATAAGTTGGACATAAAGGATACAGTCCAAGAATGTAAGAGGAATGGATACCATAAGGTGTCGTATAGACTGAAAATAAAGGACTACCAGGATGTGGCCCTAAGATTGAAGATGAAGGATTTTTTGGTGGCATCCCTAAGATTGAAGATGAGGGGGTTTTAGGACGTGACCCCAGTATAGAAAAAGATGGGATACCAAGAGGTGAGCCACGTATAGATTATGTGGGGCTACTTGGAGGTGTCCCACATATAGAAGAAGATGATGGGATGCCAGGTGGTGACCCAAGGTGAGAAAAAAATGGGCTACTAGAAGGTGAGCGAGAAATAGACTATGAAGGGAAACTTGGAGGTGCCCCACATATAGAAGCAAACGATGGTCTACCTGGTGGTGACCCAAGGTGGGATTTCCATGGAGGAATCCTGATAGATAAATGATGATGTGAAGAAAAGATAAGATCTTCCTCAATGTTCGTAGGATCTTCCTTAGTATTTAGACAAAAGGCATCAATATCTTCCTCCCAATATGCAAATGTATCAAGGTCTATAGAGGTTTCTTTCTCACAAACTTATAGAGGAATGTCTTCATGTACCCTCATAAATTCTCTAATGGATTCTTCATTCTGAAATGAGTCAATCGGTGTGGGTATTTTTTCTACCACTAGATGTTTATTAGATGAATGTAACCTGGGAGTCAATGGGGATGATAAATTAGAAGGACTTTGAGTCAAAGAGCTCTTTGATAGAAGAAGGGGTCGTTGAGGCGATTGAGAAATGAGGTCTTGCGAAGACAGGGAGGACTGTGACTTAGGATTCATATTAGAGGAATAATTCAGATTAGAATCTTCAGAAGAATGAGAAGACTTAGAATCATTGTTATTGAGAATCTTTAGAAGAATCAGGTGAATCATACCACTTACCATGAGTTGAGAAGATGGGAGGAATAATTTGGATCAGAACTGTAAGAGTGAATGGGTTCTTTAGCGTGAAGAATAAAATGAGGTCTAGTTGTGATAGGCATCCTTTGATGGGAATACTGAAACATACGTTCCTTATTGTCATAAGTATGTGGAACTACATGATAAGCAGTCTTTGTTGGCATATGACTAGACATAGATAGTCTATGGGATATCACAGGGGTTATTGTGTTGACATGTTCAATAGGTGTATCTTCACAACCAATGAGAGCATCAAAATGATTCTCCTTATTATACACATAATTAGCATTCTTGTCTTGATTATGTTTAGGAAAAGTCTTCATATTGGGGGATTTTTTAGGAGTGGATGAATCCATCTCCACATCACCACTTTCATTTAAGTCCTGGATGTAGTGCTAAGACTTCAAACACTTATATATTTTTTGACCTTTAACATGGTGGAATTGGCAATATTCATTATCTCTAAACCATTATGGTTTAAGCGCGTCATCCTCATAAGGCATAGTTTTAGTATATCTAACCATATAAACCATCTCTAGCTATTTTATTATTAATGATATTGAGTCAGATAAAGGGGTAAAAGTACGTTGCTTATACTCCATAGGTGGAGCTCCCTTTGCAATCTTTAAAGAAGTGTTTTTTTGAACGTATTGTACTCATTTAGAGTCTACTATCTTATCGCTAACAACTTTTTTGTTCCTATTTTGAAAAAAAGTTGGTTTATTGTTAGATTTATAATCATTGTGTTCACGAGAGAAAGGTTTTAGAGTCCCCCTAGCTAATAATGCCATTTCAATTTCACTCCCTTTTCCTATTACCTCTTCAAATGCATTTCCACAATGCATTTGCAAGTGGAACGTATTGTGTGGATGGAGGTTGGGAAAAAATATGCCTATCAGCTACTTTTCAGGAATGGAGCAAGGAAAACATCTAGCTAATCCTCTCCATCATTGTAAAAACGTGGCGAAGTTTTTCATTTTTTCGTTGCTTGGCATTGCAGAGATCTAACATGGTAACATCATTTTCTATATTGAAAGAGAAGTGTCATACAAAACTTTCTTCTTGTTCTGGCCATGTTGATATGGATCCCTAAGGGATGTGTACAAACTATTCTAGTGTCATTGCTCCCAAACTTCATGGAAAAGGCGCATAAGATAATTGTTTCTGAATGTAACCTCTTTACATGCCATATAAAAATCTTTAATATGGTCACGAGGGTCACCTTTCCCCTTATATTTATCAAATTTTGGAAAATCAAAATGTCTTGGGAAAGGTACTTGTAGCATGGCTTTGTCAAATGGGTAAAAACATAACTCATCGAACCAGTATTTCTTGTTATTGTTACCGGTTTGGCCCTCTTGTAATGCTTGAAGGGCGTTCTTCATTGTTGACCACTCTTGATTGAAAAGTGGATCTTGCATGGGTGGTGTAGGCCTATATGAAGGATTAAATCTAGGTGTATTCCCATCTCTATCCTCTTGCGGGAAATTATTCGTAGGGGTCTTTGTGTGTCTCCCAACGTGGAGTGTTTATTGGGAACTCGTAAGATGAAGTTTTTGGTTTTGCTTTTAGTATAGCTTGTTTCAAAAAAATTGGTTGTTCCTTATGTATATGTGATGCCAAACTTGCCAATTGGTGAGTGAGGGCTTGGACCTATTGCTCTAACATCACCTCTTAAATAGGTATGTCATGACGATTTTCATTAGGGGAAGGTTGTGCATGATGAACATGGTCTTCATGATCTTCACAGTGAACCCTAATTGTAGGTCTGTGATAGTCCTCATTTTTTTCAAGAGGCAGCTCCTCATTATTCAGTTTTCTAGAAGTAGAAGCATGACCTGGGTTTAATATCTCGTTAAGAGTGTGACTAGGGTGGTCTACTTCTTCTCCCTGAACCATGTCGGTGATAAGAGAAGGGTCTACTGTGGAAGGTAACTTAGCCCCTAGTTCCACAACGCACATAAGAACTTCATGTTTTTTTGTGAAAAATGTAATCGTCAAAATGGGTGGAATTAAGCTCTACATCTGCACGAGGAGAATCCTTCCCTCCACCACTATGGTCAACCATGAGATTATCCTTTAAAATATAGTTTTCACCTCCAAATATATTGGCTTCTAACTTTCGGGGCCCCATTCTCGTAGTAGGCATTACTTAAAATAGAAGGTACAATGCAAAATATTTCCACTAAGGTTTAATAACAAGGAACCCTGGTTAAATTTGTGCAACGTAACGACCCTAAGTCACTAAAAAGAATGGTGACTGTAAAATAGCCACAAATTCAACAGGTCAATGTGAACTTAAAAATTAAATAATAAGATACCCTAGTAAGGTAATGTATGACACAAGTTTTTCTAGAACACTACAATGATGTATATTACTCAAAATTTAGTTACACCAAATAGTTTATTCTCTAAGATTTATCTAGATATGTTTTCAACCAAATAGTTACAACACAATATTACCAGTTAGGTCAAGTTTGCAACAAGCAAGGCCTAAATGATAAGGAAATATTGACGCGATCTTCTAACAAGGTATACTAAAAACCAGTTTCTAAACACTAACAAAGTCTAAGTCTTTTAAAATGGACGATAATAATGTGAGGAGCGTAACAACGCTATTTGGACACGTGAATCAAGCTTTGTAAGAAAAGCAAGATTTTTAGTATCAAAATGATGTTATAGTGATGCTAACAAAGTAACCTCAACACTTACAAAACTCAAGAAAAATCTAGGATGTAAAAACTACATCTAAGTATAACAAGAATTTTTTAAGTGTGTGAACAACGTAACTCTACAATATAGGGATTTAAGCCTAATTTCACAATGGAAACAAGATGTAAATATCTCAATTGTATGGCTACAATGTGGGAAGCTTAACAACTCAAAAGAAGAAAAGGATAAAATCACCTAACTATAATGATAATAAGTCTCAAATATGGGTCTTTGAGACAAGGGGACCTACTAGATCCTAAGTACGTACCATGCACACTTTCAACACTTGCTCTCCGGTATTGCTACCTAGTCTTGCATATAGAATAAAAAAGTGGTAGACATGTGATATCTAGTGGTATTTGGTATATGTTATTTCCTTTTGTCCAAAAATTGGCAACAAGAAAACAAAGGTGTAGACTAAATGGTGTTGAAATAAACTTGGTGTTATTTTAGCAGAGTTTCACCTTGTCTTAGGACAAGTGAAAAACTAAGACAAAATGACACTAAGTAGATTTCGTGATGAAGTGTCACGTGGTTTCAACTTTAAGGGATTCTTTCCCTTGTTTGAAAAACAAGATTTTGAATCTAACAAATTTTTCACTTTGTGATAACACTCAAGTATACTATCTAAGACAAAAAAAATGGCTCCAAGTCGGCAAGAATCCTAGGTGGTTATCTCTCTAGGTGTCACAAGATATCTATGGCGAGCTCAATTTACCCAAAACAGGTTCACACTGAACTAATTTGGGATTATCTCAACTTTACTTTACCACCTTCAGTATAATGAGCACCAAATTGCATTTAGTTATACTTTCACTAGGGTCATAATACGAATATATTTGACTCTAATCTCACCAAGGTGTACTAGACAAGTCGGTAGTGTGGAGCACTTTCCTATTTCGTTCATAAGGTTCCCTCTTGCGTGAACTACTTTAGGGTTCCTAGGACCACCCCCATTGTCATAGCTTAAGTATTATGCCAAAGGGGTTATGTCCTAGTTAATCAGACATGCCATAGCTCTTAAATGAAACCTACAAATACAATGTGATGATTGTGGTGTATTTTTTATCTTTTGGATTAAGTAATGTGGTTTTTTCCACCTTTGGAAACCTACAAGCACACATGTAGTTAGAAAAATTGTTTAGGTCCTTTCTTTTAATAACGTCAGGTCCTTCACAAAATGGTTAGTATTTTCAAAAAGATTCACAATATCATAGGAAAATAACCATGAAAAATGCTTGTAAATCAAATAACTACCATCAAACTTTGAAAAAACAAGGTTTATTCCCAATTCATCCAAGTACTTTTTAATGAAAAGACTAAAATTGCTTTTGATTCCCAAGATCACACTAGGTGCAAGGGAAGAGCATACACAAGTTTTATTCTTGATTGTTTATCAAATGAAATAGTTCTTAAACTAAAAGATCAAACATATGTCAAAACATGAAAGTTTGTTCCCTTAAGCCCAAGAATGAAGGATGATTGTTCCTACTTACTCCCAAGAAGCAAAAAAAATTATTTAGAGGTGCTTTTGGTTCTCAAGATCACACTAGGTGCAAGAGAAGAGCATACACAACTCTATTCCAAACTTAATCAAAGTATGAAAACACAATCACTCCTTAAACTCTAACCCAATTTTCTCAAAAAACCCTTTATCAAATCCTAGGATAATTTTGTTAAGAACATTGCTCTAAAATCATTAATTTGATAAAAACAACATCTAAAAACCCTTAAAAACTGATAAATATCATAAAATTGAAGTTCTGGAATTTTGAGAAAATTTTACCTTGATGCACAGGTGCCCCTACTAGTGCACAGGCGCTCACAATCATGCACAAGTGACCCTCTATCATTTTTAACAATTCAATGATGCACATGACCTTCCAGTGAGGCACAGACACTCACATTCATGCACAGGCTCACAGTCATGCACAGTCACACATGTTCATGCACAGGTGCCCCTCTGTCATTTTTCACATAGCCAATTATGTATAGGCACTTCCAGTGAGGCATAGGCTCTCAAAGTCATGCACAGGCGCCTTTTTCCTGTAGATGGTCAAAAATCTGAGTTTTGAAGAAAATGTTTTGAAAAAAGGTCAAATCTTTGGGATTTCTTGGCAATTTTGACAAGGCTTCACTTCCTTAAATCCTACAAAAAGTAAGAAAACACAACTTCTACCACTAATCTAGTTGAAAAAACTCCTAAAAACTTGAAATTGATCTAAAACTTTGAAAATTTACTCTAAAAATTTTAAATTAATCTAATTTTTTTGAGAAAACTAATCTAAAAAGCTTTAAAAGTATATTAGAAAGCTTGAAAGTAAACTAGAAAACTTGAAATTAATCTAGGAAACTTGAAACTAATCTAAAACTTTGAAATGAAAAACTTTTAAACTAAGTTAAAAAGCTTTAAAAAATTGAATGCAATGGGGTATGGTCCCACCGAGCGTGCCAAATGAAAGCACCCCAAACTTTACAAAGTAAACTACAAAGCTAAACAAGGAAGGCTAACACCATTGCCACCTAATTAGCTAGGGCTCTAAGTCTAGGAATGTAACATTAAGATAGAAGATTAAAAGAATGCCTAATTAGTATGAAAACAATGCAAAAACTAACTAAACATGCCTACTAATATGATAAATTACCTAACATGGGCCTCAAATAGACCTAAGGGGCAATCAAATGGTTATGGTTCTACTCAAACAAAGGTTAGATGACCTCTCCAAATGACTTGTTAAGACACTTTAGATTATTCATCTGCTAACCTTGATGAAGGTTTTAAGCAAGGATTAGACTTGGCTTAGAAATCATATGTATTATATGAGATGCAAATCAAAGCATGGTGTGTATGTAAAATATAAAGGAATGAGGTGCACTCTTTTTATAGTTTTCCTTTTGGGAGAAACTTGTATTTTGGTGCATGTGGGACTAAAATCCCCAAATTATATTAGAATTATTAATCATGATTAGGCCTTGCTAATCATAATTAGTGAATTACCAAGTGATTAAGAGGTATGAATCCTTAATCGACCACTTAGGGTCAACTAGGAGGCTAGGATAAGCTTTTGAAGCTTGTTGAGACATTGTGGAGGTGAATGGGGTGATTTTGAGTGGTTGATAGAGGGGTTTGAGTCAATACTATGGCATATTGACCAAATCAAGGGGAAAATAGGCTTAATTATCTTATAATCGCTAATTGTGTGTTTTTAAGAGGATTTCAACTTACGATTCACCGTAAAGTGGCATCTTGAATGCGAACAGGATTTGGTGATCAGCAAAATGCTTACTAACTGACCAAAGTGGCAAGAAACGTTAGTTAATTAGTAAAGATCACTTTTTATAACGGAATTGGGAAGAATAAGAGTGATTTGTGTGCATTTTGGCAATAAGATTACAAAAGCAGAATTTCGGTGTCTACACATATCGATCCCAAGGTACAAGTTAAGTCCACAAATCAATGATCCAACTATGCAACTAACTTGACAAGCTCATGAACCAAATCCTATAACCAGCCAAGCCATCTGGAAAAAGTGTGGAATGCGTGGCCAAAGCCACAATAGATGTGGGAGGAGATAAGCTTAATAAAGGCTAAGTTATCCCCTATCTCCATGCATGTGGGATATACCTCCCACATAAAAACCAACATCAGGGTCAGTCGATGGGGAGACTGGGAAATAACAGAGGTCGTTGGGGTCACAGGTGATGTGGCAGTAACATCGAGGTTGGCTGTCTACATAGTGCAGCGGGCAGTGGAGTCGACAGTGGGAAATGGGAGCTGTCGCCAAAATAAGCAGGCCGACGGTTTGAACCCCAAACCTTCCTCCCCCAAACAGGGTGATCCCACCAACTCAGCTAGCCAATTTTTTTGGGATAAGATAGGGTGATAATCCATATATGCAAGATATGCAGCTGACCCCAGGCCTATAAAAGGCCTCCCCTCTCCATACACTCAACACACGAGCCCTCTCAATCTAAGGTAAAGGAGAATGATGGGAGGTGAAAATTTGTGAGGCCTTAGCAAATTAAGAAGGCCATGTTTGAATAATAATAAGCCCTATTATTATTTTAATATGCATTGAGGGAGAAATTATGAAGACCTGTTATTATTGTTAATAGGCGTTGATGATATAGAAGATCTATATTATTTGTTATAGGAAATTCAGAAGTAAGACCTATTGTTGTTTTTTAATAGGCATAATGATTATATAAGTCCTATTATTATAAGCACATGTAAAAATTTGAGAGTTATGATTTTTAACTCACCAATATTGTAAAGGATGAATTGACACTTCATTCTTGTGTGGGAGCCCACAGACACCATGAAGCTGAGGGAAATGATGAACCACGGGAGAAATACAAAAGCTTTGATCCTTAGTACATTGAGTGTATCACCAAGTTAGTTGCTTGGATGCTATAGAGGAGGGTTGTAATCATTTTGGAGCTAATTGACGAGGTTGGTTCTGATCTTCACTCTACATAGAGGTTGATTGAGGCCGTGCAACATCATGGTACCTAATCATAATTTTCAACTAGATACTTAGCTCTACGTAGAGGTTATTTTTACTTGCAACAGAGTGAAAGTCAACATCATACATTATCTGACCTTAGCACTGTGTATAGGTTCTTTTTCCATGTAGTGGAGTGGAGGTCAACAAGAAAGTGTCAAACCTAAGAGTTGTGAGATTTCCAAGACCAATGGGTTCATAGGATCGACTGACACTAGTTTGGTTGATCATCCATTGTAGTAATGTAATTTTATTATGTACTTATATTCATAATGTTATAATGGATTACTTCAGCTAGTTTGTGATCACAGAGACGTAGGCATTCTACCAAACTCTGTTATCGACCCTTGTGCATTGTGGTTCTTATTTTTAAATTACATTTCTTTAAATTTGATTTATTTTGGGGTGAATTCGGTAAGAAGTGAATTTCCTATAAAGGTCTGTGGTCAAAATGAAAAAAAAAATTACTAGTTTTGTAAGGACAATTCAGTAGACATAAGTTCCCAAAACATCATGGGATCACTATAGTATAGAAGATCATTCTGATATCTTTCAAGTGATATAAGGAACGTTGAGAATGGAGCCCATAGGAAAAAGTTTCCATTGGTCAAAGTTCAGAGTTGACAGGGTCAAATGGCTAGTCAGGCAGCGACACATGGCAAAAAGGAAATCGGGTGAAGGTGAAATTTGGTTTTGTGACTCTGACCTTCGACGCTCATTTACAAATAGGTTAATCATCATTTTTTCCAAAACTATTAAAATAAGTTCCACGTGGTGGGTCTTTAGGCCACCACATGGTATGTAACCATCTTGCCACATCATACTAGGCCTAAGGGACGAGTTAAGTCAACAACTCAAGTGAGATACTTCAACAACTTAGGGAGAGTCACATTGGCGAGACCTAGCTCAACCGGTGAGCTATCCACATTGGACGAGTTGAGCCCCACAACCTGATTGAGCCATCTGGAAAAAGCATGGAATATGTGGCCAAAGCCACAATAGATGTGGACAGATGAAATCCTTAAAAATGATAAACGCACCCGTCGGCCCATGAATTTGGGATAAATACCTCCCACACCAAAACCGATGAGGGGCATGGAGGACTGAATGCAATGACATGGCTCACAATTGGTGGGGTTGGTCGACTGTCATGGAGATTTGGACACATGGGCTTAATGACAAGGGTCTTTGTACTGTCACAGCAATAGGGAGATAGATAGCGGGTTGACGGTTGCCAGAACACAATGGTCAGAAAAAATATGCAGAGCAAGGCGGTTCAAACCCTGAACCTACCTCCCCTAAGCACAGTGATCCAACTAACTCGTCTAACCAATTTGGTTGGCATATAGCTGGAGGATGTGGATTATATCCACCACATGTGGCTGAGCTGATGTAGCCTAGAATTCATTGTAATTATCCCAAGGCATGCTAGCACATCACGCAACCTGAGTTGAGTGCTCATCCGAAGTGTGCAAGGGTACCAAGCACCTCTTTAGATTTTTTTTTCCATAATGTTAGTGTGATTACAAGTACAATTCAGATCCATAATATATAGTCAAGTAAACCACAGTGCATGAACCAAATCTAGATCTAAACCTTATGAAGAATTAACTACACAATGACTATAATGAGATTTACCATGTAAGAACCATATTCATTCATTTCTAACACCAATATCTAGCTAGTATGATCCATTATATTAAGTATTGTAAAACATAGAAGCTTCATACATTACAATAGTATCACCATGAGTCATGTGCATGAATAAAACCAGCAGCACAACTCTATTTCAAAATGGGGGTTTTCTAAGCCTTGTAAATCAATACATATATATCAAGGTGGGGACTTTCCCTTCACTACCCGTGCTCCTTCCAAAAATAGGGTACATTCTAACAATAGCCATGCACCTTTACAAGGGAATGCAAAACATGCAAGTGTTATAACATTAGACTTCCTATAGTTAACTCCGAGTAGAAATCCTAGTATTAGATCGAAACTATGCATGGCACTCAAAATTTTGCACATCCCAAAATATCCTTACGTGATCTGCAAGTCTCCATGTCATTGTGTGCTCAACACTCTATCTCCAAAAATAGCCTTAACAACAAAACGACTAAGTTTTGATCCTGGGCACTTTAACCTTACTATCCTTTCGTGCACTCTTCTCCCACCCTACATTCGTGCACCCAAAACTTAGGATATTTTTGTCAGCCCAACATTACCCCACACTAAAATGGATTGTCACCCCAGTAATGGGTAATCCCATCTTATCTCTCAAAAGAATAATGAATAATTGAATAAATACATATGTCCAAAAATAACAAATTACCGGCACCATGGATATCAGGCTATGTTGTATCTTTCTTCTCTTCTAACTGAATCAGCTTTGGATACTCATTCTAAATCTCTTCCTCAAACACGTATCAGTCACTTAGCACCTTATTTGTTTTATCAAGTATGTTTTCCACTACGCCCTCTAACTCATCAAGATTCATCTTACTACCATCATTTTGTATAATTCTATAGATATTGGCCATACTGGAGATCATCCCTTCCATTACATCCATATTTTTGGCTATGAGCTTCCCAATGTCCTTTATTTGATCCATGTGTTGTATCCTGGCAGCATTAAGTATGTCACACTTAGCCTCTACCAATGTAATCCATTCTATGCACTCGAGTGTTTCATTTTTCACCGCCTACAAGACTTCATTTTCTTCTTCCCTTGTCCTTGTTTACACCATGATATTGGGCATCGTACACATGGTCAATACCGAATCTACCTTCTTCATTTTATCCTTCAAGGCTTGCAGAGTACCCCTCATAGTTGGAAACTCTCCTTGCAACTACAACCTTGGCCCTTTCTACTTCCTCTACAACACCCTTTTATCTCGATAGGTGTAATGGTCCTTCCAAAAGCAGTATGACTGTGGTGCGCAAACAGTGAAGGGTAGTTG
The DNA here is from genome assembly GCA_019776745.2 of Taxus chinensis. Taxonomy (NCBI): domain Eukaryota; kingdom Viridiplantae; phylum Streptophyta; class Pinopsida; order Cupressales; family Taxaceae; genus Taxus; species Taxus chinensis. The sequence goes on from CM034151.1 coordinate 31,278,170, forward strand.
GGAAATTCTGTGGCACCTTTTCCTTGAACTCTATCCATTTATTCATGATATCATCGGCAATCTACTAGGCCATTTTCTTAATATTCTGAGATTCTGCCATAGCCTTATCCTACTCCTCAGTCAACTACTTAACCTCAGTGTTCTTATCCTTTCTATCATCCAGGAGCGCCCTAATATTTTCCGCCTTATCAATGTTTTGTCACGTAACCTAAGTGGATACCTTAACAATTGCATTACTTACATGTTCATCTGAGAACTTTGTGGGCTTTATGGTTATATGGCATGTATGTGGAACCTTTTTCATCCTCTTTGAACTACACGACTCCTCACAAACATCAAAGTGAGGCTCATCCATGTGAGTCTGCATACTCCATGATAATTGCTTGCGAGTGTGTATCATCACCATTTTTGGGTCCATCCAATCCCAACCATACACCTGCTTATTGGGAAAGGTACTCTGGAAGTGAGCACAAATTATTTTAGAGTGGTCATCAACGTAGCCCAATTTCTGAGTCCTTACCACCTCTTCTTCCCCGTGCTAACTTGGGTGTTCCCCAATGTTTTCCTGAATAGATGCGCCTTCATCTTGCTGCACTTCAACACTTGAGTCCTACTATACTACATCATCCAAATTTTGTTCTACTTCCTCCTCATGTAGATACCATTTTTTGTATCGTTCCTCCCCTTCACCCCATGCTTTCTCTCCCTCATCAAATTTACCCATTCGAATCCATTTTCCCTTCAAATGAAACAAATCTCATTTCCCATAAAAAATACATGTTCCCTTAATAAAACGTAATTGTTTAATTAATTCACTATTAAATAATTAATCCTTGTTATATAAACATTCCAAATTTAGTCCTATCATTCAAAAATTGTTTAAATCATGAGTCCCACTACTCTTGTATCCTCATCCAACCCTTTAAATCATCTACTCCTTTTATTTAAATCATGAGTCCCACTCATAATTTAAATCATGTAGAGAAATTCGTATCACATCCACTATTTCACTCACTAATTCAAATCATAAGCCCCACTCAATCAAATCATATCCATATCAAACCTAATCACTCAAATCATGTCCCTTAACCAGGGTTACTTTATCCAACCCTAATTACTCAATAACCCCCAATGTAAACCCACCTCCAAGCTATAAATATAGACCTTCGCCCCTCTTTTGAACAAGGAAAGAGTGATAAAAAATATCTGACATTGTAGCCTCTTGTTTTTCACAACATCCTCATAGTGCCCTCGTACTGCAAATGGAATCCCCACAATATCCTTCTCATGCTTTGGTGGTTCACTTATCTTGATTCATGTTACATTTTCTTGGATCAGATCAGTAGCTCATCTACATACCAACATTTTCAAGTTTCTTTGTTTATCAGTTTGCACGTTATCTGTTTATCTTACATTTCTATTATTTTTCTTTATCACACGGGGTTGATAGCCACCGAGGAAGTGAATGCTTCTCAGGTCCGCTTAGTCGGGCAGCCCCCACATAAAATATCTAAGCAATTTTCTTTGGTGTCTTTGAGTTGTAGGTTTGTTGAGATCGCAACAAGGAGTTCATCATCCACTTTGCACCCACATCATTAATCATCATCTCCCAAGGTACTAAGCCCTTGATACTCAAGGTTGTTTGGTGTTCTTTGATTTCTAGCACACTAATCTGAACAGGAAGAAGAAAACCTGACCAACATTATGGCACGCCTGGTGGGACTAGACCCAAGATCTAGTCATTTTGTTTGTTACTTTACTCGTATTTTCCAAGGTATTGTAAGTATAGAAATTATTCATAGCTCTCATCAATCTAGATATCTCTTGCAAATATTTCATTTTTCTGGTTCACTTGTTTGCAGAGTTTAAAGTCGTCTCTGTTAGTGTGATGTCCTTACATTTAGTGGTCAATATCGTCTTGGAGGTAAGTGCTCTTCTGGTTTCTCTTTTTAAATTGGATTGTTATTTGGTCATGTATAGTTATTATCAGGTGTATTTTTATTATTTAGATAAAAATATGTAATAATAATAGTGTAAGTAAAACAATATATATATATATATATATATATATTATTAATCTCGACTACCCCCCACCTATCCATTATTTCTCTCTCCTCTTTACACACCTTACTTATCTACCCATATAACTCTACCGACCCTCACACGACTCTACCCGGGCTACCCCTTGACTCGCTACCCCATCCTACTACACGACCCACCTTTTCTACCCACATCACTAACCCCTTGCTTGCTCTGTATAATCCGAGCTACCTTCCCAACAATTCAGCCACGTCCTTGCCCACATAGGCCTAACTCGACACTCACACCAAGATCTTCCCTCATCCTCGCAAACATCTCTAACCGACCTAAATCCTCACACCCAACTTTCCATTCAATTCCCCCCAACTCACTATTCAACTCTCCCTATACCCGAACTCTCATCACTCACCATGTTTTTTAACTCACTTAACACATCCACCAACCACGTGGACATTCTCACCCTTCTCCCAAATTGAATTCCCTGAGCTCCCATCCACCTATGCTCCTCGATTTCCCATCCTCCACTCATTCCCGAGCCGTCCTCATCTCATCGAACTACCACCATCTCAAGCTCTCATTCTTGATCTCCATCAGTCTCCCGTGTAAGCTCTAAAAACACCCACGCTGAGCGTCCCATACTCAAACCTGACCTGTGTCACCAGTGCTCCTTCCCTTGTTCTCCACACTAAGCCAGGATCCCAGTGAGTTGCCCCCCTCGCAATCTATACCCTGAATCCTCTCCCCAACAACTCAGGTTGATCACCGACTTCATTCCACTCGGCTCATTCCACGCATACCTCAGCCTTAACCTAAGACTTATTTCCTTCTCCCCCTTGACCACGAGATCTCCCACGTCTACCTCCCCATACGAATACAGTCCATTCTTCATCTCCATGCAGACTCACAAGATTTCGTGTCTAGATTTTGAAGTAAAAACAAACTATAATGATATCCACGCAGACTCGAAAGTGAATATCCATGCAGATTCGCATATATTCAACTGATGCTTGGTCAGTCTCAAATTCATGCAAATATTTGTGGTTAGTAACTGCAACAGTCTCTTTATAGCAATCAGCTTGAGCAATTCTTTACAACCTGTGATCGCAGGCACTGGAACTAATTCAAACCATCTGTACTCATGTGAAATCAAAATTCGCTGATTCGGCTTATGCTCATCATCCATGTGACTGATAAATGTCCATGTGAATTATTTTAGATATATCTGACAACTCTGTTCACATATAGATCCAACATAGGTCATCTACATTCATATATATCTACTCCACAGTTACTCCTGCATATCCTTCCTGAACTCGACTATCTCACACTCACTCAGGTATTTAGATCAGTCAATCCCATCTTACGGTTCCTAAAAAATGTCCTATCTCCCTCCCCACTACTTACTCCACTCACCAGAGTCTTTTAGACTAAAAGTCGATTCATTTCCTGTCCCCGATATGGTTACCCAAATCACATAACTTGGCTAATAAATAAATAAATAAACGCCTTCTACACATCCTTCTCCACTTCACTCACATACTAGTCTCTTACCAAGTTTGGCTTCAATGCATGACGCTGTCCACACTGTTTCCATCTTCAGTTTCAACCATTGCACGCAAGCTTTGTGGGTACATCCACTGTAAAGTCTCTTTATAGTAAATTGGCTTACAATTATTTACAACACAAGACACATTGTGTGGCTGTTACCAACCTTAAGCCCGCCAATTATATCATTTTACATCTTCACGTCTTCTATGATTCTCACTATATCGATCATACATTCTGAAAATCCTCACTGTCCATGTGTAGTTTATCCTGTATAGTCCAATTTGTACCTCCATCTTCAATTCATCATTGACAGCTCGAATCGACGTTACAACGAATGACTTAACATCCACTTGTTCAATAGCACTATAGCCGACCTGTATATTTATGTGATTCTCCATGCACACTGTCATCGTACATGTGAAAATCCCTGTCCATGTGTGGTTTAACATAGCTTTACATCGTCGACTGTGTTAAATCAAAAGCCCCACATTTCCAAAGCATTACATCCACGAATCATTTATCATTTAGATTTTTCTTCATTTTCACTATTTCGGTATTACCAACCTATTGTCTTTCCCTCCTTGTATTCAACTAAGTCCACAACTTAGGTTTATATTTGTATTATTAATATTATTTGCATTTGTATTATTAATATTGTTTATATTTGTATATCTTTCATAGCTTGTTTAACATCATTACATTCAAACATTAGTATACCATTTTTATTTTAGTTTATTCGTTCTTAATTTTATTCATAGGATTTCCTTCACCGAATATTATATCTTTGAATTGCATTTAATATACTTTATATAATCATGTTATTTAATTATCTTATTTTCTTTTGCAGGTGACCTTCACCACATTGTGACCATCGAATTACGTCTTCAAACACTAACATTAAAAACAAAACAAAAAACATGCCTAGAATCTCTTTCACCAGAACCCATCCGTGATTGTGAATGGTGCACTTTTAAGGTACCCAAACGTTCCTGGCCATTAACCATCGCCTTCACATATGTCATTATCACATACAATCAAATAATGGGAGAAAGCAATATATAGCTGACCACTCCGTGATTGCGCCCACCTCATTTTGTTGTCAAAGACATATTTTTTTATGATGTTTACATCCCGTCAAGAACTCCAGCAATACCGCTCTTTGTGAATAGTTTTTTGTTGGCATCTTTCTTCGTTTCTCGATGCCACATATCACTTTATGAAAAATCATTATAATTCACTCATGTTGTCACCTAACCTCCATTTGGTGCCTTTTCATCTACTCGTTCTTGTCATTTTATTTTCTTTTTCAAGCTAATTACAACATGTCACCTATATGCTCTTCTCTTGCGCTTCTTGAAAGTAATCCTGAGAATCAGAAACACGAATGTGGTATCCTAAATCACTATTTTTTCATTATCATAGGGAATTATTAACCTCTTTTCTAGGATCATTGACGGCATAAGTATTTTTTCATTTAAATAATCAACACACTCACATTGATAGCTCCATATGCTCTATGGTATTTTTTTTTCTGTGTAGACAGTTTACATCGCTAGCTTACTTGCAAAAGGATTTCTTGGATCCTACTCTTTGCTTGCCTCAACTTTCTTCTAGATAAAAAGGAAAAGTGTTATATAGGTATTCCTCATTTTCTCTATTTTCTCCTTTTGCATCGCAACTCCCTTTTCCTGTGTGTGTGTCCTCATCAAACATAACATTTGGATTTGGGTTAGCAAAGAACTTTCATTTCTCATCATGCTTGCTCATATAGTTTAATTAGGAGGTTTAATATTCTGCATCACACATTTTTCCACAGATTTCCTTACACTTCACAAATAAATTAACACACCAAAACATTCCTTTTCCCGGTAGACTGATTGGGATTTGATCACCCAACAGGAAGCCACCTCAAACATTCTCTATCCAAAACATACCTAAAATAAGACATAGATTGCATCCTCATAGGTAGCTCATTGATCATTTCCCCTTTTCTTTTTCATAATTTCTCAAAACAAAAACAAAAAAATAATAGTTTGCTTGATTTGTCTGTTTAAAATGGAACAATACTTCACCCAAAACATTTCTCCACAAACATCTACCCAAATTGATATCTTGTTCTTATCCCCTTCTAAATCACATCAAAAAATACAATCTTTGCCACTCCCTGACATTTTCAGAGAGCCCTTTCCTACACCATCCAAAAATCCATTTTCACCAAACAAATATAACTCATTTTTAATCGATACCATACCTCAAACACCTATATCTCATGCTCCTTTAGAAACCTCTGAACCTTCTTCTAGCCCCATCTATGATTTCCTACTTTGGAAACACCCTGAAATCCCTCAATCACGTCAATCCACTCAGCTGGTGGATCTTATTACACCTACATCATGTCATATCAATCCTATCTCTGCTTCATCTAGAATACCCATCCAGTCATCACAATCTACCAACATTCACACTTCTTGTGTGCACCAACAATCAAAAAATTTATCCAACCTTAAACATCTCCTCCATATTTAACATACCAAACTTCCTTATATCCTTATCCCTCCACTCCTTGTGTTATACAACCAAGACCATCCAATACCTATCCTACACCCACACCAACCATAAATACAACCTCCATGCCTATCACATCTATTACTGTCACTCCTCATACATCTAGCACAATCAATATCTCGTGCTAGCCTCCTTCTAGCCCCATTTACAAATACTTTCGCCATCACACTGATTCTCAGTTATGTCAACAAGAGAGTCCTACTCTATCCTCGTCACCTTATGTCGATGCCACCCCTGCTTCATTTACCACACTATATGTATCTCAAAAATCTCATCCATTCTACTATGTCCCTACTTTCCAATATTCCACAACCTTCCAACCAATTCGATCTCCACTCCGGGATATCTTCGAACAAACCTTCCCAAATCCACCATCGACTAATCCATTTCTACCTTCCACACCATATAATTTCGATCCTTATTCAATTAATATTGTACATCAAGCACCTCTTTCAATACCCATACCCACATCTACCATTGATTCCACACCTAAATATACCTCATCCACTCCATCATCCACATCTATTCCATCCTTACCCGTAATACCAACCATAGATCTAATCCCAGTTCGCACCTACCACATCAATCATTGAGACCAAATCCACATCATCCTCCTCTCCTACATCATTGGAATAACCTTTTAAAGAACTTAAACTTACGACAACTTCAAATGATCCTTCTACCTCATCAACGCAATCGAGCCAATCTTCACTTTTCTTAGATTCCACCAAACAAATACTGCTTCCTATGCCTATATCAGCATCACCTCTAGATCCTCTGGTGGAAATTGTTGTCGTTCCTTTTAAGGACACAACCTCTCACTTAAAATCCACAACCATTAATACATTGCCTCAAAAATACCTTATACATTCCTATAAGGAAATTAATATCCCTTCCTCTAAACAATCCAACACGACACCCCTTTCATCAAGAATATTTCATCAACTAAAACTTAAATCATTCAACACTAAGGCATCTACCAATACCAAAACTGAATTCAGACCATCAAGACATCAATGTATTCAAACTTTATCCTCAACATCCGGATTATCTCAAACATCCACTTCTTCTTCAAAGACCAAGATATTCCACAAAAACAAAACATCTCCTAACACTTTGGTTGAATCATATACGGAGGTCTTCCAAAACTTGTTACAAATTTATGAAATCACACTTCTACCTATTAGGTCCTTTTACCCCAATAGAAAGAAGTCATCGTGGTTTAATTCCAACCTTGTTTGTGTATATCAGCGTACCCCTGGACACAATATTGGACATTGCAGAGCATTTCAAGCCATTGGTCATAACTTCATTAAGGAAGGATACCTCCTTTCCAAACCAAATAAATCCCTTCCTTCCACTTCAACGTCTACACCTTTGACCTCATCTATCCCAATGAAAATGTTCCCTCATTCTTCACAAACTTCTGAAACCATGTCAACTCTAATTGAAGATTATTCTAAAGAATATTCTTCATTGTCCATCAAAGCTATTCAAGTAAACTACTCAGTCCGGTCCACATGACCATGAATCATCAACCAACACTTAAATTGAAACCAAAACACTGAAACTGTAATACAATCCACACCCATCCTCAGCATCCAAGTTAACTCATACATCAACATCCCAAACATCCACGTCCAAATCCAAGTCTAAGACTTCCAAAGAAAGGAAATCTCGCAACGATAAATCCCAATCCAAATAATCCAATCCCCCAAAAAACTTTGGTTTATCTTCCAAAACACCTAATTTACACATCCAATCTACATATGTACCTAAATATGTGCCAAAACATCGTGTTAAAACCCATAGGATTTACCTTTCTTTTGACACTTTGATCGGGTCCTACGCAGATATCCTTAGACATCTAATTCAAACATCTACGATCACACTTCCTCCTATAAAATAATTTAACCCTCACAATAAGAAACCATCATGGTTTAATCCTAATCACACTTGAGCTTATCATCATACTCTGGGTCATGACACCGAGCATTGTAAGGCCTTGCAGACTATAGTCCATAATCTTATTGAGAAAGAATATTTCCTCATTCAAGGGAACCATTCTTCTCCATCTACCACAACCAATCCAAATCCAAATCCTATATCCCCATCCACAAAAATTACTACGTCTCATCCTTCATCCACATCATCCCTCATCATTCCTCAAGAAGTTCCTCCTTTTTTATTAATACTGTTAGTTTTTCTAATCACCCTTGTGATCCTGAACCATCTATCTGATCCAATTTTGAGACAATCTCGTCTAAACTCTTTCAACATCCATTAACTCATCCACATGCACTTTGTCTACAGTGATATAATATCATTTTCTGGGGGGAGCCTCCCCTCATCCTTGAACATATCATATGTATTAACTTATTTCCTATCTAAATAACACCCTTGATGTTGAGGGACTTCACTCTTGGCATCACTTTACTTAACCTCATCCCATTTCATCTAATCCATCTCATCCAATCTTAATCCAAATTTTGTCTAGCCCAAATCTCAATTAAAGTCCTCCTTTGAGGCCCTATTTTTCCTTCTATTGAGGGACCATGTTTTCATCGAAGTCCTCCTTTGAGGCCATATTTGTCCTTCAATTTAGGGACCATTTTTTTTCATTGAAGTCCTCCTTTGAGGTCAGATTTGTCCTTTCATTAAGGGAACATTTATTTTCATCAAAGTTATATTCATGCCTCTTTTAGGGGCACCATCTTTCCTTCATCAAATTCCACATTTGTGGCCATATTTATACTTCTTTTGCAAGACCATCTTTTCCATCCTAAGCCCACTTTTGTGGCCATTTCTTCGTCTCATTACGGATGATACTTTACCTATTTCCGTAGTGTAGCACATATTTTCTTCGCTTCCTTTATTTTGAAAGGTAGCACATAGGTTTCATCTTCCCTATCTTGTGACATCTTATCTAATCTTTCACTCTCATCCTAAGCTCACCGTTATGGCCATACTTGTTTCTCCATTGAGTAAACATTATTCTCATCAAAGTCCACCATTGTGGCCATATTTGTGCCTCTTTTAGGGCACCATCTGTTTCATCAATTCCACTGTTGTGGCCATGTTTGTCCTTCCATTGAGGGACCATATTTCCATATTTTTCATCAAAGTCCACCTTTGTGGCCATTACTGTGTCTCTCTTATGGGAACCATCTTTTTATCATAAGCCCACCCTTATGGTCATTTTTCATCTCACTAGGATGCATATCTTTTTCTCACTTTTTCACTTTTGAAAGATAACATATAGGTTCCATCTTATCTATCTCATGATGTCTTATCTAATCTTTCACCCTCATCCTAAACCCACCATTGTGGTCATTTTCATCCCTCCCTTGGGGGGGAATCATTCCATCTTATCCGAAATCCACCGTTGTGGTCATAATTGCCCCTCCTTCGAGGGACCATCTACTCATCTCGGTAGGGACACATATTTTCACTTCCTTAAAAGGGTATCACATAGTTTTTATTTACCTTCGCTCATATATCTCATTTTTATCCCATCTTATCGAGATCTTATCGTATCTCAAACACAACGTTAATCAAGGAGCCAACAAAAAAAGTTTGATCTCCCTTGGTGGTAAACCTGAAGTGGAACCGCTTAACGCATTGCACTTACAACCATTCTTTTATTAGTATATATACCCATGAGCACTTAGTTATATCCTTACATCATTCCTCCATCATTAGCCCCTTCCATCTATCATTTTAATTATCTAGAACTATGTGGTCTACCATCACTTCCTCAGCATGACCTTAAATATGGGCACTATGGCTCTGCCCATAGCATTTTCCATATGGATAGGTTCTCTAATTTTGTGAGGACTCCACAATCATTACATCCATCACCCTCTCATTCTCCTATTGGAGTTATGCGAAGGGTCCTTGGGTGTCTCTTGTACATTCATTATCCCCTCCTAAAGTGGTCCACTTAGTTATTCCCATCTCTCCCCCATGTAAAGTTAAAATTCATGAATGCAAAAATCAAAATCAAAGCTCTCAAAAATAGATTGATCCCTCGAAGGACAGTTGTTCAAAAAGAGAGAGAGAGAGAGAGAAATAAAAGCATACAAATCAAAATTAAAGAAAAATCAAAAGAAATAGAACAATCCCTCGAAGGACGACTATCATAAATATTATTCTTTCCATCCATATTATGTATAAAGTAGACCATACCCTCAAAGGATGGCTACTCTTATGACATTTTAAAGGCCTCTTGTATCGATCAACCTTCCTTTTATTAGCATTCTCATAAAGCTTCCTGCATTGATCAAATTTCTTCTAGTATTGTTCTTCCCCTTTCCCAGAGCTTAGACATAGACTTAGGGAACAACCACCTATGGATAAACCTCTCCCCACGTACAAGTTACATCTCAAACCCCTTATCGTGTCGACATTAGGTTTATGAGAATCTTTCATCCATATCTCCCTCATGGTCTTTTGGTATAACTAATTGTCTTTGATTATGTACTAACACCTGCTATTGGCTACAAGTGCAATTCCTTGAGTAGTTTCCTTTCTTGTTTACCTCCAATATGGTTTGAAGTATGGTTTCCCCATAGGCCCTGTACTACGATATGTCACACTTATCTCATTAAGGTCATATTTTATCACACTCACATTCTTACATATCAAATTTCAAATCATAAAATTTGCATCCATATGGTGTCATCTATCAACATTATCCATAAATCCATGAGATATGTTAATATTTCTAAACACTCTCTCTCATGCACTACTCGGTTTGGGAATTCTACTTGATCTACGTTGTTGTTTGTGAATCCTACTTGAGGATCCCTCTCAAGGAAAGTTCATTATTCTGCATCTCCTCATCCCCACCATGGCCAACATGACCTTCCTCCATCCATCCTCCCACATCACCTTTATCTTCTTATCAACTATGTCCTCATCACCCTTCTCACCATTCTTATTCCACCTACCACATAGTGCAGACATCATCTTTTTCACCATTCCTGGATTTTCATCCCCATCTTGGCACGTCTACTTAACTATCCACGCAGCATGACAATCCTACTCAAAGTAGACCTGTCATTCTGGATAAAGTCTCATTCAGAATCACGTCAATTGGCCATTTCTTCCTCCTAGTCTCCTTTACCAACCAAAATTTCCCCTAAAATTCACTCCATCTCATTCTCCATTGCTATTCTCACCCTTTTTGTCCGACTCTGTTGTTTCTTCATTCCTTCACCCATCCTCCACCACTAATAATTATTGTTGGTTTTTTCCCCTAACATTCTTTTACTAGCATCACTTCCTCTGTCACCTATTTCATCATTTCAGTCCCCTTTCATCCTTTCACTTTCATCTTGATGATCTTACTTAATCACCCCTTTTGTGCATGCATCTTGGTTGAGATATACCCCTTTCCTAAGATCTTTCCGCTGTAGAAATTCCTTCACCATTTCCCATTCCATCAAATGACAATCACCACTACAAATGTCTTTCTGCTCCATCTCTTCCACTTGACGCTCTTTCATCATCATTCTCATAACATGGGCATCCCAATTAAGGATTCCCCTCACACTCTCCATCTTACACCGCATACATTCCTCCATCCATTTATGTTACACTCCTTTGTTTCCTTCTTTCCTTATTATCACCCCTCTCACCTCTTGTTCCACTCTGGCATACACCACTCACTCTTTTCTCATCCTTCCTAGTATCCGTCTTCTGCTCGATCATCTTACTTACACACTTTTGTAGTATGGAAAATGTACTTGAGGGTTCCCCTTTAGTCCATCTTGTCATACACTCTTCCCATCAACCCTGTCAATCATCCACTTCTTCTCATCATTCTTCTTCTTCTTTGGCTTGGCAATCCTACTTAACCATTCCCATCACATGGAAATCTTACTTAAGAGTCCCTCTTAAGGATGATCTGTCATCCACCCTTCCCCCATCTCACCATATTTCCCTCATCTTATTTCTCCCACCTCTCGTCATATTAATCTTCTCCAACCAACCATTCCACCCCTGTACCCATTATAATGTTGTCTTTCTCCTTGTATATCATCAATGTCGGTTTGGCGATCTTACTTAACCACTCATGCGGCATGGCAATCTTACTTAAGAGTCCCTCTTAAGGACAATCCATCATCTTTCCTTTCCCCATCGCTCCACATTCCCACCGTCCACATTTTCTCTTCATTCCCCATCAACACATCCTCTTACCTCTTCTTTCTTCCTCGCACAAACCATCTCCGACTTCCCCAATCATCATCTCCATCATCCCTCGCTTGGAAATCTTACTTAACCACTTCATACAATTTCTTTCCATGTCTTGTTTCTTCATCTTTACCTAATCCATCCTCATCCACTGCATCCTCTCATCACCTTCAACTTCGCACAAATCGTTATCCCTCCTTTCTTTACTCTTTCAACTCCATCTTCTTGAATTCTCCCACATATCTACCCTCATGCTTACCCACCATTGTTATTTTTTTTCCTAACATTCTTTCATAGTCACCTTCCATTTTTGCGCTAATAATTATTGGTGAACTTCTCCTAAAATTCACTCATCCCCATTCTACACGTCCTTGTTCACTCCTTTTGACCTCCTCCATTTTCTCTTCCTTCCTTTCTTCCCCTGTGTACACCGATCATTTTCAGTGGACTTCTCCTAAAATACCTTCACTGGGATTGCCTCTTCTATTCTTCCCTCTCTTTTTATTCGCCACCTTTCTATCTTCCATTCTTCCTTTCCCATTTCTTTATTGTCTTCATAATATACCATCTCTCTATTTTCTTGTCATCAACTTATCCTCACCTCATGCATATCCACATCTTTTCCAATCCATGTCATTCCTCCCCTCCAAATTCTCTTTACATTCCTTATACTGCTCACTCTTCACTGCATATCTCCATTCCTGGTTTCCTTCCATTCTGCATCATTTTTTCTGTTGTCCTCTCCTCCTTTTTACCCCTTGTTTTTTTTCACTTCATATGTATCATCTTCATCCTCATTTTCCCTCGCACTTCCTTCTTACTTCCCCATCGATAACCTGACTCGCCAGAATTGTCCCATCTTTTTTATCCTCTCACCCTCCACATGCATTTCCATGTTGTCTGTTTCATATTCTTTACCTAGGTATTCCTCCCAACACCTTGGTTTCTTCTATCTTCTCCCCATATCCACTCTATCATCTCTTCTTTCCCTATAATTTTCACCTTCCCACTACCAAACCTCCTTTATTTCTCACCCCAACCTTTTCAATCATTATGTGTTAGTTTCTCTTCCATTCTTTTCTTTTCTACACATCTTCTTGGTCCCTCATTGTTTCTTTCTCTTCTCTATTCTACATCCTCTTTCATCTTCTTTAACTTCTTCATCTTCCTCATCCCCTTTCATTTTCCATCATTCTCTCCCTTTTTCCTAATTTTACCCCCTACTCTCATCTCGTCTTCTTATTCGTCTCTCCTATCATCCTTCTCTCATATTCTCTTCCACCTATTTTTTTGTCTTCTTCACCTCTTCCTTTTCTCAACTCTATCATCTCTTCCGTGTTCCATTATTTCTCTCCCTTCATCCCTATCACCTTTCTTCACTCCCTTCATTTTTGATCTCCTTCTCCCTTTTTTTGCTTTCACCCTATGTTCTATCATTTTCTTGTCCTCTTCTTATTTTTTCCTTCATCATTTTCATATGCCCCTATCATCCCTATCTCTTATATCCTTCTCCATCTTCCATCCTTTATCTCCTTCACTCTTGAATTTTCTTGCTCTTCTCATAATCAACCATTCCTTTTTTTATCTTTCCATTCTGAATCCCAACTTCTTCCCCCCTTTCATTCATTATGTCCCAGTTTCACTTCCAATACTCTTCTCCACCTCTCCCTCCTCCACCGTAGTTTCCTTGTTTTTCTCCACTATGTCATCTCTTTTGTCTTCCTTACATTCCTCCTCTAACTCATCACCCTCCATATTTTTATATTTCTCTCCATCATCTTCTACATATTGTCTATTTCTTGGTTTCCACTGCTTTCATATTGCACATGTCTCTTCCGTTTTCACCCTCTACTTTGTCCTCTTCTCTCTTCTCTTTCCATTTTGTTTTTCCTTGATCCTTCACCATTTGTTCTATCATTTTCTTCCTCTTCTTTTTCCTTCATCATTTCTTCCTTCCGTCGTCTTCCATTTTTATTATCTTTGTTTCTTCCTTCATATGGCACATCTCGTCCCTCTTCTCGCGTCTCTCTACTCTTATTTCTTCCCTCTTCTCATCATGTCTTCTCCTTCTTGTTCGTCTTCCCTCGTCACTTTCTTCTCTTATCCTCTTTCTCTATTTTCTTTTTCTCCAGACCCATCGCACCCTCTCTATTTCTTCTCCTCTTATCTTTTCCCATTACCTTCATATTTCCCATATTTCTCCCTCTTCTATGCTTTCATCTCTTATCGTCCTTCTCTATTAGTCTCTTCCTCTTCTTTCCATCACATTCAAGCACGGTTCACACTCCTCGTTGTCTCCGAATGATGGTTTCTCCATCCTATTACACCTCATCCTCTTCCTCCTCTTTCATTCCTTATTTTTCTCCTCCTCCACCACGTCAACTCTATTCCATAACTTTGTCTTATTCAATGTCCTCTTCCCCTCTCTATAAAATTTCTCTCTCCTCCTTTTGGGAGTAGTTTCATCTCTTCCATTCTTGTCAACCCTCTCAAGGATACATCATCACATATATCCCTCATTGCATCTTCCCTTGACATTTTCATCTTGGAGGATACCATAACAGTCATCACCTATCCAATCTTGTTCTCTTCCAAGAATGTTTTCTCTACTTTTGTTTCTTCACAAAATTAGCTTGACTCCTCCTATTTTCCGAAGAAGTGGAATTGCTTTCTCTTTTCTTTGCCTACTCATAAGTCATCACCTACGAACCTTCCTTATGACACATATAGTCAACACCATATTTACCACCCTTTTGGGGCATTTGATCTCACACTTCTATCCCATTTTATCTTTGTGTCCACATTTGTGACCATACTGATTCCCCCGGGGGAATTTTATTTACACATCCATCTTCCACTTTTTCATTTTCATACCTTGTGTTAGGGCATCATTCTCTTCATCCTTGTCCCTTTTGTGGATGCCTAATTTTTCACTTGATCCCTCACATACAAAGGATTTAGCATACCTTTCGCATTTAGTTGCACATACTTTGATGTTTTCCTATGACCCATTGGTCATCACGGTTTACATCCATATTGTAGTGGTCTTCACCCACTCACTGGTCTGTAGAACATTGTCACTCATCTCCATTGAGACCATAATTGTCCTCTACCAATGTGATATTGGAGTCACCGCCATATTTTTCATTGTTATTGTGATCCTTTTTTACCTGGGGCATCTTGCCTTTGGTCATGTTTTTACCCATCCTCTATCCACCAACCCTTTTCCCTCTACTCTTTTTCAAACGCATCATCGATTTCGCATGACATCATCGACTCCCCATTTGAGGGGGGGCTTACCATCTACTCCTTTATCCTCATCCAACCCTTTTTGTTTTTGTCTCATGGCTTGCTATCACAAACCACTCATCAAAAAGGGGCAAATGTAGACACTAGTTTTTGGTATCATTCCTCCCCTTCACCCCGCATTCACTCTCCCTCATCAAGTTTACCCATTCGAATCCATTTTCCCTTCAAATGAAACAAATCATGTTTCTCATCAAAAATACATGTTCCCTTAAGCAATCTTAATTGTTTAATTAATTCACTATTAAATAATTAATCTTCGTTATCTAAAAATTCCAAATTTAGTCCTATCATTCAAAAATTATTTAAATCATGAGTCCCACTACTCCTTTATCCTCATCCAACCCTTTAAATCATCTACTACTTTTATTTAAATCATGAGTCCCACTCATAATTTAAATCATGTAGAGAAATTTGTATCACATCCACTATTTCACCCACTAATTCAAATCATGAGCCCCACTCAATCAAATCATATCCATATCAAACCTAATCACTCAAATCATGTCCCTTAACCAGGGTTACTTTGTCCAACCCTAATTACTCAATAACACCCAATCTAACCCCACTTCCAGGCTATAAATATAGGCCTTTCCCCCCTCTTTTCAACAAGGAAATAGTGATAGAAAATCTCTGACATTGTAGCCTCTTGTTTGTCATAACATCCTCATAGTACCCTCGTAATGCCACTATAATCCCCATAGTATCCTTCTCATGCTTTGGTGGTTCACTTAGCTTGATTCACATTGCATTTTCTTGGATCAGATCAGTAGCTCATCTCCATACTAGAATTTTCAGGTTTCTTTGTTTATCAGTTTGCATGTTATGTGTTTATCTTGCATTTCTATTATTTTTCTTTATCACACGAGGGTTGACAGCCACAAAGGAAGTGAATGCTTCTCGAGTCCGCTTCGTCGGGCAGCCCCCACATAAAATATCTAAGCAATTTTCTTTAGTGTCTTTGAGTTGCAGGTTTGCTGAGATTGTAGCAAGGAGCTCATCATCCACTTTGCACCCGTATCAGTCATCATCATCTCCCAAGGTACTAAGCCCTTGCATATTCGAGGTTGTTTGGTGTTGTTTGATTTCTAGCACACTAATCTGAATAAGAAGAAGAAAACCCAACCAACACCTCATTCTCTCCTTCTATACGCACGGGGGGTATTATGATCTCTATGTTGCCGCCGGTATTGATTTTATTCCAACCTAAGTGCTACTCTTGGACACTTATCCTTTGGTCAATAACCTCGCATACTATTTGTTCACCTATATCCTTATCCTCTTGCATTTCAACACTCGAAGGGGCCTCTTCTCGTCTCTCCTCCATACTTGGAGTGGCCTCCTCATCTCATGAGATCTGCTGAGGGAAATTCTCCTCCTCACTATCCTTCAGTGGAACATACCTCCTGCGCTTATTTCTCTTTTCTTCCTCATTCTTCACCGAAGTGACGCACAGAGATCTCCTCACTGGATGTGGAGTCCCTACGTCTGTGTCCCTGGATGTGCTTCTCCTACGTAAGACTCTCTTTATGTGATCTATTTCAATTCTTTCTTCTTGTTCCTCCTGTTCCAGAACATTCTCTAAACATGTACACACTGGATCCTTTTGAGTGGGCGGTGCAGTTGCAACTGACATTGATGTCCCCATCATTTTCCCCTTCTTCAAGGAACCTAGAAGAGTCATATCTTCACCTTTTACCACCTTACCATCTTTAAACCGTGGCCTCAAGTAGATATATACGTGCACTGGTTCAATATTTCCTACGGCCAAGATCTCTATTGTAATATCAACATTATGAGATTTCATCGTCTCTACATATGCCTCTTTTCCTGGCCATGCATAAGTCTTCCACAGAATGTGAACATTTGCATCTAATTTTTCCGCGTAAAATTGAAGTTTCCACGTGTTATGAAATCTATTTATAGAATCCCTAAAATATCTTGCAGTGAAGGCAAACAATAACTTACACTAAGGGATTTTTTCACTTGTCTTCATGTGGAAGCACCTGAGGCTAAAATGTTGGTATACCACGAAATCTACTTCTCCATCTAGTATTGTGGGAAGCTCGTGAGAGGGATTTAGAGAAGCAACGTGAGGTTGTAGAACAAATGGCATTGTGGAGAGAGATGACTTGTGAAGGGTTTGGAGCTCACGTGGAGGACGTGGAGTTAGAGCATCCAGAACTCCTCCATTTGGGAAAGCATGGTAGGGAACCCTCTCCAGCCTTAGATGAGAGCGCACAAGGTAGGAATGACATGGGATGTGGGCATGCATCTGAATCTACCTGGGGACCTAGCCCTTGCACTTGGTTTTCCAGTTTCTACGACAATTGGTAATCAAAAAACTAGTGTAAGCAGTAGAGTTGTAGTAGACAGAGTTAATTTACAATCAAGATCAGGAGTTAATTAGGGATATTATTCATCTATGGTGCAATCAACGTCTAATTTATTTGGAGGACCAATTGGAGGCATCTTTTCTGGCGCATCGTTGGCACAAAACATAGGTGTGCAGAACCTTAGCATCACGTTTGGAAGTAGTCCAACTTTGCAAAGTTCACTGTAATTAGCCCAAGGCACGTTGACACATAACTCAGCCTAAGTTGAGCGCTCACCCAAAGCACACAAGGGTACCAGGTCCCTCTTTAGAGTTGCTTGTCCAAAATTTTAGTGTGATTACACGTATAATTCAGACCCATAACAGATAGTCAAGTAAACCACAGTGCATGAACTAGATCTAGATCTAAATCTTATGAAGGATTCACTACACAATTACTATAATGATATTTACCATGCAAGAACCATATTCAGTCATGTCTAACACCAATATCCAACCAATATGATCCATTATATTAAGTATTGTAAAACACATAAGCTTCATACATTACAATAGTATCATCATGAGTCATGTCTGTTAACAAAACCAACAGCACAACTCTATATCAAAACGGGGGTTGTCTAAGTCATGTAAATCAATACATATATATAGGGGTGGGGACTCGCCCTTCACCGCCCATGCTCCTTCCAAAAATAGGCTACATTCTAACAATAGTCATGTGCCTTTACAAGGGAATACAAAACATGCAAGTGTTCTAACAATAGACTTCCTATAGTTAACTCCGAGTAGAAATCCTAGTATTAGATCAAAACTATGCATGGCACTCGAACTGTTGTACATCCCAAAATAGCCTTGGGTGATCTGTAAGTCTCCACATCATTGTGTGCTCAACACTATATCTTCAAAAATAGCTGTTGTCAAAATTTCACCCCCCCCAAGGTAAATTTCGATAACATGCATCAAAAGTTGCAGAAAGGCAAATAGGTTGATCCAGGAAAAATCGTGAAAATCGGCTAAGTCCTAGCCCCAGGAGCGAATGGGACATTTGGGACAAAAATGCGCGGATCGGCGCGAAAAGCCTCTAGGTGGCCCAAGGAGCAATTGGGACATCTGGGACAAAAGTACGTGGCGGGGTGCTAAAAAGCCGATCCGGCCGAAAGAATAAAAAAATTAGCTAACTGCTGAGAGGGACGCCACTGGGACAAGCGGGCCAAAAAGGCGCGAACCGGCCGAACCGGGTGAAAAAGAGCCAGACAGTCCAAAGCAAAATGGGACAAGCGGGCCAAAAAGGCGCGAACCGGCCGAACCGGGCGAAAAAGGTTGAGGCAGTCCAAAGGGGACAAATGGGACATCGGACGCGGGCCAAAAAGGCGCGAACCGACCGAACCAAGTTGGCCAGGTCATCGCGCCAAAAATCAGCACAAGCGGGAAAACCGGCCGGTTCACCCGAAATCATCCAAAGCAGTTTGGGAAATCCAAAATGGGACAAAGGGATGACGCAAGGGACGCAAAAGATCACCGACAGACCCATCGGACCAACCAGAAGCTGCCACGTGTCCTCACAAGAGAAAAGTCAAAAAGGTCAGAGGGGGAGTTTTCGAGCACCGAGCCAAACCAATAGGATAGTGCCACGTGTCCCATTTAAGGGCCCACGAGGAAATTTCAAAGGAAAGCCCCGAAAAGTAAAGGAGAGAGAATTATTCAGTGAATCAGAGCCTGCCACGTGTCATCCAGGTGGCAGAGCGCGGGAAGAATTTCAAAAATCCGTTTTCACCTGTTCCGTGTCCTAAATCTTTAGATAGCCATAACTTTTGATCCAGAGCTCGGATTTGCACGTTCTTTATATCAATGGAAAGCTGGTAAAATTCTCTACACGTTTCCAAGGTCAATCTTGCATTTTGGTTCAGTTGTGGAGAGATGAAAATCAAGAAGACGCCTCTGGCACGAAATAATAAGCAGAAGTAATGCTTCAACGAACAACTTTAATGCAGCAGACAGTTCACCGCTTCTGTTAGGCAACCCGCTGTTTTGACATGATCCGCCGCTTCTACCATAATGAGATGAGTTAAGTGCATTCTGGAGGTGGTTGGGGCAGATTTCAAATTCCTCTCTCTTTTCTCTCTCATTCTTCCTATAAATTGTAAGGAGGGGCTTCTTTCTAATGTTGGACATTCTTGTTTTGCAATCCCTCCCTTCTCTCCTGCTTGCAAGAGAATTCGTGGAGTTTTCAAGCCTCCCACATGGACTGTAATGCCACTGTTGCCTCTTGGCCATTGCAATGTATTGAATCGATTCTCTGAGCAATATATATGTCTGTGATTAAATTTAAATCCTCTCATGTATTCATTGTTGTCATTTTGATCTCTCATTGCATTTCGGTTACCTGTGCGTGGTGTGGTATTGCGTCTATATGGTCTGTGTTTATTTTTGCAAAGCTTATGTTCTTCATTCCTCGGTGCATCACCTCCCTAGCTTAGGTTTATTTATATGCATTTCTCTCTCCCTGTCTCCTTGGTAGTTAGTTTAGGATTTTTTGGGTAAACCTCTGCGTTTCATTGGTGCATCTGAACAGAGGAATAGGAACCAGCCTTTCTCTGGAGAATATTTTCTCATTTTTCAAGTCCCACACTTGGAGAAAGGATTCAATGTTATGCAATCACACTGGATGCCTAAATGATCAACCTAGAAACTTGATCTGTATCCAGGGGTGCTGTGATTTTGCATCAACAGTTTTGGCACGCCCGGTGGGACCTAGAGGTCTCATTTTTATTACAGCAAAGTTGATATGCATCTGCTGCAATTTTCTTGCTTAAAAGAGCTATTATTTGCATATCTGGTGACTCCAAGGGGAAGAATCAACTAGAATTTCAGCAGTACAGGCCTAAAAGCTTATGAGAAGAATCACAAGGTCAAGAGTTGGAGAAGAAGAAGTGCTGTTTGAATACCTGCAATTATCTCCAAGAAGAAGGCAAAGAGGAAGAAGGATTCAAAGGTCTCCATCTCCACCAAACAGAACTCTCTCAACTCCTCCACCTGACAGGCCTTTCTTTCAATATACAAGGGTTTTAAGACCAATCAGAATGGCGCAACCAGTGAACCCCTATGTCAACTTCACAGGCAGCAGCCCACTTGCTCTCAATGCACAAAATCCAATCCCAGTTGCAGCACTGAAGAACATTCCATACTTTACTGGAGAAAATCAGACCACTCCTGGTGATCATGTCAAGGACATTGCTAACATTTGTGCAATCCATGAGATTAATGAGATGCAAGTAGCTGTCAAATTGCTGGCGTCTTCATTCAAGGGGAAAGAATTGCAATGGTTTAGGAGCCTTGGAGCTGGCTCTATCACAAACTGGAATCAGCTGTGTATTGCACTTCATGATCAATTTGGAGAGAAGGGAGACAACTTGTCTCTTTTGGAGCAGCTAACAACCATCAAGAGAGCTTCCAATGAGCAGCTAACTGACTTCAACTTCAGATTTCAAAGATCTTGGGATAGAATTCTAGTAGCAGTCAGGCCAACAGCAGAAGGTGCTTTTCTATACTACCTTAAAGCTTTAAATTCTGATATTTCTATGTTGGTTCAATCTATGGGAGGCACAACTATCCCTGCTGCTTATAGTATTGCCATTAGAGCTGAAAATTGTCTGATTCAAGCTGGCAAGCTAGCTCCTAGGCCTCCAATGCCATTATATCCAAGTTTAGAGAGCCCAAGTACTAGTCAAGCACCTATCTTAGCTCCTATTCCCACCCCTAGGAATCAGAGTTCAAATGAAGCTTCCACTTCATCTCCAAGTGCCCCAAATGAGCTTCAAGAAGTCATGAAGCAACTGCAAAATTTAGGTAATGAGCTGGTCACACTCAAAAGACAGCAAGCTCAAGGTTTTAGACCTTCGTATCAGCCTCAAGCTCAACCTAATAGGCATCCGTATCAGCCTCAAAGACCACCTAACCCAGCTGCAAATATGAATCAAACAAGGCCTCCTGTCAATAGACCTTTCCAGCCCTATAATCCAAATGCCATATCTGCCTCTAAGGCATTAGTACCAGCACAAAATAACATGGCACAAGAGTACGACTGGTGTTACGCTTGCAATCTACCTCACAATCAGTCAGCATGTTTCAATGGTGCACTAAATCAGGCCTTGATGGTGCAAACCATTGGTGTTGCTCAAGATCCAAGCCAGGAGGAGAATCAACAGCAACAAACGCAACAAGAAGGACCTCCAACAGAAACCACATTGGAAAATTGGCAAACGGAAGACTTCTATGGAGTTAACCAACAGCCTTTTCAAGGCGTGGCTGCCAATACACGGTCAAAGAAGAGAAATATAAGAGAGGGACAACCGTGTAATCCAGTTGTTTCTCAACCCACTCTTACACAACAAGGGGTCAGTAGACCAAACACAGCTCCAAACCTGCAAAATCAACCCAAGGTCCATGTTGTAGCAACACATGCACCTGTTCAAGTTCCAGAAAAGGTTGTACCAAGTAAGGGGCAGCAAAAGGACAGTTCATCCCCTTTCAACATCATCGATCAAATGAAGAAGACACATGTGAACATTTCCATGTGGGAATCACTGGCGATCCCAGGACAACGAGACTTACTACAAGCTGCAATGGCTAATTGGTCTGCCACGAATGTATCAAACCAGGGACATGAGAAAGTTCTCACTAATGCAGTGCAACATGATGGGGACCAGACAAGGAAAATTTTGAAGCCTCCGCCTTTCTATGTTTCATTGATTGTTGGAAACCACTTGGTGCACAACTGCATGTTAGATTCAGGGGCCAGTAGTTCAGTGATGCCGAAGCAAATAGCGGATCAGCTGGGTTTGAAATATGAGCCAGTGCTGAAAGGAGTAGTACAGCTAGATGGAACGGCAGTAGGGACTGTTGGAGTCATCAAGGGGTTAAGCCTAACACTACATTCCTGTCCTAATGTTACAGTTTTGCAAGATGTGTCTGTGATTGACCTTCCGCCACTCTTTGCGTTGTGTCTATCAAGAGACTTCACTGCGAAAATCGGTGGATATTTATCTGCAGATTGGTCACACATGATTTTTAGGACAAGGTATGGAGCCAAAGCAACAATCAGGTCAGAACCAATTGCCAATTTCCATATTGAGCCTTATGTACCAGCTCCTATCAATGCAAATTGCTCAGCTTTTGATCAAGAGGAGTGTTCAAGTGATCTAGAAACAGGTACTAAGGTCGAGGGAATTCCTGATTTAACTTTGGATGAATGGGAAAACAAAAGTCATGAATTTGACCCATACAAGGAAATTGAAGAATCTGAATTGGGCGTGTATTGTATACGCAAGGAAAATTCACCCATCCCCGACATCATTCAACCTAAACAAAAGGATGAAAACAAAGTCTGGAGATTATTCTTTAATGGTTCGAGAAGCAGACAAGGTTCTGGAGGCGGGTGCAGTGTTGTTTTCACCATAGGACATCAAGTATTATTCAGCTTTTCGTTTCCAGTTTTCTTGTTCGAACAACACGGCTGAATATGAAGCATTGATTCATGGACTTCATTGGGCCAGGAAAAGGGGCATAAAGAACTTGCAGGTGTTTGGAGATAGCGAGCTAATCGTCAACCAAGTTAGGGGGCAACATGCTACAAAGAACGACTTGTTAAGGAGCTACAAGAATAGGGTATGGGACCTCATTGAGGATTTCGAAGCTTTCAACATTGTGTCCATACCCAGGAAGAAAAATGAAGCCGCAGATAGGCTCGCAGCAGTTGGAGCAACGTTTGATGTGGTTGACAACATCAGAAGAGAAAAAATGCAGCCACACATCCATGTGGTTGTAAGGCCAGTAGTTCCAGATAATAACACAAGCTGGCAGGTGTTTGAGAACGATCAACAGATCGTCAATTTCTTACAAGAAGAAGCTGAATTTTCAGCTAGGAATCAGGACAGATTAGAGCAGCAGTATGGGGATCAAGTAGTGCAGCTGCGGAACAAACAAGCTTCCTAAGGGTTGGTAACATTGGAGTCTATCTTCAACCCTAACGACCAGTTCCGTAAGGAAAAGGCTAATATACAGGTCAAGAGAGAGGATTCAGAGCCAATTCTGGTTGGGGAAGGCAAAACACTTCAAATTGGCAAAGTGGCCACTGAACAGGGAGAAATCAGATTTCATACAACTTTGCCAAGAATTTCCAGATGTCTTCGCTTGGAGCTATGAAGACTTAAAAGGATTCGATCCAAATTTGGCGCAACATACCATAGAATTGGATCTAGATACTAAGCTCATCAGGTAGAAGCAGAGACTAGTCAACCCTCACATTGAGCCTCTAATGAAGAAAGAGTTAAACAAGCTAATCGACACAAGCATTATATTCCTGATCAAGCACTCAAGCTGGGTTGCAAACTTGGTTCCGGTCTGGAAGAAGAGCGGAGAAATCAGGTTGTGCATGGACTTTCCGAGGACCTAAATAGGGCGTCTCTCAAAGACCATTACCCGCTCCCTTCAATGGAACAAATATTGCAAGTAGTATCCGGTTCAGAGAGATTCTTTCTCCTAGATGGCTACTCAGGGTATAATCAGGTGATGGTGAAAGAAGATGACCAATTCAAGACGGCTTTCACCACCAAATGGGGAACCTATGCCTACAAGAAAATGCCATTTGGGATATCAAATTCTGGAGCCACCTTCCAAAGGGAAATGGATATGGCATTCAAGGGGTTGATCAATAAAATAGTTTTGATATATCTTGACGACATCACTGTATTCTCAAAAACTGCAGCGGATCACCTCTGTCATTTGAGGCAGGTATTTCAGAGGTGTAGAAGATTTGGGGTATCATTGAATCCCAAAAAATGTAAATTCTTGGCGCACGAGGGAAAACTCCTTGGCCATATTGTCTCCAAGGAAGTATTAGCAATTGATCCAGAGAGGGTTGAAGCCATAAGAGCTCTGCCATTGCCAAGTCACAAGAAGGCTCTTCAAAGCTTCTTGGGAAGGATCAATTTTGTCCATAGATTTGTCCCAAATTTTGCTGCTCTTGTGAAGCCAATAACGCTGATGTTAAAGAAGAGCATGGCATTTCAAGGTGGACGGTCTGAAGGCAAAGCAAGTTTTGAGGCAATAAAAGAGGCTATATCTCAAGCTCCGACTCTCGTCAATCCAGACTTCTCCAAAGACTTCATGCTATATGCCTTTGGTGATGATGAAACGATTTCTACAATCCTGGTACAACAGAAACAAAGGAGGATTATGAACAACCAGATTACTTTCTTTAGTCAAGAGCTTG
Organism: Taxus chinensis; assembly: GCA_019776745.2. Lineage (NCBI taxonomy): Eukaryota > Viridiplantae > Streptophyta > Pinopsida > Cupressales > Taxaceae > Taxus > Taxus chinensis. The sequence continues at coordinate 31,303,432 of CM034151.1, forward strand.
GAGGATTGTGAAACTGAGGTACTCTTTCATTGAAAATAGCATGTCCTTGCGGTAATCAGATAGCTTGAAGAGTGAATTCAAGCACCTAGTCTCAAACAACAAGGGACCAATTATTAGTCTCACATGCTGGGGTTAAGGACTTCCGTCTGAACAAGGATCTGAATGAGAAATGTGCAATATGGATAACCCGCATCATGGAATATGACATCGAGATCAAGGTTACCAAACTAGTACGTGGGAAGGGACTATGTGAGTAGCTAGCCTTAAGTCAACAAGTTGAAACAGGTAATGAAAAAGAAGTTGTCCTGCTGTTACAAGATGATCAAAAACAGGAAAATGATGATGTGTCCACTCCCTGTTGGACTCAGAATATGATACATTTCCTACAGACGGGCATGTGCCCTCCAGAAATGAGCAAAGAAAAAAGAAGGTACTTCAGATTACAAACAGTTCCTTATGTGCTTGTTGATAGTGTTTTGTTTAAAAAGGACATCAACGGTGTTCTATTGAGATGCATTGGGACAGGTCAGATTGAGAGGATCTTACAAGAGTTCCATGATGGGGAGGCAGGAGGCCATTTCACCCCACGAGTAACAGCTCTCAAAATCATGAAAGCTGGTTACTATTGGCCTACCGTATTCAATGATTGCTACTCATGGATTAAGAAATGCAGGAGATGTGCATTCTTCACAGGGAAAGGAAGGTTAGCAGCACTTCCCCTTCGTCCAATTTCAGTAGATCATCCATTCATGCAATGGGGATTGGACTTCATTGGAGTCATCAATCCCAATTCGAGTCAAGGCCACAAGTGGATTCTTACAGCGACAGACTATTTCACCAAGTGGACCGAAGCAAGTAGCGCTCAAAGAGGCAAGTGAGTCTAGCATACTAGACTTTTATGAAGGGATAGTAACCAGGTTCGGTGTGCCGGCCACCATCATATCAGATAATGCATTAGCATTCATAGGTTCAAAAATTACAGAATGGGCTGTCAAGAATGGAATCTATTTGAGCACCTCTTCAAATTATTACCCGCAGGGTAATGGACAGGCAGAGTCCACAAACAAGAATTTGCTAAAAATCATCAGAAGGACTCTGGATGAAAATCAAAGAACATGGCATACAAGGCTAAAATCAGCGTTATGGGCTGACAGAATAACACCAAAGAGGTCTACAGGTAATTCTCCCTACAAGTTGGTCTATGGGAAGGAGGCAGTATTGCTTATATCATTAGAATTGCCAGCCTTGGAGCTCATGAAGCAGCTTGAGTTATTTGAGTTCAAACCAATGGAGGTCAGGTATGCAGAATTGATGGAATTAGAAGAAATCAGAGAACATGCAGTTCAGACGATTGAAAATGATCAGGCCGTAGTAAAAAGATGGTTTGATAAGAGAGCTAGAGCAAGAACCTTCCAGGAAGGGGACCTGGTTCTGAAATGGGATGCAGATCGGGCAAAACCAGGAAGACATTCCAAATTTTGATGCCATCTGGAGTGGTCCCTACATGGTCACGGGATGCAAAAATAGTAATGCCTTCCAATTATCTGCATTGGATGGAGAGGAACTTCCGATTCCGGTTAACGGAATCTATCTTAAACATTGCTACTAAGAGAAATGTTTTACCCTTGTAAATATTAGTTTAGATTTTTCTTAATTCCTCTAAGTGCGTATGCACATTGTCCTGTTGTAGTTAGGTTTCTATTTCCCTAAGTGCTTTGGCACAGGTTTCGCTGCTCTCAGGTTGTTTTCTATAGTTCAGAGTGTTGCTGGAGAAGAAGTTGCAGTATCAGGCTTGTTTCAAGTTATTGCTTAACTCCATGCCCAATGGATCGCTAAAAGGCAACTGATCTTTTACCTAGCAGGCAGGTAACCCCGCTGAGTCGTCAAAATTGTTGTCAAAATTTCACCCCCCCAGGGTAAATTTCGATAACATGCATCAAAAGTTGCAGAAAGGCAAATAGGTTGATCCAGGAAAAATCGTGAAAATCGGTTAAGTCCTAGTCCTAGGAGCAATCGGGACATTTGGGACAAAAATGCGCGGATCGGCCGAAAAGCCTCCAGGCGGTCCAAGGAGCAATCAGGACATTTGGGACAAAAGTACGCGGCGGGCGCGAAAAGCCGATCCGGCCGAAAAAGGGGAAAAATTGGCTAACTGCTGAGAGGGACGCCTCTGGGACAAGCGGGCCAAAAAGGCGCGAACCGGCCGAACCGGGCGAAAAAGGGCCAGACAGTCCAAAGCAAAATGGGACAAGCGGGACAAATGGACGCGAACCGGCCGGTTCGCCCGAAATCAGCACAAAGAGCACAAAGAAAAATGGGACAAAGGGACGCGCGGGACGCGGATCGCCGAAAAAGCTGAAAGCCAATAAATTTGCGCCACGTGTCATCGGCCAAATGAGGGACAGGGAAGCCCATTTTGGGCGGATCGGAGGTTTTTGTCCCAAACGGTTTGGGACATTCGGGACAAAAAGACGCGAAGGGCGCGAAAGATCTGGCAGGCCCGCGGACTAATCAGAAGCCGCCACGTGTCCTCATAGGAGAAAAGGTCAGAAAAGTCAGAGGGCGAGTTTTCGAGCACCGATCCAAACCAATGAAATAATGCCACGTGTCCTAGCTAGGGCCCACAAGGAGATTTCAAAGGAAGGCCCGCCGAAAAGTAGAGGAAAGAGAATCATTCAGCGGATCAGAGCTTGCCACGTGTCATCCAGGTGGCAGAGCGCGGGAAGAATTTCAAAAATCCGTTTTCGCCTGTTCCGTGCCCTAAACCTTCGGATCGACATAACTTTCGATCCAGAGCTCAGATTTGTGCGTTCTTTATATCAACGGAAAGCTTGTGAGATTCTCTACACGTTTCCAAGGTCAATATTGCATTTTGGTTCAGTTTGAAGAGAGAAAATCAAGAAGACGCCTCTGGCACGAAATAATAAGCAGAAGTAATGCTTCAACGAACAACTTTAATGCAGCAGACAGTTCGCCGCTTCTGTTAGGCAGCCCGCCGTTTTGACATGATCCGCCGCTTCTGCCATAATGAGATGAGTTAAGTGCATTCTGGAGGTGGTTGGGGCAGATTTCAAATTCCTCTCTCTTTTCTCTCTCATTCTTCCTATAAATCGTAAGGAGGGGCTTCTTTCTAATGTTGGACATTCTTGTTTGCAACCCCTCCCTTCTCTCCTGCTTGCAAGAGAATTCGTGGAGTTTTCAAGCCTCCCACATCGACTGTAATGCCATTGTGCCTCTTGGCCATTGCAATGTATTGAATCGATCCTTTGAGCAATATATATGTCTGTGATTGAATTTAAATCCTCTCATGTATTCATTGTTGTCATTTCGATCTCTCATTGCATTTCGGTTACCTGTGCATAGTGTGGTATCGCATCTATATGGTCTGTGCTTATTTTTTGCAAAGCTTATGTTCTTCATTCCTCGGTGCATCACCTCCCTAGCTTAGGTTTATTTTTATGCATTTCTCTCTCCCTGTCTCCTTGGTAGTTAGATTAGTTAGTTTTTTTTGGGTAAACCTCTGCGTTTCATTGGTGCATCTGAACAGAGGAATAGGAACCAGCCTTTCTCTGGAGAATCCTTCTCATTTTTCAAGTCCCACACTTGGAGAAAGGATTCAATGTTATGCAATCACACTGGATGCCTGAACATCAACCTAGAAGCCTAATGTGCGTCCAGGGGTGCTGTGTTTTTGCATCAACAATAGCCTTAACAATAAAACGGCTAAGTTTTGATCCTGGGCACTTCAACCTTACTATCCTTTCGTGTGCTCTTCTCGCGCCCAACACTTAGGCTATTTTTTTCAAGCCAACATGAGCTTATGCCTATAAAAGGCCCTATTAATTCCTCATTAAAATGAAAATCCTCCATATCTCCCATTTGAAGCCAAGAAGAGGAGAGTGAAGTGTGAGAATGCCTTAAGGAGTTAGAAGGCCATATTTTAGAAAAAAAAATTAAAGCCTTGTTTATTTTTATAGGCAATAATTGAAGATATGAAGACCTATATTATATAGGCATGGAGAATATCTTAAGACTTATTATTATTTTGATAGGAAATTGAGAAGACCTATATTATTATAGGAAATAGTGAATAAATAAGTCATATTATTTAATTGGCACATTGTAAAATCGAGAGTTATTATTTGTTGACTCATCGACATTGTAAAGGCCAAATTGATGCCTTATTATCATGCGAGAGCTTGGAGATGTTGTTGGGAGCCAAGGGACATGAAGAAGCACCAGAGAAGCACAAAAGCTCAAATTCTTAGTACGTCAGGCGTATCACCAAGTTAGTTTTTTGGATGCCACAGAGGAGATTCATAATCATTATTGAGCTCATTGACAAGATATTGGGTCAGATCTTCACTCTACGTAGAGGTTGATTGAGGTCGTGCAATAGAGTGGTACCTGATCGTCATCATCAACTAGAGACTAGCTTTGCATAGAGGTTATTTTTTCGTGCAACAGAGTGAAAGTCAACATTAAACATTATCCAACCTTAGCATCGTGCAAAGGTTATTTGGTCATGCAATGGAGTGGAGGTCAACAGGAAAGTGTCAAACTAGATAACTATGTTGTAACACAGAGCTTTCCAAGACTAGTGGGTTCAGAGGATCGACTGTTACCAAGTTTGATTGAACATTCATTATAGTAATATGAGTTTTATATGTACTAATACTCATAACGTTATAATGGATTAGTTCAGCTAGTTTGTGAACCCATAGATGTAGGCATTCTTTCAAACTATGTTATCAACCCTTGTGAAGTGTGGTTCTATTCTTGCATTACATTTCTTTAAAGTTGAGTTATTTTTATATGAATTTGGTAAAAAATTAAATTTCCCATAAGGGTCCGTGATCAAAACAATTTTTTTTTGTCAGTTTAAGATTCAATAATATTGCAAAAAGACAAAAAAATGAAGAAGAAAGACTCATGACAGAGATTCTCCATAGCTTGGGATAGCCTGCCACTTTCCTACAAGAACCTTCAAAATAATTTCCCACATAAGAAACACTTGAGGTACAAGTTTTTACACCTTCTACCATTTATCCATCAACAAAATAAGGAAGATAATGTCAACCACAACCTCATCCAATGGAAAAAGGAAAATCCCCCATGCAATCAGATGAAGAATCTTGTCAATCTTACCCCAACATATAGAGGAAGGCCCAAGTTCACCTGTTGAAGAAGATGAACAAATGAATCAAGTAGTGGCCCTATAGAGATTTGAATTTACCTTGCAATAATGGGATGAATAAATTGAAATACTTAAACATCTATTAAGTGAAAAGGAAATGAAAATTCAAATTTTGTAGTTAGAACTAGCAAGAGAAAAGGAGAGGTCATTAAGTTTTTAGTACAATGTGGAAAAGTTAAAAATAGAATTGGAAAGTACAAATAACAAGTTACAAGAAAAATATAAGCATGTGTTATCCTTAGAAGAAGATCTGAAGAAAAAGGAAGCATAACTTAAGTCCATATCCCAGAATTTTGAGACTGCCATCTACAAATTTCAACAATAAATTACTGAAGCAAGGAGGAATATAGAAAATTTATAAGTAGTTGGTTGCCAAAAGGAACTACATGACAAGGAAATCCAAACTAATAAATAACGCACTTGGGTACATTTCTAAGTCTTAATCACATAAAGTGGGGTCAAATGTAGACACAAAATCACACACTTGGGTACATTTTTAGGTCTTAATCACATACTACTATTCATATGATTCCGAAGCAATAAAACTAGTAATTGACATCTATATTTACGCTCTTTTTTGTCTTCCGTGTTTTCTCTTTGGTCTTACAAACCCCACAACCCAGTTTGGTCTTCATTGTTTTATCTTTATTGACTCTGGACACCAACACCCAACCAGGACATCATCGCCTAAGTGCTCTCGTCCCCTTTGGGCACCCTCGACCTCTTTGTATCTTTCTTGCCTCTTTTGGTCCTCTTTTATCTTGTGGGCATCTTGTGTTCTTATGGGTCGGCCTTTTAGCTGTCAATTACAAAATTCAAACAAGGGAATCATATAAATACCAAGTTATGTGACCATAATAAAGGACCAAGCTCTAAGCATTTACTATCACCACCTAAGGTTGCATCCAAAGGCATTCTAAGAGCATTAAGGCATCCATCTAGTACTCACTCAAGGGATAAGGGAAGTTCATTTTTTCATCCACACATCTATTTACATTGCTACATCTAACTATCGTTCGCTATCAAGTGCATATTACACAAGAGCTTCCTAGGGCGGGATTCTATCACACATGCACAAGAACTACATGGAGTCTGAAATGTAGTGCAGTGCATGGTCATAGGTTTAAGGATTTGATGTGTTTTGGGGTTTTGTAGGATATCATTTGTTTTGTAGGATATCATTTGTTTTGCAGGTTACATGCGAATTGTGTGATCAACCAGTGACATATAAGAGACCACCAGCGAAGGTTAAGGACCATCTTGTGACACAAGAAAAAATAGATTTTGAGCTCTTACCTAGTCACAGGCACCCAACAGAGGTCTCCAGTGCCTATGCGCCCTCACCCTAGTCCAAGCACCCTAGTCCAGGATCATCCAAAAATTACATAATTTTCTTAGTACGGTTGTGACATTTTCCTCCTATTCATCGTTCTTCCAGTCCAGAATACTTCGTGATTTATTACAAAATCAGCTAAGTCTTTTACTCCCTCCCTTGCACCTAGGGTTTCATATTTCTTTAGCTTATTTCTTGTGTCATATCTATACTTTAGCATTTTATCTATCATATGTCACTCTACAATATCTTAGGGTTTTACAAATTCAATATTTGTTAAATCACATAGTTTGAATAAAGTTTCATGTGTTTATTTAGGATTTGATTAGTGTATCGCTTTGTGTAATTTGGTTGCTAGATTCCATATTAGATAAACCAATATGCATACACATATACATGAATACAGGGTATTATGTACACACCTAATTCTAATATGTAGTGCTAGTAATTTGTTATAATTTTAACATTGTTCTAGAAGTCTAGTTGTGTATTTTTTAATTATTGGTCCATATTAGCCTCTTATTGTGCATGTTCCTTGTTCTTGATTATTTTCTTAAAACGTTGTCCTTTGTTCTCCTCACTCTCTCTATTTTCATCCTCCTCTCATATATTTCTCTTCCCTTGTTTTCCTAAATGTTTTGGTTCTTTGTGAGAACCGCACTATACGATTTTGGCAACTTTGGTTTTCTAGCTCTGTCTGAGTGTACCCATTTCATGTGGTTTGTTTGCATTGTTTTTCCCACCCATTGTATGTCAACATGCATGCTTATATGGTCTGAATAATATGGATTCAATAATTTTATAAATACATGAAGGTGCATCAATGCATCCAGGGTATTAAGTGATAAAGAAGTATCATTAGGCTAAACTAATTACAAACAAAGATTGATATTTTCAGTCCATGAAATGTAAAACTAGATTCTAGATTAACACTGTGTAAGAATTTTTAATCAACACATTTTGAATCAACACCTGTGATTCATCATCAAGAATGACCAATTGTTTTTGGATCCACAAACCAGACTCTTAAATAGGTGTGTCAACGGTAAAAACCCAAGATGAAAAAATGAAAACAAAATTTTAAGACAAGGCTACAAATATCCATTGGAGGAGGTGGTCAAAATCAAATAGTTTGGAGTCAAAAACAAACAAACATGGGGTGCACAAGACTTAAGAGTGCAAACATTTTAAGAATGTGCAAAACATTTAAAATAAGCAACCATACCAAATTTGTAGACCAAAATAATAAATGAAGGTCACATAAGTTAGAACAATCATTAAGGTTGACTGAGAAAGAAGACATTTTTTAAGATGGAAAGGCCAAGGATGAAAGAAGATGGAGACACCATATAATAATGGAGATTGCATTAAAATTAGCTAGAAGTGAGATTGTACTTGTGTATTTGTCAATTATTGGTTGAAATTAGCCTCTTATTGGTGGACCATTTTCTAACATGTTTCCTGTGTTTCTCCACTCTCTTTATTTTCATCCTCCTCTCATATTTCTCTTTTCCCCAATTTTCTTGAATTCTTAGGTTTTTTACAAGAACCATATTGTATGATTTTGGCAAATTTGGTTTTCTAGATTTGTCTGAGTGCACCCATGGCATGTGGCCCCTTTGTGTTGTTTTTCCCACCCATTGTATGTCAACATGCATGCCCATAGGGTCTTAATAATATGGATTCAATGCATCTATAAATATATAAAGGCACGCATTAATGTATTTAAGATATTAAGTGATAAATAAATATCCTTTTGTCAAACTAATTTCAAATATTTAGAAAAACATTTAAATAATTGAAGAATATGAAGATTGTCTAACAATTATTAGTTGTGCTTAAACATGATCGCGTATGTTTGCACAGTCCAATCTTTTACTGTAAAGTCAAAATTTCAACAAATTTTCCTAGAAATTTTTGGAGCGCAATCGTAGGCTCTGTGACTTTTAAGTCACATGTCTAGAGTTCATGTTTTGTTGTTGGTTATAGTTTTTGCAAACATGTGTGATGGTTAGGCTCTTTCACATTTGTTGTTGCATTGATTAGATCATTAAATGTGATCAGGGTTGGGCACTCACATTACATTAGACTATTTATTGAGCCGCATTATACTTGGTTTGTGTTGTCTTCAAGGAATCATTCCCTTCAAGAGCCCTGATAATAATGGAGGGATAACACAAGTCCTTGAAATCACATTTTGTTTTAATGTATTTTTGTTAGTTGCTTTTACGTTAGGGTTCTAATCAAGGAGAACGATTTCTTAACACAATTCTAAAAAAATGAATGAGATTTTTGGAGCTCAAGAGAAGTTGAACGGGATCGTCAAATTCAAATTCATGAAATTCAATAATTTCCAAAACTGTACCATATGATTTTAATTAATTATACTTTGTTAATCACAATGTTTTGTTTTGCATTATTTTTTTAGGTCATATTCACCTTAATATACGTACTTACAATACATATATTTTAATAACGATTGAATAGCTTTAGAGTTATAACAAATCAAATATGTTTTTTCCTTCACATGATTATTTCTCTATAACAATTGAATTATTACACCGAAGGCATTCCCCCTATGGGAAAGGCCTCTCCGGTAGTTCACATCAAGGGATTAAATTTGATGGGTGTTTAAACGTTTTTTTGTTGGCTTAAATTTGACGGGCGTTTACCTATTTTTCCTATTTTTAATTTCTTCGTCTCGAGATTCCGATACGAGGGTTTTATTAATTTCATTATTGAGCATTGTTCAAGATCGCAGGAGAGGACTGTTCTCGGCCATCTCTGTAAGTCGCGGTGCTTTCAGTTCTTGGTCCAAGCTGAAACCGAGGAATAAAGAAGTGATTTATCCATGCGACTCTTTTTTTGTTGTGAATCGAACCTGCGACCTGGGGAGTATTGAGTGGGAATTAGATAGATGTTATCTCAATTGTAGTGGGATGCGTGTCGGCCTGCTGTGGATTTTGTTGTGCAGTTAATGAATGGGGCACATGTTTTCATTATACTGGAGCTTGTATCACTCTCGCAGCCAGCAAGAGAGAGCCCGAAAATATTTTCTGAATTCTCGACCTATACGAAATCCTTGTCGATCTCAAGCCAGAGATGAAGGCCATTTATTCTCAAGACCCCTGTCGAAGCTTGCAGGAACAGGTCGGCAAGATCCTGGTCCGGCTAGGCGAGGCAGCCGGAGGCATTTTCACAGAATTTGAGAAGGCCCTTGAGAAGGATATGTAGGCATGCTTATCACGTTTCTTTTGTTTTTGTGTTTGCATTTTTTTGTTAAGTGCTATGTTTTTGTGGTTGCATATTCCTATTTGGGTCGGAACTGGACCAATTTTATGTCATCTTTGGTAAATTTTGATGATATGTTTTATGGGTGCCTAAATCCTCTTTTTAATGCATTTTGTTTCCACATTAAGTGTTATAAAATCTGATATTTTATTTCGTACTTCATGATTTAAAAAGAAAAATAGTTTTTTAGTGTCATTATCAACTTATCAGTGTCTCTGCGGGAATAAATAAAAAGCAAAGTGGGTACTTGGCCAAAAACCCTAGTTTGGTGTTATTGTTAAGGACCTATATCTGCAACTAATAATCCAATAAATTTGGGTCAGCTGTAGGTTTTAGTCCACCAATATTATGCATTGTAGCAAGATTATCGGAAGTCCTTGGGTGAACATGTGAATAAGATGAGAAAAGTGGATAGCTTGTTGAAGTGTCTGGTCTAGCCTTTTGGTTGAGAACCCATATCCACTGCAAAATCTACAAATTTGGGTCAGTTTTTCTTTTAAGTTTTACAAATATTTTTAAGTGTCTTTATCCCAAACCAGGTTTATTGCATGCCTATGCCTTCATGTGTAGAAAAATAACTAGGAAATGGGTACCTTACCTACGGTCTTATGGCACCTTATGTACTAGTACAAAGTGTTTTAATTTGGTTTAGTTTTATGTTCATGCTCACAACATTCAAAGAATAAATTATGAGTATTCATCACTGGTTTTCTCTGACTGCAGGGGTTGATCTGCTCAACTCTTTCATCTTCTCTGCCATCTTTTAGCCCACCCCCATGTGAAGACACATCATATTTCTGCCCTAGACCTTAAACTTTTCATGTGGGCATAAACTTCATTCTACTAGTCCGATTACATAAATTACCCAAGTTTTTGTTGTTGCAATTCGCAAGCGGAACCTCTCTGTTCCTTCTCAAGGAAAACAGAGAGTACATGTTATTCAAGAACCTTTCACAGGGGAAACAAGAAATATTTTTCCGACAAATCAATTTAGGTAACTTGTTTTACCTTTTTATATGCATCTAATTATATTGTTGTGTATGCCCTGAAAGAGTGCACAGACAGGCATATTTTTGTTTAATGGTAGGTTTAACATTGTTGCTTTTTAAAATGCTCTTTGAAAAACTTAGAAAAAACTACTCACAAACATATTCACTTTTGTTTTCTAGGTTTCTTAACAAAGCAACAGTTGCAATCGATTCAAACCATGACCACAAGATAGATATTGATTAGAAGCTATGCATAATCACACAATTTGAAGAGGTGAAACTTGTTTTAAGGTTTCTTCCTATTTGGGTGGCTTGTTTGATGTATTGGAGCATTTATTTGTTTTCAAATACAATGTTGGTTTACAATAAAGTTATTGTTATGGTTTGGGCCCATAGAAGCTCCTTAAATGAAGGGGAAATGTTTGTATTTTGTTGGAATCATGGAACATTGCAGCTGAATATTCACCCTCGCTTGCAGTTTGGTGTGTCCTGCATTGATGCTTTGTAAATTGGATCAAGTTTTATGCTTCTTGGTTCATGCATAGTCCCATCTCTTTGATGTGGTCCTGTGCTTCACCATCACTCATAGTAACAAGATCATTATATTATTTTTCTGGGATATGCCATGTTTGATTGTAGTGTACAGTATAATCAGGGAAGTGAAAGCGGGCATTTGTAGGAAATAAGTGTAGCTACAGAGTATTTATTTGAGGATATTTTTTAAAGATTGCAATGGCATTTTGTTTTGTTTTCTTCTTAGCTGGAACATTCTCCAACCTTGGAGAACCTAAATGTAACAAATAGATGTGTCAATAAAGAAATTCTAATAAGATATTGCTTTCTGATTTGTTGTCTGATAATCTATACAATATGAAATCATGTCTAGCCATATAAGTTATATCACCTTCCTCCATTTTGTTTGCAGAGCCTTTCGTAAACACCTTTGGATGATTTGAAAGGTACAGAGCTATAATTATGCACAATAGTATTATTGAACCCAAATATATGCATATATATCACCTTTTCCAGATGCTTTATTTAAAAGAAAGTAGAAAGCAATGTTTGTAGAGATGAAGAGATAATTTGATCTCTAAACACTTGTTGTTGTGTAATTCTACAATGAACTTTTCAACCCCAAGCAGAGATTGACATGTATGTTCTTGTTTATGTAACACACATTTGAATTTTTAGTAGTACCTATGTCTGAACTATTTCTATCTAAAATGAGGTCAACATATTCCAGACCATGAAGAAAACAATTTTCCAAATTAATCGTCACTAAAACAGGTGGTTAATGGTAGAACATAAAAGCAGGTCTTAAGTAACTTTAGTTTCCAATTGGCGGCATGCTGCTTCTGAAAAAGAGGAGAAAAACATTTTCCCAAATGGCACGTAAAACTGGAAAAAAATATTCTGAAATCTCAATCTCTATTTTTTTGAAGTTTGAAAGATAAACCGCTTGCAGAATTACCAAGCATTCATCAACACTAGAAAAACAACTAGATAGCATTAGTGGCTACCTCAACTGCATTGACCCAACAATCGATATAAACTCCTCCAACCAAATCATGGGAGGCATGTTGGACACATTTCAAAATGAGTGGGACAACACATCAGACCAAGTTGCCAATTCTCCATCAAACCTCTTCTTCATCATCCATCATTCTCTCTCATTATTTAGCTTCCTCATGTTTTAGTTTAACCATCCATCCAGGGTTCAAAATTGAGCCCATCATAGCCCTTCCCAAGGCCTCAAGCCCTTCAGACAAGGGTGGTTAAAAAATTACATGTCAAAAAAAATTCAAAATTTAAAAATTGTTTGACAATAGAGAAGTGCAAGCAACTTTTAAAATTGTCAAAAGAAGGGCTATGGTGAAAAAGACTTGTCAACAATTTGTGTGAAATTTTTAAATCTTATTAAATATTTTTTATGACTTCTATAAACAAAAATCAACTCCATCTTTCCAGGATTTGCACGTGACTTGTAGATACGTTAGACAAGACATATTAAGCAATTATCAAAAGTTTTAATATAATAAATATACTACTACTATAATACACTTAAGATCAAATCCTACGTTTCTAGCAAGTTGGCAATGTAAGCTCAATGAATACTTCAACAAAAATACCTTAAAACCAAATATTTAATATTACCATTTAATGTTATGACCTTTTCTTGGGATTCATTCAAATGTTTTATCTATTTCTTTGTATTTTTTCCCACTTTTTTGTTGTAGGAGCCACCTTTAGATGCTGAGAACAGAGCTAGGATAGACTTGCACACAAATATCTACTCACTTGGGAGCGTGCACAACATGATTTGGAATAGATCGAGTGTGTCGATTGGTCAAGGAAGAGATTGGAGAAAAGTGTTGAACTTATCTCAAAGGGTGACGTAAATTCATGACTTACAATGTAGGGTGTCGAGCATACTATATGGGAGCCATAGTTGTGCCAAAGGGCGGGATGGGCTCGCAATGGTCTTGATCCAGATCGCCCAGATCAATTTGAGCTCGGTGTGTAGATATGTCAGGGGCCTAGATGATTGGATTAGCTCAATTTTTATTTAATGGAGAAAGAGCTCGAGGAAAAGGTAGTTGGGGCTTGCTTTTAAGAAAAAAAGGTGGAGTCAATTGAGGACCTCACCTATTATGACCCTTGTAAAGAAGAAGTGAGCTAAGTGTCGAGATTCTCCCTAATGCAAAGGTTGATTTTATCTATTCGAGATTGTAGAATGCAGCGCAGAGGAGACAAAATCGTTACAAAGGGGTCAAATGAGTAAAGACAAACTTCTTTGTGTATTGAAAACACCCATCCAAGTCATCATTAGTATCTTATTTCTAACCATTGTTGAATAGGAGTTATGTGGAGGCCAACAAGAATTTAATATTTATAGTTATGCTCAAGACAATGCCGCTCAACTATATGCCTAAGGAGTGGAGGAAGAGGGTAGTGGACAGATTCTTGGAGGATTAGGAAGGATATGTGTATTTAATGGAGCAACCTAATTTGGCAATACATTATTTGTGTGTAGTAGATATGCATGCATATTATGCACAAGGTGAAGCTCTCGGCTCTGAATCTGACCAAGAATATCTTGTTGTATCTATTGGTGACATAGTTAGTGCAGGTGTTTCAATGTATGGATGCACAATTTCTTTAGTTTATTTGGAATAAAAAACTAATTTAATGCATTTTACTAATTAAAATTTACATGGCTTTTAATTTTAGAAGTTAAAGTTATTTATTTTATTATTTACAAGTTTTTCATAATGATTTTGACAAGAGATCCTAGTGTCCCACGCACAGTTTGATGGCTTTCTTGTGTTTACTAATTTTGTCTGTCTTCTTGTGTAATTTCAATTGTTTGTTTATGTATTTGTTTATTAAATTTATTTAATGCTTATTTTAGTTATGATGTTTTTTAAGAAAATAGAATATTACAAATTTGGGTGTTCGTTACATCATAATTTGATTATTTTACTAGTTTAAATATATTTTTAATTTTACACCACTCTGATTGAGGGGCCATTTTATTTAGATTAGTGATTTTTTTCTTTTTAATTAAGGTTCCAATCAACTAGAACTTTTTTTTTTTTAAAACAATTTCTCATTTTAAAAAAGTATTCTTAATTTTTATGACGTTGATACTTGATTTATTCTTGTCACATGAAATGTAAAACATCGATACTACTTTTCATCATCGAAAGGCTTGTTGAATATTTTCCTTTCACAATAAAATACAAACCTACCCTTCAAATTTGTTCTCTGCATCCATCCCTTTCAACATTTCTATCCTACATTTCGAACGATTGCTACCTAGTATATATTACATGTTATCTAAAGAGAAACATTAACAATATATATATATATACATTGCATATCACCATGTGAGAGGGACGTTTCTTATTTCCGTCAACCCAATGTTGGGCAAGTCAAAAGCCTGTCTTTCTTTAAAAAGTAAAGTTTTGAAACATTACTTATTAAAAATAAAAAAGGCTGCCTCTTAACGCCAGAGCCACGATACGATCAGATTCCGAGAACTATTTAAGCAGAAAACCCATGTTACGCCGAATTCCGTCACCGTCAACTAACAGAAGGAAGTTATGGGCAGGATTCTATATGACGGCATTTTCTAGGGCGGGTGGACTGAGGTTTAAACAAAAAAAATAAAGGTTTTCATCGCGATACGACGATAGGATCGTTTTAATTTATTCTGCAGATTGGCGTCAATAAATGCAACCGCAGGTGGACGGCAAATTAACAGAAACATTAATTTTGAAATGGATATTTTTATTATTTTTATCTGTTTTGAATTAAAAAAATTGGTCCGAGGGGCAGGTGGGCAGAATTGGTGGGTGACCACCATACATAACGTGCATGGGTAACGCCATTATGGATATTCTTAAGTTTTAATTTATTATTATTATTTAATGGAGTCAACTCAGTTTTTATTTTCTAATTTATTATCGCCATTTTCTTTTCACTATACTTAAGCTATTTATGAAGATGCAAACAGAGTTTTCACTGGACAATCTATACATCTTTATTTCTAAACTTAATTAGTATATTTGGCATTGGATTTTTGTGGAGATGCTGATGATAATTAGGCTTTTTTTTTTTCACGATAGGGATGAGTGATAATGATGTTTTTAAGGACATCACTTTGTATTATCTTCTGTCTTTCGTCTTTAAATTGTTTATCAGTAAAAGTATTTTTTCCATAACTTTGCGAATAATATATATAGATTTTATCAAATATTATTATACGAGTGCTATAATTCTTTTTTATTAAACTATAAATATGCCAAATTTATAGATTGTAATAAGTGTGATATTAGAAAGTAGTTTTATACTATCTACTAAATCAAACTTACTTTAAGAAGTAAGAGGTTACATAGAACATAGAAAAAACTTAAAATAATTAAAGTATATGAAAATATTAGAGAATTAAAATTTTATAGGATAATATTCAATCATGCTTGAATTTGGAGCAATCATTAGTAACAAATAATGCGAGACAAGAGCAAATAATAGGGTGAATTGATTCTAGAAGACAAAAACATGTGACCACACGAGCATTTATGAAATTGGTACACAAAGGGTCAACCATATCTTTGAAGTTAGTACAAAAATGGTCTTATCCAATGAATGAAAAACTCACTTTGTGAATGTGATCAATTGGTTTAGTTCGTCAGAAATCTCTCTCGTTTTTTTTAATTCTAGTGTGGATCAATGGGGAATGACTCTTCTTGCTCAAAACCCTAATATAACCTCAATAAGTTTTACAAAATAGTGAAAAACAAGACTTGGATTTGAGGACCTAGTTCAATCAAACCCACACAGAAGAAAGTCTTGAAATCAACACTCAATATTGGTTAGCAAGAAGTGTAGTGTATGCAAGTATCCCAACCATTATCTTTTAATATGTGCACGTACAAGTAAATTCTTCAATGCTCCCTAAATGTTCGAGTTATGTTTCTAGCATGGGGATGCTTTTGAAAACAATAAAGTATGCTCTTACAACTTCAATATAACTCTCGTGTGAAAGTAATTATCCATCCTCTCATTGTTCTAAATTTAGTTGTATTTATGAACTACTTGAATTCAAATTAAGACCCTATTGACATAGAAATGACGCACAATAGGTGGGAAAACTGACAAAAAAATCCACAAAATAAAGGAAATTCAAAATTAGGGGACAAACAAACACAAAAGTATGGTGATCATTTATAAAAATAGAATGAATATGTCATGAACAATTTCATAGCATACAGAAGTGGTCATTTCCTAAGACTGTAATAAAAATAAGGGAGGAGAGAAAAACACTGAAGAGCTAAAAACAATAGCGAATGAGGCAAGAAAAGGAAGAAGCTAGAACCAAAAGATGACAAATGAGACTTAAGGTGTCAAAAGTTGCATAGGACTCAAGGGTCAAATGACACAACACACATTGAAAAGAACATAACTTTGACGAATAAGCAATAAAAAAATACATTCACACCGAAGTAATTAAATAGCTCTTATGCATAGTCATTCTTATTGCATATAAATTATATTAGAGAAAAAGAAAAAACAATTACTTTCGAGGTAATAAGATGATGTTGTAACAATCTAGACACTGACCAATTCTTAAGTGTGTACTTTTAGCCGTTATTTATTACGCCGAAACGCGTCTTCCTAAGGGTAGTGCAACCTCATATATTTGACATGCATGACAACAACGTCGACGCGCATTGAGGGAGGTTGGCTGCCTTTGATATGTTAAAGGCGGCATGTGATCCTCACCCTACCCATTTGCTGCAGCACGTCCTTAACTCACCCGCTGACTTGTATCCCCGAGAAGCGGTAGCAGCCGCTCCATGACCCGACGCTGCAGCTTCCACACGTCCCTCTCGACATTAATAATCCCAGTGCCCAGCGAGTCGTCTGAGTTAAATAGAATGGTAATGTGTCGATCGGAATAACTAACATGGAAATAAAGACACAAACCGATCCATGAGAATGTCTCAAATTTGTTGACGTGAAAGTGGAGATGGTTGTTTAAGGTCTGCCATATGCATCTGTAAAAGCAAAGTCAGATATCGGAATCACTTATTAACATACAGACAATTGTGGGGCGTAGCGTTAGGGAGGCTTGAGTGCAAAGAAAGGAAAACATAATCACCTTCAACATTTACTCTTTTTTGTGTCATACTACCTACCTACCATTTTCTATGTGTAGTTTATATGTGTGAATTAGGAATTGGATTTGGGTTATAATTGAGGTCTAATTCATGTTAAGATGAAAATAGATTTAATTCTCTTCAATTTTAATATATAGTTATAGTTAATCATAAACATGGAGACAATCTATGACAGTGTGGGAGGTAGCAATGGGGTAGTTTGAGTGTAAATAAGGGCAATTGTAATCACCTTCATCATTTGATTTTTTGGATAATCTCCTTGAAAACATGAATTTGTTGCTCTCGTAATGTATCCAAGCTTGTATCATCAACCTATTTGTTACGCCGAAAGGCGTTTTCACAACTAGAAACTCTCCCCCCATAGTGTGTCAGGCTATACACAAAAGTGTGGATCATAGATTTTATGGATTGTATCGACATCCTCTACATGTGAATCTTGACTGTAGGTTTTCTCTGTGCCCATTTAGCTAGAATTGTTACACCTTTCCTTGTCGTAATAGTTTCAGCCACCTTGTAGATGTCAGCCCATGTCTCCATCATATACAAGTTGTCTGAGCTATAATCCTTCGTTGAATGGATCCGTAAAATAGAACACTTCACTGGTAAATGGAAATATGAACATTGTGAAAGATAGCCAGAAAATGACACCGCTAACGTGTTGTCGAAAAACATGAATAACGACCAACAAAAACAATTTTGATAGAAAATCAATTTGGAGATAGAATCATTCATTTAATTTTTTCGAGAAATTTATAACATTTTATTTAATTTTGTTTTTTTCCATGATTTTTCTTATTCGTTGAAATTATCCATATTATATGAATGTTCGTGTCTTTTTTATAAGGATTAATGAAATGAATGTGGTAAAATATTCAATCTAAACATATATCTTATTTTATATATTTACACTTAAAGGCATGTTTACATGTAGAAACCCCAGGGGCTCTGAAAACATATTGTAATCGTTATTATCCATATTTTAGACTTTAGCAATGGCCCTGACAATAATATGAATCATTTACTGGGATTATTTTTATCTGCCAAAGGCTATCATGTACGAGATCAGTTCATTGAATGACATCGTGGGATCATACATGTTGGTCATCAGTGATAGAGTGGATGTTTCATCAGTCCTTTTGCTTTGGTTTGGTTTCCTATTTTCATAGCAATATCTCATGGGATCCTTTACGACCATAAAAAAAGGGGTAATGGTGGTTTGTTCAGTAGGAAATTATGGGCCCTCATGTGAAACTGTCGATAACACCGCACCTCGGATTTTAATGTCGGTGGAGGCACTATCAACATGGATTACACCACCACCTTTAAGCTAGGCAATCATGTCCGTAATGCGTGTGAGTAAGAGATGAAAAATTGGATCACATAATGCATTGTAATTTTTTAACCTTCAATTCATGTCTTTGCCTTCCTTGAACTTTCCTTTTACACATCCTTTTTGATTGATCATAAGGGAGTAAATCCAACTATCGAGTTACAATCTTAACAGACCTCCTCCCTTGTTGTAAGCATCATCTTGGCCACAAGTACATTACATCACCCTTCATGTTTCTTGGTGTAATTCACATACATCATCCACACTTGGAAAAAATTCATGCCTCATAGCTCGAGATAAACCCTATTCATTGCCCTAATAGTTACAAAAAAATTGTAATTGTGATTGTGTATGCAACCCCTGCCCTAGGATTTTAGGTCAACACCGCATATCCTTGTTTCTAAATTAACCCTTGAAACACATAAGTGAATTCCCCTTGCTTTTATTAGCGTTCTAATAATTTGTAAAGTGCAAGAGCTAAAATTATAAACAATAACTATTGACATCGACAATACTTATTGATCACTCTTTTATTTCTTAGATCACTTCTTCACTATATCCCTTTCGACGTTCACATCGTAAATTTCACGTATGATTGCTAGTAAAATATTAAAATTGAAATTCTATTAAATCCACAATCTCTCAAATGTGTACTAATCAACACATGGACCCACTCAATGTACATAACTTTGTAATTTCTAAAAAAGGATAAATAACCAACATATGGCCCCGACTCAATGTGTATAACAATAACATATAAAATAGATAAATTATTTTAACATATGTAGCCACTCTTTAATGTACACTCCTAGCTAGTAGAAAATAAACATAATCATGTTCAAATTTGCAATTAAATAAAATATTGCAATCCAAGGTAATTTGTCAAATGCTTATTGTCATGGCAAGCGTATTCCATAGGGTTATCAAAATAAAACACCTTAACAAGTTATTGAGTCATTTACCTCCTAAGATGGGAGGTAGAGGGTCCAAAAGTCATTTAGATTTTGACCACTTAATTATGTATGCCCTTTAAAAGTTTACTTTCCTTAGCATATTTATTTAGACTTATCCATTAACCTTTTATAATATGCAAGTTTGGAAAGTGGTTTTACATACATGAATGCACTAACTAACCACACATAGGATGTAATTAGGCATAGTCATATATAAATTGTAGTACATACCTAATTATGTAAATAAGGGGCTAACCTAGATCATACAAAATCGGGGAATAATTAGAAATGACTTAGAAAGAATTATGTTTGATAAGACAAGTATTAGGTTTAAGACATAATACATTGATAACATTGAATTTGAAGGCATGTTGATGAAAACATGTCCAAATTTCATCACGAGTGAATTTCAAAAGAATCACACTATCAAACCCATTTGATCATTTTTGCTAGAAAGTGACCAATTTCATGTGGGATAAAAATAACTATGTATATGTACAAAATTGGCTATGCTTGACATGTGCATTTTATGCCCTAATATGCAAAATCATGTCTCAGTTTGTCTAGTTCACTCATGAATCAATGGAAAATAGGTATCCTTTTGTAGAACCCTAATTTGTGTTCATCCCCTTACAAAACCCATGAAATGAGAAATTTTAAGAGGTCGTGTATTACCCCTCCATTATAATTATACCTCTCGTGATTCAACAAAATCACAAGCAACACTTAATGGAAGTTTTGACAACAAGTCATTTTTATCTAATTGTCTTAACCCTTAACCTTCCATGTGTGCAATAATGAGTGTCAACTATGATGAATATATAAATGTTTGATATATGATTTTGGTATGTGGATGCTTCAAAAATAGAATATATTCTTCTCTTATAACTTCAATATCACTCTTGTCCAAAAGAATAATTCAATGCGTGATCATATGTGTGTCCTTTAAATGCACTAATGCACCAATGTATACATAACCTTATCGAATTTAAATTAGGACCATATTGACACTCAATTCAACAATAACGGAGGACAGGATGACTAAAAGGGACACAAAACTCTTAAAAACTTGGTTAAGGGTCAAAAGGTTCAAAAATGCAAAGATTCCATTTTTGTGGGAAAGCGACCATTTTTCATGTGACATAAAAAATGCTCTAATGCCCACAAAATTGGTCAAGGCCCCAGAAAACACCATAAATAAACGAGTAAAGAAAAAAATAGGAGAAAGGGGAAAATCAAATTCACATGTGATATAAAACAACAAAATATAGATAAATAGAACTAACAAAAGGATAAAGTGATGAGAGGATTCAAAAAAGGGTCAACAACATAAGGGAATACACGCTAATAAGAGCCTAACTTAGATCAATAATCAATAAATACATAGATACACTATCACAAAAGTACCTAACTAATATCATACCTGTTGGTTTTCAAATAGGACTTTTTAGAAGAACAACAGTCAGGGGACAAGAAGTCTCTCCTCTTTAATGGGAGAGGTTCCCTTATTCTGAAACAAACTTATTTACAAAAGTACAGAACATTATTTTATGGTGCGAACTTGCGATATTACGAAAGTGTTCTTTTACAAGGATTATCAGTTACACAAGGGCTGAAGAAAGGGAATGTAGAAGACGGGCAGAATAGCAACATTCGGAATTATAGATGGCAGTGTAATTCTTCGTGGTATGCG